>CM026393.1:38325112-38512198 GCA_014843695.1 Archivesica marissinica | reverse complement strand
AAGCTTTTAAACCAGTTTCTAGAAGCTTTTACACCAGTTTCTAGAAGCTTTTACACCAGTTTCTAGAAGCTTTTACACCAGTTTCTAGAAGCTTTTACACCAGTTTCTAGAAGCTTTTACACCAGTTTCTAGAAGCTTTTACACCAGTTTCTAGAGGCTTTTACACCAGTTTCTAGAAGCTTTTACACCAGTTTCTAGAAGATTTTACACCAGTTTCTAGAAGCTTTTACACCAGTTTCTAGAAGCTTTTACACCAGTTTCTAGAAGCTTTTTTTCTAGAAGCGTTTACACCAGTTGCTAGAAGCTTTTACACTAGTTTCTGGAAGCTTTTACACCAGTTTCTAGAAGCTTTTACACCAGTTTCTGGAAGCTTTTACACCAGTTTCTAGAAGCTTTTACACGAGTTTCTGGAAGCTTTTACACCAGTTTCTAGAAGCTTTTACCCCAGTTTCTAGAAGCTTTTACACGAGTTTTAGAAGCTTTTACACGAGTTTCTGGAAGCTTTTACACCCAGAACTTTTACACCAGTTTCTAGAAGCTTTTACACCAGTTTCTAGAAGCTTTTACACCAGTTTCTAGAAGCTTTTACACCAGTTTCTAGAAGCTTTTACACCAGTTTCTAGAAGCTTTTACACCAGTTTCTAGAAGCTTTTACACCAGTTTCTAGAAGATTTTACACCAGTTTCTAGAAGCTTTTACACCAGTTCTAGAAGCTTTTACACCAGTTTCTAGAAGCTTTTTTTCTAGAACTTTACACCAGTTTCTAGAAGCTTTTACACTAGTTTCTAGAAGCTTTTACACCAGTTTCTATAAGCGTTTACACCAGTTTCTAGAAGCTTTTACACCAGTTTCTAGAAGCTTTTACACCAGTTTCTAGAAGCTTTTACACCAGTTTCTAGAAGCTTTTACACCAGTTTCTAGAAGCTTTTTTTCTAGAAGCTTTTACACTAGTTTCTAGAAGCTTTTACACCAGTTACTAGAAGCTTTTACACTAGTTTCTAGAAGCTTTTACACTAGTTTCTAGAAGCTTTTAAACCAGTTACTAGAAGCTTTTACACGAGTTTCTAGAAGCTTTTACACCAGTTTCTAGAAGCTTTTACACCAGTTTCTAGAAGCTTTTACACTAGTTTCTGGAAGCTTTTACACCAGTTTCTAGAAGCTACCAACTTACACCAGTTCTAAAGCTTTTACACCAGTTTCTAGAAGCTTTTACACCAGTTTCTAGAAGCTTTACACCAGTTTCTAGAAGCTTTTACACCAGTTTCTAGAAGCTTTTACACCAGTTTCTAGAGGCGTTTACACCAGTTACTAGAAGCTTTTACACCAGTTTCTAGAAGCTTTTACACCAGTTTCTAGAAGCTTTTACACCAGTTTCTAGAAGCTTTTACACCAGTTTCTAGAAGCTTTTACACCAGTTTCTAGAAGCTTTTACACTAGTTTCTGGAAGCTTTTACACCAGTTTCTAGAAGCTTTTACACCAGTTTCTAGAAGCTTTTTTCTAGAAGCGTTTACACCAGTTACTAGAAGCTTTTAGACTAGTTTCTAGAAGCTTTTACACCAGTTTCTAGAAGCTTTTACACTAGTTTCTGGAAGATTTTACACTAGTTTCTAGAAGCTTTACACGAGTTTCTGGAAGCTTTTACACCAGTTTCTAGAAGCTTTTACACCAGTTTCTAGAAGCTTTTACACCAGTTTCTAGAAGCTTTTTTTCTAGAAGCTTTTACACCAGTTTCTAGAAGCTTTAACACCAGTTTCTAGAAGATTTTACACCAGTTTCTAGAAGCTTTTACACCAGTTTCTAGAAGCTTTTACACCAGTTTCTAGAAGCTTTTACACCAGTTTCTAGAAGCTTTTACACCAGTTTCTAGAAGCTTTTACACCAGTTTCTGGAAGCTTTTACACCAGTTTCTAGAAGCTTTTACACCAGTTTCTAGAAGCTTTTACACCAGTTTCTAGAAGCTTTTACACCAGTTTCTAGAAGCTTTTACACCAGTTTCTAGAAGCTTTTACACCAGTTTCTAGAAGCTTTTACACCAGTTTCTAGAAGCTTTTACACCAGTTTCTAGAAGCTTTTACACCAGTTTCTGGAAGCTTTTACACCAGTTTCTAGAAGCTTTTACACCAGTTTCTAGAAGCTTTTACACGAGTTTTTAGAAGCTTTTACACGAGTTTCTAGAAGCTTTTACACGAGTTTCTAGAAGCTTTTACACGAGTTTCTAGAAGCTTTTACACGAGTTTCTGGAAGCTTTTACACCAGTTTCTAGAAGCTTTTACACCAGTTTCTAGAAGCTTTTACACCAGTTTCTAGAAGCTTTTACACCAGTTTCTAGAAGTTTTTACACCAGTTTCTAGAAGCTTTTACACCAGTTTCTAGAGGCTTTTACACCAGTTTCTAGAAGCTTTTACACCAGTTTCTAGAAGATTTTACACCAGTTTCTAGAAGCTTTTACACCAGTTTCTAGAAGCTTTTACACCAGTTTCTAGAAGCTTTTTTTCTAGAAGCGTTTACACCAGTTGCTAGAAGCTTTTACACTAGTTTCTGGAAGCTTTTTTTCTATAAGCTTTTACACCAGTTTCTAGAAGCTTTTACACCAGTTTCTGGAAGCTTTTACACGAGTTTCTAGAAGCTTTTACACGAGTTTCTGGAAGCTTTTACACCAGTTTCTAGAAGCTTTTACCCCAGTTTCTAGAAGCTTTTACACGAGTTTCTAGAAGCTTTTACACGAGTTTCTGGAAGCTTTTACACCAGTTTCTAGAAGCTTTTACACCAGTTTCTAGAAGCTTTTACACCAGTTTCTAGAAGCTTTTACACCAGTTTCTAGAAGCTTTTACACCAGTTTCTAGAAGCTTTTACACCAGTTTCTAGAGGCTTTTACACCAGTTTCTAGAAGCTTTTACACCAGTTTCTAGAAGATTTTACACCAGTTTCTAGAAGCTTTTACACCAGTTTCTAGAAGCTTTTACACCAGTTTCTAGAAGCTTTTTTTCTAGAAGCGTTTACACCAGTTGCTAGAAGCTTTTACACTAGTTTCTGGAAGCTTTTTTTCTATAAGCTTTTACACCAGTTTCTAGAAGCTTTTACACCAGTTTCTGGAAGCTTTTACACGAGTTTCTAGAAGCTTTTACACGAGTTTCTGGAAGCTTTTACACCAGTTTCTAGAAGCTTTTACCCCAGTTTCTAGAAGCTTTTACACCAGTTTCTAGAAGCTTTTACACGAGTTTCTGGAAGCTTTTACACCAGTTTCTAGAAGCTTTTACCCCAGTTTCTAGAAGCTTTTACACCAGTTTCTAGAAGCTTTTACACGAGTTTCTAGAAGCTTTTACACGAGTTTCTAGAAGCTTTTACACGAGTTTCTAGAAGCTTTTACACGAGTTTCTAGAAGCTTTTACACCAGTTTCTAGAAGCTTTTACACGAGTTTCTAGAAGATTTTACACCAGTTTCTGGAAGCTTTTACACCAGATTCTAGAAGCTTTTACACCAGTTTCTAGAAGCTTTTACACGAGTTTCTAGAAGCTTTACACCAGTTTCTAGAAGCTTTTACCCCAGTTTCTAGAAGCGTTTACACCAGTTTCTAGAGGCGTTTACACCAGTTACTAGAAGCTTTTACACTAATTTCTGGAAGCTTTTACACGAGTTTCTAGAAGCTTTTACACCAGTTAATAGAAACTTTTACACTAGTTTCTAGAAGCTTATACACCAGTTTCTAGAAGCTTTTACACTAGTTTTTAGAAGCGTTTACACCAGTTGCTAGAAGATTTTACACTAGTTTCTGGAAGCTTTTACACCAGTTTCTAGAAGCTTTGTTTCTAGAAGCGTTTACACCAGTTACTAGAAGCTTTTAGACTAGTTTCTAGAAGCTTTTACACCAGTTTCTAGAAGCTTTTACACTAGTTTCTGGAAGATTTTACACTAGTTTCTAGAAGCTTTACACGAGTTTCTGGAAGCTTTTACACCAGTTTCTAGAAGCTTTTACACCAGTTTCTAGAAGCATTTACACCAGTTTCTAGAAGCTTTTTTTCTAGAAGCTTTTACACCAGTTTCTGGAAGCTTTTACACCAGTTTCTAGAAGATTTTACACCAGTTTCTGGAAGCTTTTACACCAGTTTCTAGAAGCTTTTACACCAGTTTCTAGAAGCTTTTACACCAGTTTCTAGAAGCTTTTACACCAGTTTCTAGAATCTTTTACACCAGTTTCTGGAAGCTTTTACACCAGTTTCTAGAAGCTTTTTCACCAGTTTCTAGAAGCTTTTACACGAGTTTCTAGAAGCGTTTACACCAGTTTCTAGAAGCTTTTACCCCAGTCTCTAGAAGCGTTTACACCAGTTTCTAGTGGCGTTTACACCAATTACTAGAAGCTTTTACACTAGATTCTGGAAGCTTTTACACGAGTTTCTAGAAGCTTTTACACCAGTTACTAGAAGCATTTACACTAGTTTCTAGAAGCTTTTACACCAGTTTCTAGAAGCTTTTACACCAGTTTCTAGAAGCGTTTACACCAGTTGCTAGAAGCTTTTACTCTAGTTTCTGGAAGCTTTTACACCAGTTTCTAGAAGCTTATTTTCTAGAAGCGTTTGCACCAGTTACTAGAAGCTTTTACACTAGTTTCTGGAAGCTTTTACACTAGTTTCTAGAAGCTTTTACACGAGTTACTGGAAGCTTTTACACCAGTTTCTAGAAGCTTTTACACCAGTTTCTAGAAGCTTTTACACGAGTTTCTGGAAGCTTTTACACCAGTTTCTAGAAGCTTTTACACCAGTTTCTAGAAGCTTTTACACCAGTTTCTAGAAGCCTTTACACCAGTTTCTAGAAGCTTTTACACCAGTTTTTAGAAGCTTTTTTTCTAGAAGCTTTTACACCAGTTTCTGGAAGCTTTTACCCCAGTTTCTAGAAGCTTTTACACAAGTTTCTAGAAGCATTTACACCAGTTTCTGGAAGCTTTTACACCATTTTCTAGAAGCTTTTACCCCAGTTACTAGAATCTTTTACACCAGTTTCTAGAATCTTTTACACCAGTTTCTGGAAGATTTTACACCAGTTTCTAGAAGCTTTTCCACCAGTTTCTAGAAGCTTTTACACGAGTTTCTAGAAGCGTTTACACCAGTTTCTAGAAGCTTTTACCCCAGTTTCTAGAGGCGTTTACACCAGTTTCTAGTGGCGTTTACACCAATTACTAGAAGCTTTTACACGAGTTTCTGGAAGCTTTTACACGAGTTTCTAGAAGCTTTTACACCAGTTACTAGAAGCTTTTACACTAGTTTCTAGAAGCTTTTACACCAGTTTCTAGAAGCTTTTACACCAGTTTCTAGAAGCGTTTACACCAGTTGCTAGAAGCTTTTACTCTAGTTTCTGGAAGCTTTTACACCAGTTTCTAGAAGCTTTTTTTCTAGAAGCGTTTGCACCAGTTACTAGAAGCTTTTACACTAGTTTCTGGAAGCTTTTACACTAGTTTCTAGAAGCTTTTACACGAGTTACTGGAAGCTTTTACACCAGTTTCTAGAAGCTTTTACACCAGTTTCTAGAAGCTTTTACACGAGTTTCTGGAAGCTTTTACACCAGTTTCTAGAAGCTTTTACACCAGTTTCTAGAAGCTTTTACACCAGTTTCTAGAAGCCGTTACACCAGTTTTTAGAAGCTTTTTTTCTAGAAGCTTTTACACGAGTTTCTGGAAGCTTTTACCCCAGTTTCTAGAAGCTTTTACACAAGTTTCTAGAAGCATTTACACCAGTTTCTGGAAGCTTTTACACCATTTTCTAGAAGCTTTTACCCCAGTTACTAGAAGCTTTTACACTAGTTTCTAGAAGCTTTTACACAAGTTACTAGAAGCTTTTACACTAGTTTCTGGAAGCTTTTACACCAGTTTCCAGAAGCTTTTACACCAGTTTCTAGAAGCTTTTACACCAGTTTCTAGAAGCTTTTACACCAGTTTCTAGAAGCTTTTACACCAGTTTCTAGAAGCTTTTAAACTAGTTTCTAGAAGCTTTTACACCAGTTTCTAGAAGCGTGTACACCAGTTTCTGGAAGCTTTTACATCAGTTTCTAGAAGCTTTTACACTAGTTTCTAGAAGCTTTTACACCAGTTTCTAGAAGAGTTTACACCAGTTTCTAGAAGCTTTTACACTAGTTTCTAGAAGCTTTTACACCAGTTTCTAGAAGCTTTTACACCAGTTTCTAGAAGCTTTTACACCAGTTTCTAGAAGTCATAATGAAATAGTTTCAAGAAGATAGTTCTTTAGTTATGTTTCAGAATGTCTGCTTTACGCCATTTTCTAGATTTATTTTTAATACTAATTTCTAGAAACTATAGTTTGCAAGAGTACCATGAACATACATTATACGTTACATGTAGTGTGGTATTCAAGTGACGTTACCTGTATTGCCGTGTTCAAGTGACGTTACCTGTATTGCGGTGATCAAGTGACGTTACCTGTATTGCGGTGTTCAAGTGACGTTACATGTGGTGTGGTATTCAAGTGACGTTACCTGTATTGCCGTGTTCAAGTGACGTTACATGTATTGCGTTATTCAAGTGACGTTACATGTATTGTGGTATTCAAGTGACGCTACATGTATTGCGGTGTTCAAGTGACCTTACATGTATTGCGGTATTCAAGTGACGCTACATGTATTGTGGTATTCAAGTGATGTTACCTATATTGCGGTACTCAAGTGACGCTACCAGTATTGTGGTATTCAAGTGACATTACCTGTATTGTGGTATTCAAGTGACGTTACATGTATTGCGGTATTCAAGTGACGTTACCTGTATTGTGGTGTTCAAGTGACGTTACATGTATTGCGGTGTTCAAGTGATGTTACCTGTATTGTGGTATTCAAGTGATGTTACCTGTATTGCGGTATTCAAGTGATGTTACCTGTATTGTGGTATTCAAGTGATGTTACCTGTATTGTGGTATTCAAGTGACGCTACATGTATTGCCGTGTTCAAGTGACGTTACATGTATTGCGGTGTTCAAGTGACGTTTCTTGTATTGCGGTATTCAAGTGACATTACATGTATTGCCGTGTTCAAGTGACGTTACATGTAATGTGGTATTCAAGTGACGTTACCTGTATTGTGGTATTCAGGTGACGTTACCTGTATTGCGGTATTCAAGTGACGTTACCTGTATTGTGGTATTCAAGTGATGTTACCTGTATTGTGATATTCAAGTGACGTTACCTGTATTGCCGTGTTCAAGTGACGTTACATGTATTGTGGTATTCAAGTGACGTTACTTGTATTGTGGTATTCAAGTGACGTTACCTGTATTGCGGTATTCAAGTGACGTTACCTGTATTGCGGTGTTCAAGTGACGCTAACTGTATTGTGGTATTCAAGTGACGCTACCTGTATTGTGGTATTCAAGTGACGCTACCTGTATTGTGGTATTCAAGTGACGTTACATGTATTGTGGTATTCAAGTGACGTTACATGTATTGCGATATTCAAGTGACGTTACATGTATTGTGGTATTCAAGTGACGTTACATGTATTGTGGTATTCAAGCGATGTTACCTGTATTGCGGTATTCAAGTGACGTTACATGTATTGTGGTATTCAAGTGATGTTACCTGTATTGTGGTATTCAAGTGACGCTACCTGTATTGTGGTATTCAAGTGACGTTACCTGTATTGTGGTATTCAAGTGATGTTACCTGTATTGTGGTATTCAAGTGATGTTACCTGTATTGTGGTATTCAAGTGATGTTACCTGTATGCGGTACTCAAGTGACGCTACCTGTATTGTGGTATTCAAGTGACGTTACCTGTATTGTGGTATTCAAGTGATGTTACCTGTATTGTGGTATTCAAGTGATGTTAACTGTATTGTGGTATTCAAGTGACGCTACCTGTATTGTGGTATTCAAATGATGTTACCTGTATTGCGGTATTCAAGTGACGTTACATGTATTGTGGTATTCAAGTGACGTTACCTGTATTGCGGTATTCAAGTGACGTTACCTGTATTGTGGTATTCAAGTGATGTTACCTGTATTGTGATATTCAAGTGACGTTACCTGTATTGCCGTGTTCAAGTGACGTTACATGTATTGTGGTATTCAAGTGACGTTACCTGTATTATGGTATTCAAGTGACGTTACCTGTATTGCGGTATTCAAGTGACGTTACCTGTATTGCGGTGTTCAAGTGACGCTAACTGTATTGTGGTATTCAAGTGACGCTACCTGTATTGTGGTATTCAAGTGACGTTACATGTAGTGTGGTATTTAAGTGACGCTACCTGTATTGTGGTATTCAAGTGACGCTACCTGTATTGTGGTATTCACGTGACGTTACATGTATTGTGGTATTCAAGTGACGTTACATGTATTGTGGTATTCAAGTGACGTTACATGTATTGTGGTATTCAAATGATGTTACCTGTATTGCGGTATTCAAGTGACGTTACATGTATTGTGGTATTCAAGTGATGTTACCTGTATTGTGATATTCAAGTGACGTTACCTCTATTGTGGTATTCAAGTGATGTTACCTGTATTGTGGTATTCAAGTGATGTTTCCTGTATGCGGTACTCAAGTGACGTTACCTGTATTGTGGTATTCAAGTGACGTTACCTGTATTGTGGTATTCAAGTGATGTTACCTGCATTGTGGTATTCAAGTGACGCTACTTGTATTGTGGTATTGAAATGATGTTACCTGTATTGTGGTATTCAAGTGATGTTACCTGTATTGTGGTATTCAAGTGACGCTACATGTATTGCCGTGTTCAAGTGACGTTACATGTATTGCGGTGTTCAAGTGACGTTACATGTATTGCGGTATTCAAGTGACATTACATGTATTGCCGTGTTCAAGTGACGTTACATGTATTGTGGTATTCAAGTGACGTTACCTGTATTGTGGTATTCAAGTGACGTTACCTGTATTGTGGTATTCACGTGACGTTACATGTATTGTGGTATTCAAGTGACGCTACCTGTATTGTGGTATTCACGTGACGTTACATGTATTGTGGTATTCAAGTGACGTTACATGTATTGCGGTATTCAAGTGACGTTACATGTATTGTGGTATTCAAGTGACGTTACATGTATTGTGGTATTCAAATGATGTTACCTGTATTGCGGTATTCAAGTGACGTTACATGTATTGTGGTATTCAAGTGATGTTACCTGTATTGTGGTATTCAAGTGATGTTACCTGTATTGTGGTATTCAAGTGATGTTACCTGTATTGTGGTATTCAAGTGATGTTACCTGTATGCGGTACTCAAGTGACGTTACCTGTATTGTGGTATTCAAGTGACGTTACCTGTATTGTGGTATTCAAGTGATGTTAACTGTATTGTGGTATTCAAGTGACGCTACCTGTATTGTGGTATTCAAATGATGGTACCTGTATTGTGGTATTCAAGTGATGTTACCTGTATTGCGGTATTCAAGTGACGTTACGTGTATTCTGGTATTCAAGTGACGTTACCTGTATTGCGGTATTCAAGTGACGTTACCTGTATTGTGGTATTCAAGTGATGTTACCTGTATTGTGATATTCAAGTGACGTTACCTGTATTGCCGTGTTCAAGTGACGTTACATGTATTGTGGTATTCAAGTGACGTTACCTGTATTGTGGTATTCAAGTGACGTTACCTGTATTGCGGTATTCAAGTGACGTTACCTGTATTGCGGTGTTCAAGTGACGCTAACTGTATTGTGGTATTCAAGTGACGCTACCTGTATTGTGGTATTCAAGTGACGTTACATGTAGTGTGGTATTCAAGTGACGCTACCTGTATTGTGGTATTCAAGTGACGCTACCTGTATTGTGGTATTCACGTGACGTTACATGTATTGTGGTATTCAAGTGACGTTACATGTATTGCGGTATTCAAGTGACGTTACATGTATTGTGGTATTCAAGTGACGTTACATGTATTGTGGTATTCAAATGATGTTACCTGTATTGCGGTATTCAAGTGACGTTACATGTATTGTGGTATTCAAGTGATGTTACCTGTATTGTGGTATTCAAGTGACGTTACCTGTATTGTGGTATTCAAGTGATGTTACCTGTATTGTGGTATTCAAGTGATGTTACCTGTATGCGGTACTCAAGTGACGTTACCTGTATTGTGGTATTCAAGTGACGTTACCTGTATTGTGGTATTCAAGTGATGTTACCTGTATTGTGGTATTCAAGTGACGCTACTTGTAGTGTGGTATTCAATTGATGTTACCTGTATTGTGGTATTCAAGTGATGTTACCTGTATTGCGGTATTCAAGTGACGTTACACTTATTGTGGTATTCAAATGATGTTACCTGTATTGTGGTATTCAAGTGACGCTACCTGTATTGTGGTATTCAAGTGACGTTACCTGTATTGTGGTATTCAATTGATGTTACCTGTATTGTGGTATTCAAGTGACGCTACCTGTATTGTGGTATTCAAGTGACGCTACCTGTATTGTGGTATTCAAATGATGTTACCTGTATTGTGGTATTCAAGTGATGTTACCTGTATGCGGTACTCAAGTGACGCTACCTGTATTGTGGTATTCAAGTGACGTTACCTGTATTGTGGTATTCAAGTGATGTTACCTGTATTGTTGTATTCAAGTGACGCTACCTGTATTGTGGTATTCAAGTGACGCTACCTGTATTGTGGTATTCAAGTGACGTTACCTGTATTGTGGTATTCAAGTGATGTTACCTGTAGTGTGGTACTCAAATGATGTTACCTGTATTGTGGTAGTCAAGTGACGTTACGTGTATTGTGGTACTCAAGTGACGTTACATGTATTGCGGTACTCAAGTGACGTTACGTGTATTGCTGTATTCAAGTGACGTTACGTGTATTGCGGTATTCAAGTGACGTTATCTGTATTGTGGTATTCAAGTGACGTTACCTGTATTGCGGTATTCAAGTAACGTTACCTGTATTGTGGTATTCAAGTGATGTTACCTGTATTGTGATATTCAAGTGACGTTACCTGTAGTGCCGTGTTCAAGTGACGTTACATGTATTGTGGTATTCAAGTGACGTTATCTGTATTGTGGTATTCAAGTGACGTTACCTGTATTGCGGTATTCAAGTGACGTTACCTGTATTGCGGTGTTCAAGTGACGCTACCTGTATTGTGGTATTCAAGTGACGCTACCTGTATTGTGGTATTCAAGTGACGTTACATGTATTGCGGTATTCAAGTGACTTTACATGTATTGTGGTATTCAAGTGATGTTACCTGTATTGCGGTATTCAAGTGACGTTACATGTATTGTGGTATTTAAGTGACGATACCTGTATTGTGGTATTCAAGTGACGTTACCTGTATTGTGGTATTCATGTGATGTTACCTGTATTGTGGTATTCAAGTGATGTTACCTGTATGCGGTACTCAAGTGACGCTACCTGTATTGTGGTATTCAAGTGACGTTACATATATTGTGGTATTCAAGTGATGTTACCTGTATTGTGGTATTCAAGTGATGTTACCTGTATTGTGGTATTCAAGTGATGTTACCTGTATTGTGGTAATCAAGTGATGTTACCTGTATGCGGTACTCAAGTGACGCTACCTGTATTGTGGTATTCAAGTGACGTTACCTGTATTGTGGTATTCAAGTGATGTTACCTGTATTGTGGTATTCAAGTGATGTTACCTGTATTGTGGTATTCAAGTGACGCTACCTGTATTGTGGTATTCAAATGATGTTACCTGTATTGTGGTATTCAAGTGATGTTACCTGTATTGCGGTATTCAAGTGACGTTACATGTATTGTGGTATTCAAGTGATGTTACCTGTATTGTGGTATTCAAATGACGCTACCTGTATTGTGGTATTCAAATTATGTTACCTATATTGTGGTATTCAAGTGATGTTACCTGTATGCGGTACTCAAGTGACGCTACCTGTATTGTGGTATTCAAGTGACGTTACCTGTATTGTGGTATTCAAGTGATGTTACCTGTATTGTGGTATTCAAGTGACGCTACCTGTATTGTGGTATTCAAGTGACGCTACCTGTATTATGGTATTCAAGTGACGTTACCTGTATTGTGGTATTCAAGTGATGTTACCTGTATTGTGGTATTCAAATGATGTTACCTGTATTGTGGTATTTAAGTGACGTTACGTGTATTGCGGTACTCAAGTGACATTACATGTATTGCGGTACTCAAGTGACGTTACGTGTATTGCGGTACTCAAGTGACGTTACGTGTATTGCTGTATTCAAGTGACGCTACGTGTATTGCGGTACTCAAGTGACGTTACATGTATTGCGGTACTCAAGTGACGTTACGTGTATTGCTGTATTCAAGTGACGTTACGTGTATTGCGGTATTCAAGTGACGCTACCTGTATTGTGGTTATTAAATGATGTTACCTGTATTGTGGTATTCAAGTGATGTTACCTGTATTGCGGTATTCAAGTGACGCTACCTGTATTGTGGTATTCAAGTGACGTTACCTGTATTGTGGTATTCAAGTTTGGTGTATGACCTCTCGAGGCTGTAATTAATCTTAGTCCAAATCATGTTTTATTTGCCAATAAATAACTGAAAGACAATTATAATTTCCAATTAGTGCCACCCAAATAAAAAAAATTATTTGTAATCCATGATTCACTATTACACAGTAGTATGTTCTAAACTGTTGTGTTATGTGTTATTATATTTAAAAGCATTTCCCGTAAACTATGTGATTGCTTTGATATACTCTACATATCAAGTCGTATACTGGCAACGTGTACGTGTATTTTTACCAGGCGCACCATCAGCCAGGGTCACATAGCCATTCTTCAGCAATTTAAGAGGTGTACGAAAATCAGATGCCATTCGGGCACTATTTCATGCACCTGGGTAGAACCACATATCTTCCAGACGCCAGCTTGACTATCTATATGCGTAGAAGAATGGCTTTAAGGATAAACCGAGCTAAAACACATATCAGCTACATATATTATGCGGATCTCTGACTTAATGTCCATATGACATGATTGCAATCAATATATTAGGATTGTATGAGGAGGCGCAACCTAGATTCATGAATAAACAAAGAAGATTAATCAGATAGCTACACATTCAATCCATAGCTTGTGTGTAATTTAACTAAATGTGCTTATGATCAATATTTGCGGAGCTCTCTCCAAGTCCCTAATGTTATGTTTTAACCAAACAGACTCGTCTGACGGTCGGTTAACACCCACGTGTACAACTTCATTAATTAATTCAATTTAAGTGGGAAGCCATCACCGGAATGATCAATAGTCCTGTCATGCGACGCCATAACCGAAAGGATGTATAATCCTATCGTGCGACGCCATCACCGGAATGATGTATAGTCCTATCGTGCGACGCCATAACCGAAAGGATGTATAATCCTATCGTGCGACGCCATCACCGGAATGATGTATAGTCCTATCGTGCGACGCCATCACCGGAATGATATATAGTCCTATTGTGCGACGCCATCACCGGAATGATGTATAGTCCTATCGTGCGACGCCATCACCGGAATGATATATAGTCCTATCGTGCGACGCCATAACCGGAATGATGTATAGTCCTATCGTGCGACGCCATCACCGGAATGATATATAGTCCTATCGTGCGACGCCATCACCGGAATGATGTATAGTCCTATAGTGCGACGCCATAACCGGAATGATATATAGTCCTATCGTGCGACGCCATCACCGGAATGATGTATAATCCTATCGTGCGACGCCATCACCGGAATGATGTATAGTCCTATCGTGCGACGCCATCACCGGAATGATGTATAGTCCTATAGTGCGACGCCATCACCGGAATGATATATAGTCCTATCGTGCGACGCCATAACCGGAATGATATATAGTCCTATCGTGCGACGCCATAACCGGAATGATATATAGTCCTATCGTGCGACGCCATAGCCGGAATGATATATAGTCCTATCGTGCGACGCCATAACCGGAAGGATATATAGTCCTATCGTGCGACGCCATAACCGGAATGATATATAGTCCTATCGTGCGACGCCATAACCGGAATGATATATAGTCCTATCGTGCGACGCCATAACCGGAATGATATATAGTCCTATCGTGCGACGCCATAACCGGAATGATATATAGTCCTATCGTGCGACGCCATAACCGGAATGATATATAGTCCTATCGTGCGACGCCATCACCGGAATGATATATAGTCCTATCGTGCGACGCCATCACCGGAATGATATATAGTCCTATCGTGCGACGCCATCACCGGACTGATATATAGTCCTATCGTGAGACGCCATCACCGGACTGATATATAGTCCTATCGTGAGACGCCATCACCGGACTGATATATAGTCCTATCGTGCGGGGCCGTCACCGGATCTATAGTCCTATCGTGCGGGGCCATCACCGGATCTAGAGTCATATCGTGCGGCGCCATCACCGGACCTATAGTCATATCGTGCGGCGCCATCACCGGATCTATAGTCCTATCGTGCGGGGCCATCACCAGATCTAGAGTCATATCGTGCGGCGCCATCACCGGATCTATAGTCCTATCGTGCGGGTCATCACCGGAATGCTATATAGTCCTATCGTGCGACGCCATCACCGGAATGATATATAGTCCTATCGTGCGACGCCATCACCGGAATGATATATAGTCCTATCGTGCGACGCCATCACCGGAATGATATATAGTCCTATCGTGCGACGCCATCACCTGAATGATATATCGTCCTATCGTGCGGGGCCATCACCAGATCTAGAGTCATATCGTGCGGCGCCATCACCGGATCTATAGTCCTATCGTGCGGGGCCATCACCGGAATGATATATAGTCCTATCGTGCGACGCCATCACCGGAATGATATATAGTCCTATCGTGCGACGCCATCACCGGAAGGATGTATAATCCTATCATACGACGCCATAACTGCTGTATTTCCATATTCCAATCTTGCGACGCCATCACCGGAATGATATATCGTCCTATCGTGAGACGCCATCACCGGACTGATATATAGTCCTATCGTGCGGGGCCATCACCGGATCTATAGTCCTATCGTGCGGGGCAATCACCGGATCTAGAGTCATATCGTGCGGCGCCATCACCGGATCTATAGTCATATCGTGCGGCGCCATCACCGGATCTATAGTCATATCGTGCGGCGCTATCACCGGATCTATAGTCATATCGTGCAGCGCCATCACCGGATCTATTGTCCTTATCGTGCGGGGCCATCACCGGATCTAGAGTCATCTCGTGCGGCGCCATCACCGGATCTATAGTCCTATCGTGCGGGGCCATCACCGGATCTAGAGTCATATCGTGCGGCGCCATCACCGGATCTATTGTCATATCGTGCGGCGCCATCACCGGATCTATAGTCCTATCGTGCGGCGCCATCACCGGATCTATTGTCATATCGTGCGGCGCCATCACCGGATCTATAGTCCTATCGTGCGGGGCCATCACCGGATCTAGAGTCATATCGTGCGGCGCCATCACCGGATCTATAGTGCTATCGTGCGGGGCCATCACCGGATCTAGAGTCATATCGTGCGGCGCAGACGCATAGGGTCAGACGGAGATCGAACCTGCAATACCTGGGTTCCCAGGCCATCGTGTTAACCACTGGACTACGTATCCGTCTGTTCAGCGACTGTAACCGACGTGCAGGATTTATAATGTTCATATGATGATTTTAATGCCACTTGATTGTCGACGCCATGCTGCTCCTGGCAGAACGTACCGTACTTATTTGCATAGTTATTACACTAGTGAAATACGAAAACTATGCAATGGCGTTATTACCCGTCTTGAGTGCAAATTATGTTATAAAAATCAAGTCATGACAAATCTTTATTTCCTCCTCAATGGGAGATAGACATAGAATCAAACAAACAATGCATACAATGAACATCTTAAATACATAGTTACATCGATGCTATTATATACTATATACATACAATGAACATCTTAAATACATATTTACATCGATGCTATTATATAATATATACATACAATGAACATCTTAAATACATATTTACATCGATGCTATTATATACTATATACATACAATGAACATCTTAAATACATAGTTACATCGATGCTATTATATACTATATACATACAATGAACATCTTAAATACATAGTGTGCAAAAACAGCTATTTTGCGCACGATACTAAGTATTGTGATTGTCTAATGTATATATTCTAACTAGAAATGACCGTACTATAGTTATGCAATATTCGCGCATAAAATCAACAAGCTATATTGCGCTCAAAAAGATGATTACATGAGAAATTAATTTGTGTATCGTTAATTTACCTTACCGCGAGAGATTATGTAATAGTTGTCGGTTTCTTTTGATGAGGCGCCAATATGTCTGGCTGTTTCGTTAAAGTTACGATTTTGATTGCGTAAGGTAACAGGTGGTCAGCGCCACGCTGTCTGACTTAAATGTATATAATTCCGGGTAACATTAAAGAGAAATTAGAGCACAAAAGGCTGTCCTTATGCAAGGATTGATTGTGTATCTCAAATAGAAAACAATTACTGTTTCTATGACACTAGAGACGAGATGTCTTCTGTATATTAATTTAATATACTTATAAAACGAACTATAAACTGAACTTAAGTGTTACGGACACTTTGGGTAGCGATGGATTAAGTAGCACCGTATGTCTTGAATAAGAATACGTGATAGCTAAGATAAAAGAGGAGAGGTCATCTGTATATTAATTTAATATACTTATATAACGAACTATAAATTGAACTTAAGTGTTACGGACACATTGAATAGCGATGGATTAAATAGCACCGTATGTCTTGAATAGAATACGTGATAAATAATATGATATAGATAAGAATACAAATTATCTCTAAAATATAGCGGTAATAAATTGATACCAGAACAGTTCGGTGAGATATTGAATTTATCAAGAGACGCGAGCGGCTGATCTAATTAGACAGTCTAAATGAGATATCCTTGATTGTATATTGAAGATTAAAAATATAATCCAATTATCGACAGGGCGGTAATCTAATAAAGACACTAGAAATTAATGAGGCTTGAAGTGATTATGATATAGATAAGAGATCATAGATTCACGAGACTTGAATATACGAAGTAGGAGAATATACCAGACGACCAGTAAAATAGATAGAAAAGAACATTGTGTTACGTTGTTATTGTATTGATAGAGAAATGAAATATACCCCTATACAACCGACCAGAGAGTTTATATAGCTTAAACCTTGGAAAGAGCCGTAAATAGACCAGACGTAGATAAGAGCTGACGAGGGGGGACGCCACAATAGTTACATCGAAGCTATTATATACTATATACATACAATGAACATCTTAAATACATAGTTACATCGATGCTATTATATAATATATACATACAATGAACATCTTAAATACATAGTTACATCGATGCTATTATATACTATATACATACAATGAACATCTTAAATACATAGTTACATCGATGCTATTATATACTATATACATACAATGAACATCTTAAATACATAGTTACATCGATGCTATTATATACTATATACATACAATGAACATCTTAAATACATAGTTACATCGATGCTATTATATACTATATACATACAATGAACATCTTAAATACATAGTTACATCGATGCTATTATATACTATATACATACAATGAACATCTTAAATACATAGTTACATCGATGCTATTATATACTATATACATACAATGAACATCTTAAATACATAGTTACATCGATGCTATTATATACTATATACATACAATGAACATCTTAAATACATAGTTACATCGATGCTATTATATACTATATACATACAATGAACATCTTAAATACATAGTTACATCGATGCTATTATATACTATATACATACAATGAACATCTTAAATACATATTTACATCGATGCTATTATATACTATATACATACAATGAACATCTTAAATACATAGTTACATCGATGCTATTATATAATATATACATACAATGAACGTCTTATATGGAACATATTTACATCAACACTATTATATAATATATACATACAATGAACGGCTTACATAGAGCATATTTACATCAATACTATTATATAATATATATATTTACAAACAAAATTCTTCATAGATCATTGAAACTACATGTGTTTATCGTATTTTCGATCCCAATTTTTAATATGAATAAGGCAAAGCCTCAAAACGATGTGAAGCATAAATATAGTGATTTGAAGTACAGTCTACATCCGTTATATCGAATTCCGCCGGACCGAACACAATACTTCGACATAACCGAAGTTTGAGTTAACGAAATTCGATATAAACGGATCCAGTTATATGTACAATGATAGTGTCTGAAACGGGACTTTGATCCGACTTCGAGATAACCGGAGAATTCGACATAATCGACTGTGACATAGCGGATGCAGACTGTAGTTATAAAATAACTAAATAATATCAAATAAACACTACATATCAACGGGAAACGTCAATATAAGGTTGAAGTCAAAATCGATTACTGAATTAGACGGTATAGGAGGAAGATGACTACACCAGCCCCTAGGGATTTGACATCTAAGGGGAAGATAGACGAAAGACTAAGCGTCCAGTAAGCAGAAATACAAATGACAGCCATTGGTTTTTCGAATTGATTTCAACAGAGGCTTTTCCAATGCGAATGGCAGCCATTGTTTTTTCGAATCGATTTCAACGAGGATTTTTCAATGCGATTATTAAACATAAACTATTTCCAACGATTTGTTATTACATTCGTTCAATTGGCATGTATTTTATTTAGTGCTGCAAAAATGCTTACACTGTACCATTATAGTGCAGAGTGTCTTCTACAAACGGAGTCAAAACCATAATCATCCGCATAAATTAGAACAGGGAAACCCCAATTTGCCTCGTTTTCATTTCTTGATACGAGATTCTTACAATTATTTTAATCTAGCTCATAAGTATGCATCCGGACCTACATGTAGATGGTAGCTCATTCCGGCAACCCATACTTCATGTAACGAAATATATTTGTTTTAGATCAATATCGACACGCTTTACCGTAAGGCTCGCTATGAGAGCGGGCTCTTATCCCGCTCGCTTAGAACTAGCTATTAAACGTTAACACTGATATCTTTATGTCGGGTAAATTGATGACACATTTTAATAGTGAATTATTATGGCGCTAAATAAAATGAAGCTTTACCCGAAACACTATCATGATTGAACCCTCTTGTTCTCCCCGATGGAGAAAAGCCAAGAGGAACTTCAAATCAATATTTAGCATACGGGCGATGACCCCGATATTACCACCGACCATTTGTAAGGCAGCTTCATCGCCATTCCTGGTGGGATTCGAACCGACTGCAACGTGGGGCAAGTGTTTTGAAGCTAACGCACATTACCCGTCTGTCACGGAGAACGCCTCTTTATTCGGAATATAACGATGTATCTACTCTTTATTTATTCACAGCGAGTGTCAAGGCAACATACCGTCCTTAAAATATCATGTCCCTATAATTGGGAAACTTGATACAGCTTGATATCCTCAACATCCTCAACTTAAAGTAAATATACGTAATTATTACAGTGTTGACATTTCAATAACCATCCAATCTTCTTTAAGCAAACTGTTACACACTGGACGAGTGTCATCCAAGCAGGATTAGGTTTCTAATTCAATAGTCAATTGCTATTCATAGATTACTTCGTCAGACAGCCACGGGCAAATAAACGAACTGCAATACGTTAATGGAGAGATACCAAGCACCGACAGTCAATTAGCGAATTGTAAAACGTTAATGGTGAGATACTAAGCATTCGACAGTCAATTAGCGAATTGTAAAACGTTAATGGTGAGATAATAAACACCCGACAGTCAATTAACGAATTGTAAAACGTTAATGGTGAGATACTAAGCACCCGACAGTCAATTAACGAATTGTAAAACGTTAATGGTGAGATACTAAGCACCCGGCAGTCAATTAGCGAATTGTTAAAACGTTAATGGTGAGATACTAAGCACCGACACTTAATTGACGAATTGTATAATGTTAATGGTGAGACACTAAGCACCCGACAGTCAATTAAAGAATTGTAAAACGTTAATGGTGAGATACTAAACACCCGACAGTCAATTAGCGAATTGTAAAATGTTAATGGTGAGATACTAAGCACCCGACAGTCAATTAGCGAATTGTAAAACGTTAATGGCGAGATACTAAGCACCTGCCAGTCAATTAACGAGCTGTAAACGTTAATGGCATGACATTAGCAATAAGATAGTCAACGATGACTCGTACATTACATGTTAGGATAAGCCTCATTAGTTCGTGTATGTATGTGAAAACAGGGAATACACAACATATACATAACATAGAATTTATTGGCATTAAACATTTACATATTTATAGCCACAAAAAACAAAGACATTGTAAATAGTGAAAACCATGAATTTTCTGAGAAGGTGATTCATAGCAAATGACATGTACATGTATACATATTATTTTATATTAAGCAATTTGTAAATGTGCACCACAGCTGTATATTGTAGATGTATTCTACAAGCATTATAATACACACTTACGTATTAGTATCATCATTTCCCAATTTGAATGCATTAAATATATATTTAGAAACGGCATCTATTACTTTAGTCGAGTTTGCAGACATTAAGATTCCAAACTTATGTAAATTTGGCCAACGACAGTAATACGGTTTGAGGTATTGGCGTCGTAAGACGGTATATTTCGGACAGACTAATAGAACGTGGTACTCATTTTCTATCACGTTCATGTTACATGTTAAACATTTTCTTTCTTCGCGGGTTTCTATGGCTAGGTCGTGTGACTAGAGACGAAATTTCGAATGTGCTATTCTATATTTATTTATGTGTATACTATTCATATATTTTTCCAACTCAAGTTCGTGCTTATATTCACAGTATGAGGATAATCGATTTGAATGATTAATATTAGCGTAGTTACCATGTTTGTTTATAAATATATAGTATACGTTGCTTTATTATTTTATAGTTTAATAAGTTCGTGTCTTGTTTCCCCCATATATTATCATTCCAATTTCATCGAGAATGGATTTTATCTGATAGGCCCAGTTTGACCTTCTGAATGCAATGTGTTTTGATTGAAGCTAAATCCGCGTCATGATATGCATATCAATACTACTAAAAGTAATGCTATTCATTTTCGGCCAAATTCTGTGACACGATCTCGATTCATATTTAGGTGTGGTGAAAACATTATTGATTATGTAAATACTTACACTTACCTTGGATTTCTCTTACATGAACATCTAGATTTCAATATTACTGTTAAACATGTAGCCAGAAGTGCAAACCGTGCCCTTGGTCTTCTCATTGCTAGATGTAAGTTAATTGGTGGGGTTCCTTATGACGTGTTTACTAAGTTATATGACTCTATTGTTTGGCCAGTCATTAACTACGGGGCCGCTGTATGGGGAACCTCATCGTGTTCATGCATTAACGCTATTCACAACCGTGCCATGAGATTTTTTCTCGGGGTTGGGAAATATACTCCAAACTCGGCTGTAATTGGTGAAATGGCATGGCAACCAACTTCTGTCCGTCAGTGGAAAAGCATTGCGAATTTCTGGTGCCGCATTTCATTTATAAATCATACCCGATTGAATAAACGTGTTGCACTCTGGGCACAGGCAAAATCGAGTAGATCATGCAAGAATTGGTTCTTTGTTGTAAAAAGGCATATGTTTGAATTTGGTTTAGACGATTATTCTGACATTAGTGAAAATATTAGCAAACACCCATGTGTATCCCTTGTTGAAACAAAGTGCATGGATGTATTCATTATTGATTGGCTTGAGTCAGTACAAATACTAGATAGTATATCTGGAAACGGCCGTAACAAACTACGAACCTACCAACTTTTCAAACTGGATTTCGATGTTGAAAAATACTGTAAGATTATTATGCCAATAAGCCATCGTTCAGCATTTAGTAAGTTCCGTTGTGGTGTTGCTCCTTTACGCATTGAAACTGGACGATATGAACACCTAACTGTACAGAATCGTACTTGTCCATTCTGCAATGCAGTTGAGGATGAAATGCATGCCATTATAGATTGTTATATGTATGAGGATATCAGGGCTATATTATTTGGAAAAGCTTCCATTATCTGTAATAATTTTCTTACACTGTCTAAAACAAATAAATTGATTACGTTATTCACTAATCCGGCATTAATACGTATATGTGCCAAAACCTGTTTTAATATTTTACAGCGTCGTAGTTTTTATCTGTGTAAATAATGTGTACATTATTTTACTAGTGAACAATTTTTTATGTGAACTATGTAAGCGCTGCTAATCCATCCATCCCTGATCTGATCAGAGGTGGTTCTGATTTCTTAAAACATATTCTAATTTGCGCGATAGTGCACCTTTTCCCTGTCAGAATCTTAAAAATCAGTATTTTAAATATGTTTTAATGTCATGATTAGCGACTTTCACATAGTTTTTAGAAAGTAAGACATGTTCCATGTATTGTAAAATGTTATTGTCTCTTATAATTCTCATTTGTAGAATGGCTATGTGCAATGTATGTGTTTATATTAATTGCAATGTATGTACTGTACATAGATGAGACAGAAATAAAGATATAATATAATAAAAAATATGCAGCCAACCTCGATGCGATTCCGTTATTCTTTAGTAGTTTGCAAGTTGTAGTGCAGCTTGCTTGAAGCTAAATCCGCGTCATGCAGCCAACCTCGATGCGATTCCATTATTTCTTTAGTAGTTTGCAAGTTGTAGTGCAGCTTGCTTGAAGCTAATTCCGAGTCATGCAGCCAACCTCGATGCGATTCCATTATTTCTTTAGTAGTTTGCAAGTTGTAGTGCAGCTGGGGACGGGGGGGGGGGGCCTTCGTTGTCGTGAAGTTAATGTAGTTGACTTCGATTCCAATTGTTTTAATTTCAAACTTTATTTAATATCCGAGTTTTACAAAACAAAGAACATTATTACATTATAACTACGTCGTTGACCTCGATTCCAATTTTTTAAAATTCAAACTTGTGTGTCTCTTATCCATTCCGAGAAACAGCTCAACCGCGATCTGATCGAGGCTGATAGCTGATTTTTTAAAAAACATTTCTTAATTGCGCATTAGTGCTTTTAATGCTGTTTTAATAAGTATTTAATTATCAATTAGCGACTATTCCTCGGTTTTAATAGATTTATTCTTTATTTCAGTCGCTAATTGAAAATTAAATACTTAATAAAACCAGAAATAAATAAATATATTATTATATAATATGTACATATAATAATATGTCGATAGACTGTGATAGTTTGATTATCTGTGATTACATTAGTCTCTTATAATTCTTTTATAATGAATGGTGTTGTACTTTGCCACGATAGTTTGTTATGTATATTGTATGTATTGTACAACGATAAGACTGAAATAAAGAATAAATCTGATAATAGCTGGTAAGTCGCTACATGACCTAGACAAGCTGTAGTACATCACGCCCAGCTGTAACCTTTACGACTATGCCCATAGGCAAGGCATTTATGTTCCACATGCATCTTCTCTCTCCCTCGTGGCGATGTATTCCATCAGGAATGAGGTCTAGATAGTGATTAATATAAGTTGTAAGAACTTGTTTCGCAATCGAGCTAAATAAAGTTGCATAGTAGTTAAAAGTACGTACCGTTTTATGACATTACTAAAACATGTATACCTTCATTGTGAAATCAATATGAAAATCGTGAGGAGCGGATAGAACCAACATCTATAAATACTTGTACACCTGAAATATTTGCTACCAGATACGTCACGTTGACTATTGTTAATATTCTAGCTAGATTCGTAATGTGAATGAGCACCCGAGTATGAAATAGTTAAATATGCAGTGGTTATATCTTGACACAAAATCGTGACTGCGCGCTTGTGAATAAGCAAATGTCTTAAGAAAATTGCAAAATAGGCTTTAATTGCATGCATTGCCTTCGTCATCTCGCATGCATTGCCTTCGTCATCTCGTTTGAACGCGACTTTAAACAATTTTAAACAATTTAATTGAAAGTTACTTGAATAAATTTGCGAATTTCTAACACTTAAGATAAACACGGTCATAAATTAGAACAACAGCACGAAAGGACACGCGGCTTGTGAGAAGGCACGCTTGAATAGCGTTCTAGCCCCAGCCTGAACATAAGTAACAATTTCATACAGACGGATATATAGCCCAGTGGTAACACGCTGGACTGGTAATCCAGGGATCGTAGGTTCGATCCCCCGTCTGACCCTAATAAAATTAACAGTCGTTAAACCGAGGTCTCGTGTCGGTGCTTTACACCATGCACGTAAAAGAACCAGAGACGTCTCTGGAATGGGGTTCTGTCTGTATCATTGCACTATCCTCCAAAATCTAAAATGACTAATATCTTCAGGAGGCGTCGCTCATATGGGCAACCGGTAGCGACGATAAATAAACGTAAAACACACACATACAACAATTTCATATTGTGTTACAGCACGTTTAGCAGAACACTTCTAACTGCAGGTATGTAAGGTTTTAATGGGCCATTAACAAGGCAGAACATCGAAGTGAGTGAAATAAATGTATTGTTATTGTTGTTTTGGGGGGGGGGGGTGTTGTTGTTGCTGTTTATGCGGAATATGATGGTGGTGTTATACCCCGGGATATGATGGTGGTGTTATACTCCGGGATATGATGGTGGTGTTATACCCCGGGATATGACGGTGCACAACCCCAAAAACCCAAAAACCCCAAAAAACCCCCAAAAACCCAAAAAACCCCAAAAACCCCAAAAAACCCAAAGTGTTATACCCCGGGATATGATGATAGTGTTATACCCCGGGATATGATGGTAGTGTTATACCCCGGGATATGATGGTAGTGTTATACCCCGGGATATGATAGTAGTGTTATACCCGGGATATGATGATAGTGTTATACCCCGGGATATGATGGTAGTGTTATACCCCGGGATATGATAGTAGTGTTATACCCCGGGATATGATGATAGTGTTATACCCCGGGATATGATGGTATTGTTATACCCCGGGATATGATGGTGGGTTATACCCCGGGATATGATGGTAGTGTTATACCCCGGGATATGATGGTAGTGTTATACCCCGGGATATAATGGTAGTGTTATACCCCAGGATATGATGGTAGTGTTATACCCCGGGATATGATGGTGGTGTTATAAAACCCAAATACCCCGGGGTATGATGGTGGTGGTATACCCCGGGATATGATGGTAGTGTTATACCCCGGGATATGATGGTAGTGTTATATCCCGGGATATGATGGTGGTGTTATACCCCGGGCTATGATGGTAGTGTTATACCCCGGGATATGATGGTGGTGTTATACCCCGGGGATTATGGTAGTGTTATACCCCGGGATATGATGGTAGTGTTATATCCCGGGATATGATGGAACCCCCAACAACCCCAAAAAACCCCAAAAACCCAAAACCCCAAAATAGTGTTATACCCCGGGATATGATTGTAGTGTTATACCCCGGGATATGATGGTAGTGTTATACCCAAAAAACCCAAACAACCCCAAAAAACCCAAAACAACCCAAAGTTATACCCCGGGATATGATGGTGGTGTTATACCCCGGGATATGATGGTGGTGTTATACCCCGGGTTATGATGGTGGTGTTATATCCCGGGATATGATGGTGGTGTTATACGCCGGGATATGATGGTGGTGTTATACCCCGGGATATGATGGTGGTGTTATACCCCGGGAGATGATGGTAGTGTTATATCCCGGGATATGATGGTGGTGTTATACCCCGGGATATGATGGTGGTGTTATACCCCGGGATATGATGATAGTGTTATACCCCGGGATATGATGGTGGTGTTATACCCCGGGATATGATGGTAGTGTTATATCCCGGGATATGATAGTAGTGTTATATCCCGGGATATGATGATAGTGTTATACCCCGGGATATGATGGTAGTGTTATATCCCGGGATATGATAGTAGTGTTATATCCCGGGATATGATGATAGTGTTATACCCCGGGATATGATGGTGGTGTTATACCTCGGGAGATGATGGTGGTGTTATACCCCGGGATATGATGGTAGTGTTATACCCCGGGAGATGATGGTAGTGTTATACCCCGGGATATAATGGTAGTGTTATACCCCAGGATATGATGGTGGTGTTATACCCCGGGCTATGATGGTGGTGTTATACCCCGGGATATGATGGTGGTGTTATACCCCGGGAGATGATGGTAGTGTTATACCCCGGGATATGATTGTGGTGTTATACCCCGGGATATGATGGTGGTGTTATACCCCGGGGTATGATGGTGGTTGGTATACCACGGGAGATGATGGTAGTGTTATACCTCGGGATATGATGGTAGTGTTATACCCCGGGATATGATGGTGGTGTTATACCCCGGGATATGATGGTAGTTTTATACCCCGGGATATGATGGTAGTGTTATACCCCGGGCTATGATGGTGGCGTTATACCCCGGGATATGATGGTAGTTTTATACCCCGGGCTATGATGGTGGCGTTATACCCCGGGATATGATGGTGGTGTTATACCCCGGGGTATGATGGTGGTTGGTATACCCCGGGAGATGATGGTAGTGTTATACCTCGGGATATGATGGTAGTGTTATATCCCGGGATATGATGGTGGTGTTATACCCCGGGGTATGATGGTAGTGTTATACCGCGGGATATGATGGTGGTGTTATACCCCGGGGTATTATGGTGGTGTTATACCCCGGGATATGATGGTAGTGTTATATCCCGGGATATGATGGTAGTGTTATACCCCGGGAGATGATTGTAGTGTTATACCTCGGGATATGATGGTAGTGTTATATCCCGGGATATGATGGTAATGTTATATCCCGGGATATGATGGTAGTGTTATATCCCGGGATATGATGGTGGTGTTATATCCCGGGATATGATGGTGGTGTTATACCCGGGATATGATGGTGGTGTTATACCCGGGAGATGATGGTAGTGTTATACCCGGGATATAATGGTAGTGTTATATCCCGGGATATGATGGTAGTGTTATATCCCGGGATATGATGGTGGTGTTATATCCCGGATATGATGGTAGTGTTATATCCCGGGATATGATGGTAGTGTTATATCCGGGATATGATGGTGGTGTTATACCCGGGATATTATGATAGTGTTATACCCCGGGAGATGATGGTGGTGTTATACCCCGGGATATGATGGTAGTGTTACACCCGGAGATGATGGTGGTGTTATACCCCGGGATATGATGGTGGTGTTATACCCGGGATATGATGGTGGTGTTATATCCCGGGATATGATGGTGGTGTTATACCCCGGGATATGATGGTAGTGTTATATCCCGGGATATGATGGTGGTGTTATATCCCGGGATATGATGGTGGTGTTATACCCGGGATATGATGGTAGTGTTATACCCCGGGATATGATGGTGGTGTTATATCCCGGGATATGATGGTGGTGTTATACCCCGGGAGATGATGGTAGTGTTATATCCCGGGATATGATGGTGGTGTTATACCCCGGGATATGATGGTAGTGTTATACCCCGGGATATGATGGTAGTGTTATATCCCGGGATATGATGGTAGTGTTATATCCCGGGATATGATGGTGGTGTTATATCCCGGGATATGATGGTGGTGTTATACCCCGGGATATGATGGTGGTGTTATATCCCGGGATATGATGGTGGTGTTATACCCCGGGATATGATGATAGTGTTATATCCCGGGATATGATGGTATTGTTATATCCCGGGATATGATGGTAGTGTTATATCCCGGGATATGATGGTAGTGTTATATCCCGGGATATGATGGTGGTGTTATATCCCGGGATATGATGGGTGTTATACCCGGGATATGATGGTGTGTTATATCCCGGGATATGATGGTGGTGTTATACCCCGGATATGATGATAGTGTTATATCCCGGGATATGATGGTATTGTTATACCCGGGAGATGATGGTATTGTTATATCCCGGGAGATGAAACCAACCCAAAAACGGGATATGATGGTGGTGTTATACCCGGGATATGATGGTGGGTTATATCCCGGGATATGATGTGGTGTTATACCCCGGGATATGATGGTGTGTTATACCCGGGATATGATGGTGGTGTTATATCCCGGGATATGATTGTGGTGTTATACCCCGGGAGATGATGATAGTGTTATATCCCGGGATATGATGGTATTGTTATATCCCGGGAGATGATGGTATTGTTATATCCCGGGAGATGATGGTATTGTTATATCCCGGGATATGATGGTATTGTTATATCCCGGGATATGATGGTGGTGTTATACCCCGGGATATGATGGTAGTGTTATACCCCGGGATATGATGGTGGTGTTATACCCCGGGATATGATGGTGGTGTTATACCCGGGTTATGATGGTGGTGTTATATCCCGGGATATGATGGTTGTGTTATACCCCGGGATATGATGGTGGTGTTATACCCCGGGATATGATGGTGGTGTTATATCCCGGGATATGATGGTGGTGTTATACCCCGGGATATGATGGTTGTGTTATACCCCGGGATATGATGGTGGTGTATACCCCGGGATATGATGGTTGTGTTATATCCCGGAGATGATGGTGGTGTTATACCCGGGATATGATGGTGGTGTTATACCCCGGGATATGATGGTTGTGTTATATCCCGGGAGATGATGGTGGTGTTATACCCCGGGATATGATGGTGGTGTTATACCCCGGGATATGATGGTGTGTTATATCCCGGGAGATGATGGTGGTGTTATACCCGGGATATGATGGTGGTGTTATACCCCGGGATATGATGGTTGTGTTATATCCCGGGAGATGATGGTGGTGTTATACCCCGGGATATGATGGTGGTGTTATATCCCGGGAGATGATGGTGGTGTTATACCCCGGGATATGATGGTGGTGTTATACCCCGGGATATGATGGTTGTGTTATATCCGGGAGATGATGGTAGTGTTATACCCCGGGATATGATGGTTGTGTTATATCCCGGGATATGATGGTGGTGTTATATCCCGGGATATGATGGTTGTGTTATACCCCGGGATATGATGGTGGTGGTATACCCCGGGATATGATGGTGGTGTTATATCCCGGGATATGATGGTGGTGTTATACCCCGATATGATGGTTGTGTTATAGTTTATACAAATTTATGTTAGCTCGATTGCGAACAAGTTATTTCAACTTATATAAATCACTCTCGAGACCTCATTCCTGATGGAATCCATCGCCACGAGGGAGAGAGAAGAGGCAACGTGGAATTTAAATGCCTTGCCTAAGGGTACAATCGTTACGGCTCCAGTGGGGCTCGAACTCCGGACCTTTCGCACCTGAAGCGAACGCGCATCCACGGCGCTATCACGACTTCCACGAGGTATTATACGGGATATAACACTACCATTATGTGGTGTTATACCCCGGGCTATGATGGTGGTGTTATACCCCGGGATATGATGGTGGTGTTATACCCCGGGATATGATGGTAGTGTTATACCCCGGGATATGATGGTATTGTTATACCCCGGGCTATGATGGTGGTGTTATACCCCGGGATATGATGGTAGTGTTATACCCCGGGATATGATGGTATTGTTATACCCCGGGCTATGATGGTGGTGTTATACCCGGATATGATGATGGTGTTATACCCCGGGATATGATGGTGGTGTTATATCCGGGATATGATGGTGGTGTTATACCCCGGGATATGATGGTAGTGTTATACCCCGGGATATGATGGTGGTGTTATATCCCGGGATATGATGGTGGTGTTATATCCCGGGATATGATGGTAGTGTTATACCCGGGAGATGATGGTAGTGTTATACCCCGGGATATGATTGTGGTGTTATACCCCGGGAGATGATGGTAGTGTTATACCCCGGGATATGATTGTGGTGTTATACCCCGGGAGATGATGGTAGTGTTATATCCCGGGATATGATGGTAGTGTTATACCCCGGGATATGATGGTATTGTTATACCCCGGGCTATGATGGTGGTGTTATACCCCGGGATATGATGATAGTGTTATACCCCGGGATATGATGATAGTGTTATATCCCGGGATATGATGGTGGTGTTATACCCGGGATATGATGATAGTGTTATATCCCGGGATATGATGGTGGTGTTATACCCCGGGAGATGATGGTAGTGTTATACCCCGGGATATGATGGTAGTGTTATACCCCGGGATATGATGGTGGTGTTATACCCTGGGATATGATGATAGTGTTATACCCCGGGATATGATGGTGGCGTTATACCCCGGGATATGATGGTGGTGTTATACCCCGGGATATGATGGTGGTGTTATACCCCGGGATATGATGTTGGCGTTATACCCCGGGATATGATGGTAGTGTTATATCCCGGGATATGATGATAGTGTTATACCCCGGGATATGATGGTGGTGTTATACCCCGGGATATGATGGTAGTGTTATACCCCGGGATATGATGGTAGTGTTATACCCCGGGATATGATGGTAGTGTTATACCCCGGGATATGATGGTATTGTTATACCCCGGGATATGATGGTGGGTTATACCCCGGGATATGATGTAGTGTTATACCCCGGGATATGATGGTAGTGTTATATCCCGGGATATGATGGTGGTGTTATACCCCGGGATATGATGGTGTGTTATACCCCGGGATATGATGGTGGTGTTATGAGAATACCCCGGGATATGATGGTGGTTATACCCGGGATATGATGGTGGTGTATACCCCGGGAATGATGGTAGTGTTATACCCCGGGATATGATGGTGGTGTTATACCCCGGGATATGATGGTGGTGTTATACCCCGGGATATGATGGTAGTGTTATACCCCGGGATATGATGGTGGTGTTATACCCCGGGTATGATGGTAGTGTTATACCCCGGGATATGATGGTAGTGTTATACCCCGGGATATGATGGTAGTGTTATACCCCGGGATATGATGGTGGCGTTATACCCCGGGATATGATGGTAGTGTTATACCCCGGGATATGATGGTGGTTTATACCCGGGATATGATGGTGGTGTTATACCCCGGGATATGATGATGGTGTTATACCCCGGGATATGATGGTAGTAACCCCAAAAAACCCAAAAACCCAAAAACCCCAAAACCCAAAGTGTTATATCCCGGATATGATGGTGGTGTTATACCCCGGGATATGATGGTGGGTTATACCCCGGATATGAGGTGGTGTTATACCCGGGATATGATGGTGGTGTTATACCCCGGGATATGATGGTGGTGTTATACCCCGGGATATGATGGTAGTGTTATACCCCGGGATATGATTGTGGTGTTATACCCCGGGAGATGATGGTAGTGTTATATCCGGGATATGATGGTGTGTTATACCCCGGGATATGATGGTATTGTTATACCCGGGATATGATGGTGGTGTTATACCCGGGATATGATGGTAGTGTTATATCCCGGGATATGATAGTAGTGTTATACCCCGGGATATGATGATAGTGTTATACCCCGGGATATGATGGTAGTGTTATATCCCGGGATATGATAGTAGTGTTATATCCCGGATATGATGATAGTGTTATACCCGGGATATGATGGTGGTGTTATACCCCGGGAAAAACCCCAAAAACCCAAGATGGTAGTGTTATACCCGGGATATAATGATAGTGTTATACCCCGGGATATGATGGTGGTGTTATACCCCGGGATATGATGGTGGTGTTATACCCGGGATATGATGGGGTGTATACCCCGGGATATGATGGTAGTGTTATACCCCGGATATGATGTGGTGTTATACCCCGGGATATGATGATAAACCCAAAACCCAAAGTTTATACCCGGGATATGATGGTAGGTTATACCCCGGGATATGATGGTGGTGTTATACCCCGGATATGAGTAGTTATACCCCGGGATATGATGGTAGTGTTATACCCCGGGATATGATGGTGAACCCAAAAACCAAAACCCAAAAACCCCGGGATATGATGGTGGTGTATACCCGGGATATGATGGTGGTGTTATACCCCGGGATATGATGGTGGTGTTATACCCCGGGATATGATGATAGTGTTATACCCCGGGAAAGTGTTATACCCCGGGATATGATGGTAGTGTTATATCCGGGATATGATGGTAGTGTTATATCCCGGGATATGATGGTAGTGTTATACCCCGGGATATGATGGTGGCGTTATACCCCGGGATATGATGGTGGTGTTATACCCCGGGATATGATGGTGGTGTTATACCCCGGGATATGATGTTGGCGTTATACCCCGGGATATGATGGTAGTGTTATATCCCGGGATATGATGATAGTGTTATACCCCGGGATATGATGGTGGTGTTATACCCCGGGAGATGATGGTGGCGTTATACCTCGGGCTATGATGGTGGTGTTATACCCCGAGAGATGATGGTGGCGTTATGCCCCGAGATATGATGGTAGTGTTATACCTCGGGCTATGGTGGTAGTGTTATACACCGGGATATGATGGTGGCGTTATACCTCGGGCTATGATGGTGGTGTTATACCCCGAGAGATGATGGTGGCGTTATACCCCGAGATATGATGGTAGTGTTATACCTCGGGCTATGATGGTAGTGTTATACCCCGGAATATGATGGTGGCGTTACACCCCGGGAGATGATGGTGGTGTTATACCCCTGGATATGATGGTGGCGTTATGATGAGCGACGCCCCCTGAAGAGATTAGTCATTTTTGATTTTTGGAGGATAATGCAATTATACATACATATACACATTCCAGACATCTGATTAAAGTCACATCTGAATGACTGTTAATATTACTAGGGTCAGACGAGGCTCGAACCTGCAATCCTTGGATTCGCAGTGTATTATTAAGATAACCCGTGTATGATATTAGCAGATGGTTTCACAGTGTTTTATTAAGATAACCCATGTAGGATATTATCAGATGGTTTCACAGTGTATTATTAAGATAACCCGTGTAGGATATTATCAGATGGTTTCACAGTGTATTATTAAGATAGCCCATGTAGAATATATCAGGTTTCACAGTGTATCATTAAGATATCCCATGTAGGATATACCAAATGTGTTTCACAGTGTATTATTAAGATAACCCATGTAGGATATTATCAGATGGTTTCACAGTGTATTATTAAGATAGCCCATGTAGGATATACCAAATGTGTTTCACAGTGTATTATTAAGATAGCCCATGTATGATATATCAGGTTTCACAGTGTATTATTAAGATAACCCATATAGGACATTATCAGATGGTTTCACAGTGTATTATTAAGATAACCCATGTAGGATATTATCAGATGGTTTCACAGTGTATTATTAAGATAACCCATGTAGGACATTATCAGATGGTTTCACAGTGTATTATTAAGATAACCCATATAGGATATTATCAGATGGTTTCACAGTGTATTATTAAGATAACCCATGTAGGATATTATCAGATGGTTTCACAGTGTATTATTAAGATAACCCGTATAGGATGTTATCAGATGGTTTCTCAGTGTATTATTAAGATAACCCATATAGGATATTATCAGATGGTTTCACAGTGTATTATTAAGATAACCCATATAGGATATTATCAGATGGTTTCACAGTGTATTATTAAGATAACCCATGTAGAATATATCGGGTTTCACAGTGTATTATTAAGATAGCCCATGTAGAATATATCAGGTTTCACAGTGTACTATTAAGATAACCCATATAGGATATTATCAGATGGTTTCACAGTGTATTATTAAGATAACCCATGTAGAATATATCGGGTTTCACAGTGTATTATTAAGATAGCCCATGTAGAATATATCAGGTTTCACAGTGTACTATTAAGATAACCCATATAGGATATTATCAGATGGTTTCACAGTGTATTATTAAGATAACCCATGTAGAATATATCGGGTTTCACAGTGTATTATTAAGATAGCCCATGTAGAATATATCAGGTTTCACAGTGTACTATTAAGATAACCCATATAGGATATTATCAGATGGTTTCACAGTGTATTATTAAGATAACCCATGTAGAATATATCGGGTTTCACAGTGTATTATTAAGATAGCCCATGTAGAATATATCAGGTTTCACAGTGTACTATTAAGATAACCCATATAGGATATAGCAGGTTTCACAGTGTACTATTAAGATAACCCATGTAGGATATATCAGGTTTCACAGTGTACTATTAAGATAACCCATATAGGATATCGTAATATACGACACACACTGCTACCCGACCCGCTACACGAGCCTTGTACATGCAACCAATACTTTATTGAAATTGTTTTATGTATCTCTGCACGATTTGTCTTCTTTCTGTACCAGCGACATATTTTATTCATGACTAATCATAAAATACAAAACAAATCGTGATTTCCAAATCTATATATATACCCAGTCTATATATGCATATACCCTATATACCCTGCAGCATAGATCTTTCGCCCATTCGTTGTATTCAGTTGGTTGTGGGTGAAGTTGTTATATCAAGTGCCAGGGATTTAATCCAGCAATATTAGGTATCTTTTTACAAACTCATCTTTACACTCATTTGTTATCTCCTGAAATAATGTCGTTATTATTATTATTATTATTATAAAATATATCCGTGCTTCTAGTCAGTGTTACTATTATGCTATATATAATATATATATTATATTCTATGTGTGGCTGCATTTGATGATACACGCCATAAGAGTAAATTATCCAACCGTTGATGAGGTTAGAGTAAATTATCCAACCGTTGATGAGGTTAGAGTAAATTATCCAACCGTTGATGAGGTTAGAGTAAATTATCCAACCGTTGATGAGGTTAGAGTAAATTATCCAACCGTTGATGAGGTTAGAGTAAATTATCCAACCGTTGATGAGGTTAGAGTAAATTATCCAACCGTTGATAAGGTTAGGATAAGTTGTGCAACCGTTGATGAGGTTAGGATAAGTTGTGTGCAACCGTTGATGAAGTTTTAGTAAGTTGTGCAACCGTTGATGAGGTTAGAGTAAATTGTGCAACCGTTGATGAGGATAGAGTTAGTTGTGCAACCGTTGATGAGGATTTAGTAAGTTGTGCAACCGTTGATGATGTTAGAGTTAGTTGTGCAACCGTTGATGAGGATTTAGTAAGTTGTGCAACCGTTGATGATATTAGAGTTAGTTGTGCAACCGTTGATGAGGTTAGAGTAAATTGTGCAATCGTTGTTGAGGATAGAGTAAATTGTGCAATCGTTGTTGAGGTTAGAGTTAGTTGTGCAATCGTTATTGAGGTTAGAGTAAGTTGTGCAACCGTTGATGAGGATTTAGTAAGTTGTGCACTCGTTGATGAGGTTATAGTAAGTTGTGCACTCGTTGATGAGGTTGTTGCGGTGACATTGTACTTTGTATGGATATTAAATTAGATATATATATATTGTTTATTTCCTCTACTTGTGTGAGATCATACAGATGCTATATATACCATGCTACGAAACAACAACAACAACAACAACAACAACAACAACAACAACAACAACAACAATGTGATACATGTAACTGTACGTGCAAACATAAAGACATGTTATAAAGAAAACAAATATGTATCTCTTTTCTTTAGTGAAACATCGATTTAATTTATTTCACAATATGTACATTATATACACGATGCTAAGCAGACACTTATGGTATTAACAAATATAAACATATAAATGCATTCATCAACATATTAATAGTATATATAAGATAAGATGAGAAATTATTGTATTATAGTGACATGTGCATTAAACATAAATAACAAACAAATATATACAAAATGTTGCACCCGACCCAGTGGGCCTATAAGTCACCTCATATACAAAGTTACAGTTAATGACATTTAACTAAATAAAGCATATGCTTTAGGTATGCAATGTTATTACCAATTGCAATATATTTTAAATATTTCATATTCTTATTTTATACCACATAGTTTAAATATGTCATGTAAACATTCCCATAGTTTCAATGTTCTTTTTTCTTCTTTTTTTTTTTGGTGAAGCCAGAGACTTCGTTTATTTTTTTCCCTTCACATTATACATGCATATTACAGATTGACAATTATATAATATACCTCACTACATAACTAAACTATATAATAAAATGTACACAATTAATGTTGTAAAAAATAATCGTTTAAGCATGTTATCCATTTAATTTTCGCGTTAGTGTCCAACAAGTATTTGTGTAGAATGTAAAACTCATACTTAAACAAGGCGTATATATTTCAATGTTCTTACATATCTGGCAATGTTTAAACATAGATATTTATTTAAATTGTATTTCTCTACTTAATAATGTTAGGTGCAGTTTATAATAACAAATAATTATTAATTTTATTCTGCGTTAGGAATGTCATATCAACGTATACGTTCTATATGTTCTATCATGTTTAAATATTTCTGATTATTGAACTATCCCATCTCTTCCAAGGGCCATTTCATGGCAAAAATATATCAAACGATTTTATAGAATCCGTCCGAGTATGCATAAACTGATTTTTGTTGTTCCAATGCACAAATTACCAAGAATTACTAAATATTTGTAAATTTATCCACGATGCGCTTTCATTACGCAATACAATTACGTAATCATGTACATATACGTTTTTGTTTTTGAAAGCATTACCCTCATCTTTGTTCCATGTTAAATGTGTGTGTATAAATCCATAAGTTCATCCGCATCTCACCATCGCATCATTGGCATTGTTATAGAATGTAACATTGTATGCTTGTATATAACGAAAAACTGTACAGTTTAAGTTATTAAAGCATTTTTCTTCTTCTTCTTCTTCTTCTTCTTCTTCTTCTTCTTCTTGTTAATTTCGCTTTCGAGGAAGAATGTCCACATTATGGAAGTTGATTTTTTATAAATGTTATGAAGTTTCTAGATATATAATAATACTGTTAATTTTATTAAGGTCAGACGAGGGGTCGAACCTGCGATCCCTGGATTACAATATCGTTCTAATTAATACATCTAGTCGTAAATCTAGTAGTATCTGCAAATAGAAAACGTATTGTGTTGGTACCGCACATGAATGCGGAATTGTTTTTCTGGAATATGATATTTTATTTTGCATCGGTATGAGTTGTCGTTGTTAGGCGCGTATGAATATTATTTGTATCTATCATGCATTAGCTTCATGAACAAATACCATATACCGCTTACATCTGTTATTAAGTTTATATTTGTCATATTCTTTTCTTTACGAACAAATCTGTAATTAATTAATTAATTATGCTTATTTGCGCATTTGTTTATTAAGATTAACATTAAATACTTAGCGCTCCGCCTGTAGGTAACACTCAACCAAGTTGTACATAAAACAAACCTCAATTCCCCTCTACTGTACCGAGAGGGTCCTAAGTCAAGATATGCGTAGCTTTTAAACTGTTATTAGCTACACCCATTAATTCTCGCGGACTATATAGAAAATGATTATGCAGTTGTTTGGTTCAGTATTACAGATGGATCCGTAGTCCAGTTGTAACACGCTTGACTGGTAATCCAGGGATCGCGGGTTCGATCCCCTTCTGACCGTAATCAAATTAACAGTCTTTCAGATGGGGCTTTAAACCGAGGTCTCGTGTCGGTGCTTTACACCAAGACTCGTTTCATAAAATATGGTATGAAATCAGCACTCATGTAAGATCCTATATATATAATATAGCTCAAATATATATATATATATATATATATGGTGTATATCAATAGCGGTTATATTATATACTCTAATCCTTAATTGTTTTTCCCCAGGAATATACGTACTGCAAAGATTGAATATGAAGTTCATTCTACGGACGGGAGCCATTCTTCTTTTAAGTACATTCGTACTTTCACAAAGTAAGTTTACAATCCTTATAATGGTGTTAACACACTCCGTAGTAACATGTATTAGAGTAGAAGTCTATACTATACTGTCATAATGGCGTTAACACACTCCGTATTAACATGTATTGGATTAGAAGCCTATACTATACTGTTATAATTGTGTTAACACACTCTGTATTAACATGTATTGGATTAGAAGTCTATACTATACTGCCATAATTGTGTTAACACACTCCGTATTAACATGTATTGGATTAGAAGTATATACTATACTGTCATAATTGTGTTAACACACTCCGTATTAACATGTATTGGATTATAAATCTATACTATACTGTCATAATGGTGTTAACACACTCCGTATACATATGTATTGGATTAGAAATCTATACTATACTGTCATAATTGTGTTAATACACTCCGTATTAACATGTATTGGATTAGAAGTCTATACTATACTGTCATAATTGTGTTAACACACTCCGTATTAACATGTATTGGATTAGAAGTCTATACTATACTGTCATAATTGTGTTAACACACTCCGTATACATGTGTATTGGATTAGAAATCTATACTATACTGTCATAATGGTGTTAATACATTCCGTATAAACATGTATTGGATTAGAAGTCTATATTATACTGTCATAATGGTGTTAACACACTCCGTATACATATGTATTGGATTAGAAATCTATACTATACTGTCATAATGGTGTTAATACACTCCGTATTAACATGTATTGGATTAGAAGTCTATACTATACTGTCATAATTGTGTTAACACACTCCGTATTAACATGTATTGGAGTAGAAGTCTATACTATACTGTCATAATGGTGTTAACACACTCCGTATACATATGTATTGGATTAGAAATCTATACTATACTGTCATAATGGTGTTAATACACTCCGTATTAACATGTATTGGATTAGAAATCTATACCACTGTCATAATGGTAACACTAGTTCATGTCGTGAAATGTGTTAACAGTTTAAAAGCATGAATTAATAACAAAATGTTTCACACAACCATTTCTGATTAATCGTAGAAATGACTCGATGGTTGAATATATAACACAATAATCGGCCAGTTGTTCAAAACTTCGTGAAATATTTAACGGTGATATCATCGTTAAAATTAACGGTAACTCGTTACATTCTTCGTTAACTGTTGTCGTTAAATATAGCTGTTGTTCAAACAAGTATAGCACTACCGTAGCGTTAAATGAACAGACTTAACGGCTATTTAGCGCAAATATTTAACTCACCATTGGTGAAAAAATATTCTGTTAAAGTGTCGGCCATTTTGAGTGGAAGTGAGAATGGTGCATATTAACATATACCTTGCAGGCACTTAGAAAAGAATAGAAAAACACACACAACTCTGCTAACACAACTGTTAAATATTTAACGTAGCATTAGCTAACACTAACTTTAAAATAGTTTCAGCAACAACACATTTAACGAATCGTCAGCTAACACTGCCATTAGTGTTTATCGGCGATGTTAGTTAAAAGGAATGTTAAATTTAACGAAAGCTTTGTACAACTGGCTGATTGAAAAAGTTTAAACTTTATTTATTTTTACAACGATTGCGAAGCAAGTTCTAACAACTTATATTAATCACTCTCGTTGGCGCGGATGAAAGCGTAAATGTGGTCATTTGTGTGGGAGGAAACCGGAGTACCCGGAGAAAACCCACCTGTCCGATCTGGCGACCACCGTACTATCTCACATACTTACCGGTCCGAGGATCGAACCCGGATTGCATTGGTGAGAAGCGAGTGTGCTAACCACTGCTGATTGACTTCCTATCAATAACGTTATTATTACAAAACACATCGGGAAATGCATAGTTATTGAGCAAAGATTTGACATTGTATGCCCAGTGTTTACAACATCTATGATCACAATCTTATATTGTTGGTATATTGTTTTGATTACGGTTTGTTTAACACCAATATTTTATTATTTTAGTATAAAGTGAAATAAACAAACGACAATGACCGAGTTCGTCAATCTTAGTTCGATTGCGAAACTAGTTCCTACAACTTATATTAATCACTATCAAGATCTCATTCCTGATGGAATCCATCGTCATTAGGGAGAGAAAAAAGGGCAATGTGGAATTTAAATGCCTTGTCTAATGGTATAATCGTAACGGCTACAGCTATGCGCGAATGCCGGGCTTTTCGTGCCTGAAGCGAACGAGATAGCATTGCGCTATCACGATTTCCACGACTGGTTGATATGGCTTGGGTGTATGATGATCGATGTGTGAATATGACCGTGGAGTGTGTATTTTGCAGCAGCAGGAGGGCAGTCTAGTTCCGATACTGATGACGACACCGTTAGTGATGATAGTAAGTAACATTGTGATTCATTGTTGGTGCAAGGAATACTTAACCTAACTGCTTCCGGTATGCCCGAGAACCAATGTTGCCAACATAATCGTTTAAGATATATACACTCCTGTCATGTATCTCTGTCTGTATCAGTGCACTATCTTCCAAAATCTAAAATGACTAATCTGCAGGAGGCATCGCTCATATGGGCAACCGGTAACGACGATAAATAAACGTAAAACACAACACTCCACAAATATAAATCACACACAGCAACTACACATAACTACTAATTATAACATTACACATTTCTCTGTAAAAAATCCACCTTGCAATGAGAGATATCTCGAATTTTCTATTACCTCCATTAGCAGATAAATTCTGATATATTCCAAAATGTAAATAGGTCTTTCTGACTAGAATCCTTTGTTTTACTATTGTTCACTAACCATATATTGTGGTATGATAAATGTGATTTTCATCAAAATTGTGTTAATTAATTAAGTTAAATTAACTGATAACAATGTTTACAAATAAGTACCCATTGTATATACTTTATGATATAATATTATGTCGAGATATAGTAATTTAATAATCCTAAGAAGCGATAGTGGAATAAAATTGCTAGCATGGTGTTCTAAAGAAGCAACGAAACAAATAGAGGAAACAACGTATTAAGACCTATCTACTTTTAGGGAGTATTTAGTGGCAGTAACTGACCGATGCCTCTCATTCATTTGAAACTCATTACTGTGCCAGGTGCTTAACGGACAATTAAGCGTCGTGTATGGACCCGCGACAACTGGCTATTGACGATCTATTAAAATGCCGATTTTGTTCTCAAATCACAATGTCCTGTACTTGTTATAACAGCAAAAACTGCCGACAAAGCACGATTATGTCAGAGCCTAAAACATCCGTAGATCGATAGATTATGAATGAAGCATTCACTTCCACAAAACAACTATTCAAAAATCTGCATGACATATATAGAATAAATGTACTTGTTGGATTACAAGTGGATTTCTATGAAACATGCATACTTTATTAGTACTGTTGTAACAAACTGCTGAGTAAGGACAAGGCACACATCTGTGTATTATAATATGCGACATTCAATACATTGTTTTTATCAGAAATAAGTCCATTTCTATGAAATCTGTATAATTTAGTTGCACATATCTAATGATGTACTATTTCTATCAAGGACCACATTGTTTGAAAAACGTTACATGTGCCGATTGCAATCAGATGGACGGATTGTGTGGTGATAACAATACGTGCTGCATGAAAGAAGGTAACTAGAAAACACATTTTGTGTGTGTTTTACGTTTATTTATCGTCGCTCCCGGTTGCCCATATGAGCTGAGCCTCCTGAAGAATTAGTCATTTTAGATGTTTGGAGGATAGTGTAATAATACAGACAGAGATCCATTCCAGAATATCCTCTGGTTCTTTTACGTGCATGGTGTACAGCACCGACACGAGACCTCGGTTTAATGTCCCATCTGACAGACTGTCAATTTTATTAGGGTCAGACGGGGGATCGAACCTGCGATCCATGGATTACCATTCCAGCGTGCTACCACTGGACTACAGATCCGTCTGAGAAAACATAATATACAACTTTCGTTTATGTAGCCTCAGAAATAACTAACTACATTTCATTTTATTTTACATTATAAGGTTTAAAAAACAAACACTTTTAACTATAGTTATTGTGCAATATTGCTATTAACTTAGTCGAACACGCACAAATAGGGAACAAAACGTAACATTTTAAGGCAGTCAGATTAGTGCAGTATACTGTATATGTACATACCTAATAATGTGATATTATTATCAAGGACAACATTGCAAGAATAACGTTACGTGCGGTAATTGCACTCAGATGGGCGGACTTTGTGGAGTTAATAATACTTGCTGCATGAAAGAAGGTAAATATATAAATATAATACAATTTTAATCTCTGTAGTCTTAGAAACATGTTATTTTATGAGTTACAACCAAACGGCTTTAAAACAAACATTACAACTATAGAGGTACAAAGATAATTATGCCCCCCCCCCTCCCCGAAATTGCGCGCAATATTGTCATCAGTTCTTTGCAATGAGACATTGAATATTTCTTAATCAGAAGCTAAAATTAAAAGGCTGTCCGATTAGTGTAGTGGTTAGCGCGCTCACTTCTCACCAATGCAACCCGGGTTCGATCCTCGGACCAAGAAGTATGTGAGATGATACGGTGGTAGCCAGAACGAACAAGTGAGTTTCTCCGGATTCTACGGTTTCCTCCCACACGAATGAACACATATACACTTTCATCCGCGCCAACGAGAGTGATTAATATAAGTTGTTAAAACTTCGTTAAAAGCAATCGCTATACAATAAATAAAGTTTAAAAACAAATCAACTGTTAGGTAAGGAGATAAAACAAACAACCAAAATGTACGTTGAAACGTTCAATACATTTTCCTCGGAATCATTTATCATACTGAAATAGAAACAATGATTTGAAACATGTATAATATGATTGTACATACCTAATAATGTGATATTATTATCAAGGACAACATTGCAAGAATAACGTTACGTGCGGGAATTGTACTCGGATGGGCGGACTTTGTGGAGTTAATAATACTTGCTGCATGAAAGAAGGTAAATATATAAATAAAATACAATTTTATTCTCAGTAGTCTTAGAAACATGTTATTTTATGAGTTACAACCAAACGGCCTTAAAACAAACATTACAACTATAGAGTTACAAAGATAAGCATGCTCCCCCCGAAATTGTTATGCACGCAATATTGTCGCCAGTGCTTTGCAATGAGACATTGAATATTTCTTAATCAGAAGCTAAAATTAAAAGGCTGTCCGATTAGTGTAGTTGTTAGCGCGCTCGCTTCTCACCAATGCAACACGGGTTAGATCCTCGGACCTGGAAGTATGTGAGATGATACGGTGGTAGCCAGATCGAACAGGTGGGTTTTCTCCGGATACTCCGGTTTCCTCCCACACGAATGACCACATATACGCGTTCATCCGCGCCAACGAGAGTGATTAATATAAGTTGTTAAAACTTCGTTAAAAGCAATCGTTATAAAATAAATAAAGTTTAAAAACAAATCAACTGTTAGGTAAGGAGATAAAACAAACAACCAAAATGTACGTTGAAACGTTAAATACATTTTCCTCGGAATCATTGAGCATACTGAAATAGAAACAATGATTTGAAACATGTATAATATGATTGTACATACCTAATAATGTGATATTATTATCAAGGACAACATTGCAAGAATAACGTTACGTGCGGTAATTGCACTCAGATGGGCGGACTTTGTGGAGTTAATAATACTTGCTGCATGAAAGAAGGTAAATATATAAATATAATACAATTTTAATCTCTGTAGTCTTAGAAACATGTTATTTTATGAGTCACAACCAAACGGCTTTAAAACAAACATTACAACTATAGAGTTACAAAGATAAGCATGCTCCCCCCGAAATTGTTATGCACGCAATATTGTCGCCAGTGCTTTGCAATGAGACATTGAATATTTCTTAATCAGAAGCTAAAATTAAAAGGCTGTCCGATTAGTGTAGTTGTTAGCGCGCTCGCTTCTCACCAATGCAACACGGGTTAGATCCTCGGACCTGGAAGTATGTGAGATGATACGGTGGTAGCCAGATCGAACAGGTGGGTTTTCTCCGGATACTCCGGTTTCCTCCCACACGAATGACCACATATACGCGTTCATCCGCGCCAACGAGAGTGATTAATATAAGTTGTTAAAACTTCGTTAAAAGCAATCGTTATAAAATAAATAAAGTTTAAAAACAAATCAACTGTTAGGTAAGGAGATAAAACAAACAACCAAAATGTACGTTGAAACGTTAAATACATTTTCCTCGGAATCATTGAGCATACTGAAATAGAAACAATGATTTGAAACATGTATAATATGATTGTACATACCTAATAATGTGATATTATTATCAAGGACAACATTGCAAGAATAACGTTACGTGCGGTAATTGCACTCAGATGGGCGGACTTTGTGGAGTTAATAATACTTGCTGCATGAAAGAAGGTAAATATATAAATATAATACAATTTTAATCTCTGTAGTCTTAGAAACATGTTATTTTATGAGTCACAACCAAACGGCTTTAAAACAAACATTACAACTATAGAGGTACAAATATAATTATGCCCCCCCTCCCCGAAATTGCGCGCAATATTGTCATCAGTTCTTTGCAATGAGACATTGAATATTTCTTAATCAGAAGCTAAAATTAAAAGGCTGTCCGATTAGTGTAGTGGTTAGCGCGCTCACTTCTCACCAATGCAACACGGGTTAGATCCTCGGACCTGGAAGTATGTGAGATGATACGGTGGTAGCCAGATCGAACAGGTGGATTTTCTCCGGATACTCCGGTTTCCTCCCACACGAATGACCACATATACGCGTTCATCCGCGCCAACGAGAGTGATTAATATAAGTTGTTAAAACATCGTTAAAAGCAATCGTTATAAAATAAATAAAGTTTTAAAATAAATCAACTGTTTGGTAAGGAGATAAAACAAACACCCAAAATGTACGTTGAAACGTTCAATACATTTCCCTCGGAATCATTGAGCATACTGAAATAGAAACAATGATGTGAAACATGTATACTATATGTGTACATACCTAATAATGTGATATTATTATCAAGGACAACATTGCAAGAATAACGTTACGTGCGGGAATTGCACTCGGATGGGCGGACTTTGTGGAGTTAATAATACGTGCTGCATGAAAGAAGGTAACTATATAAATAATATACAATTTTAATCTCTGTAGTCTTAGAAACATGTTATTTTATGAGTTACAACCAAACGGCTTTAAAACAAACATTACAACTATAGAGGTACACAGATAATTATGCCCCCCCCCCCAAAATTGCTATTGACGCAATATTGTCGTCAGTGCTTTGCAATGAGACATTGAATATTTCTTAATCAGAAGCTAAAATTAAAAGGCTGTCCGATTAGTGTAGTGGTTAGCGCGCTCACTTCTCACCAATGCAACCCGGGTTCGATCCTCGGACCAAGAAGTATGTGAGATGATACGGTGGTAGCCAGAGCGAACAAGTGAGTTTCTCCGGATTCTACGGTTTCCTCCCACACGAATGAACACATATACACTTTCATCCGCGCCAACGAGAGTGATTAATATAAGTTGTTAAAACTTCGTTAAAAGCAATCGCTATACAATAAATAAAGTTTAAAAACAAATCAACTGTTAGGTAAGGAGATAAAACAAACACCCAAAATGTACGTTGAAACGTTCAATACATTTTCCTCGGAATCATTGAGCATACTGAAATAGAAACAATGATTTGAAACATGTATAATATGATTGTACATACCTAATAATGTGATATTATTATCAAGGACAACATTGCAAGAATAACGTTACGTGCGGGAATTGTACTCGGATGGGCGGACTTTGTGGAGTTAATAATACTTGCTGCATGAAAGAAGGTAAATATATAAATAAAATACAATTTTATTCTCAGTAGTCTTAGAAACATGTTATTTTATGAGTTACAACCAAACGGCCTTAAAACAAACATTACAACTATAGAGTTACAAAGATAAGCATGCTCCCCCCGAAATTGTTATGCACGCAATATTGTCGCCAGTGCTTTGCAATGAGACATTGAATATTTCTTAATCAGAAGCTAAAATTAAAAGGCTGTCCGATTAGTGTAGTTGTTAGCGCGCTCGCTTCTCACCAATGCAACACGGGTTAGATCCTCGGACCTGGAAGTATGTGAGATGATACGGTGGTAGCCAGATCGAACAGGTGGGTTTTCTCCGGATACTCCGGTTTCCTCCCACACGAATGACCACATATACGCGTTCATCCGCGCCAACGAGAGTGATTAATATAAGTTGTTAAAACTTCGTTAAAAGCAATCGTTATAAAATAAATAAAGTTTAAAAACAAATCAACTGTTAGGTAAGGAGATAAAACAAACAACCAAAATGTACGTTGAAACGTTAAATACATTTTCCTCGGAATCATTGAGCATACTGAAATAGAAACAATGATTTGAAACATGTATAATATGATTGTACATACCTAATAATGTGATATTATTATCAAGGACAACATTGCAAGAATAACGTTACGTGCGGTAATTGCACTCAGATGGGCGGACTTTGTGGAGTTAATAATACTTGCTGCATGAAAGAAGGTAAATATATAAATATAATACAATTTTAATCTCTGTAGTCTTAGAAACATGTTATTTTATGAGTCACAACCAAACGGCTTTAAAACAAACATTACAACTATAGAGGTACAAAGATAATTATGCCCCCCCCCCCGAAATTGCGCGCAATATTGTCGTCAGTGCTTTGCAATGAGACATTGAATATTTCTTAATCAGAAGCTAAAATTAAAAGGCTGTCCGATTAGTGTAGTGGTTAGCGCGCTCACTTCTCACCAATGCAACACGGGTTAGATCCTCGGACCTGGAAGTATGTGAGATGATACGGTGGTAGCCAGATCGAACAGGTGAGTTTCTCCGGATACTCCGGTTTCCTCCCACACGAATGACCACATATACGCGTTCATCCGCGCCAACGAGAGTGATTAATATAAGTTGTTAAAACTTCGTTAAAAGCAATCGCTATAAAATAAATAAAGTTTAAAAACAAATCAACTGTTAGGTAAGGAGATAAAACAAACACCAAAATGTACGTTGAAACGTTCAATACATTTTCCTCGGAATCATTGAGCATACTGAAATAGAAACAATGATTTGAAACATGTATAATATGATTGTACATACCTAATAATGTGATATTATTATCAAGGACAACATTGCAAGAATAACGTTACGTGCGGGAATTGCACTCGATGGGCGGACTTTGTGGAGTTAATAATACTTGCTGCATGAAAGAAGGTAAATATATAAATAAATACAATTTTATCTCAGTAGTCTTAGAAACATGTTATTTTATGAGTTACAACCAAACGGCTTTAAAACAAACATTACAACTATAGAGTTACAAGATGCAATGCTCCCCCCGAAATTGTATGCACGCAATATTGTCGCCAGTGCTTTGCAATGAGACATTGAATATTTCTTAATCAGAAGCTAAAATTAAAAGGCTGTCCGATTAGTGTAGTTGTTAGCGCGCTCGCTTCTCACCAATGCAACACGGGTTAGATCCTCGGACCTGGAAGTATGTGAGATGATACGGTGGTAGCCAGATCGAACAGGTGGGTTTTCTCCGGATACTCCGGTTTCCTCCCACACGAATGACCACATATACGCGTTCATCCGCGCCAACGAGAGTGATTAATATAAGTTGTTAAAACTTCGTTAAAAGCAATCGTTATAAAATAAATAAAGTTTAAAAACAAATCAACTGTTAGGTAAGGAGATAAAACAAACAACCAAAATGTACGTTGAAACGTTAAATACATTTTCCTCGGAATCATTGAGCATACTGAAATAGAAACAATGATTTGAAACATGTATAATATGATTGTACATACCTAATAATGTGATATTATTATCAAGGACAACATTGCAAGAATAACGTTACCTGCGGTAATTGCACTCAGATGGGCGGACTTTGTGGAGTTAATAATACTTGCTGCATGAAAGAAGGTAAATATATAAATATAATACAATTTTAATCTCTGTAGTCTTAGAAACATGTTATTTTATGAGTTACAACCAAACGGCTTTAAAACAAACATTACAACTATAGAGGTACAAAGATAATTATGCCCCCCCTCCCCGAAATTGCGCGCAATATTGTCATCAGTTCTTTGCAATGAGACATTGAATATTTCTTAATCAGAAGCTAAACTTAAAAGGCTGTCCGATTAGAGTAGTGGTTAGCGCGCTCACTTCTCACCAATGCAACACGGGTTAGATCCTCGGACCTGGAAGTATGTGAGATGATACGGTGGTAGCCAGATCGAACAGGTGGATTTTCTCCGGATACTCCGGTTTCCTCCCACACGAATGACCACATATACGCGTTCATCCGCGCCAATGAGAGTGATTAATATAAGTTGTTAAAACATCGTTAAAAGCAATCGTTATAAAATAAATAAAGTTTTAAAATAAATCAACTGTTTGGTAAGGAGATAAAACAAACACCCAAAATGTACGTTGAAACGTTCAATACATTTCCCTCGGAATCATTGAGCATACTGAAATAGAAACAATGATGTGAAACATGTATACTATATGTGTACATACCTAATAATGTGATATTATTATCAAGGACAACATTGCAAGAATAACGTTACGTGCGGGAATTGCACTCGGATGGGCGGACTTTGTGGAGTTAATAATACGTGCTGCATGAAAGAAGGTAACTATATAAATAATATACAATTTTAATCTCTGTAGTCTTAGAAACATGTTATTTTATGAGTTACAACCAAACGGCTTTAAAACAAACATTACAACTATAGAGGTACACAGATAATTATGCCCCCGCCCACCCAAATTGCTATGCACGCAATATTGTCGTCAGTGCTTTGCAATGAGACATTGAATATTTCTTAATCAGAAGCTAAAATTAAAAGGCTGTCCGATTAGTGTAGTGGTTAGCGCGCTCACTTCTCACCAATGCAACCCGGGTTCGATCCTCGGACCAAGAAGTATGTGAGATGATACGGTGGTAGCCAGATCGAACAAGTGAGTTTTCTCCGGATACTACGGTTTCCTCCCACACGAATGAACACATATACACTTTCATCCGCGCCAACGAGAGTGATTAATATAAGTTGTTAAAACTTCGTTAAAAGCAATCGCTATACAATAAATAAAGTTTAAAAACAAATCAACTGTTAGGTAAGGAGATAAAACAAACAACCAAAATGTACGTTGAAACGTTAAATACATTTTCCTCGGAATCATTGAGCATACTGAAATAGAAACAATGATTTGAAACATGTATAATATGATTGTACATACCTAATAATGTGATATTATTATCAAGGACAACATTGTAAGAATAACGTTACGTGCGGGAATTGCACTTGGATGGGCGGACTTTGTGGAGTTAATAATACTTGCTGCATGAAAGAAGGTAAATATATAAATATAATACAATTTTAATCTCAGTAGTCTTAGAAACATGTTATTTTATTAGTTACAACCAAACGGCTTTAAAACAAACATTACAACTATAGAGGTACAACGATAATTATGCCCCCCCCCCTCGAAATTGTTATGCGCGCAATATTGTCATCAGTTCTTTGCAATATGAGACACTAAGTATATTATTATCAGTATCTAAATTAGGTCAATTTATTCGAATCATGACTCATTTATCAGTACATATCTAATGGCATACTCTTTCTATCAAGGACCCCACTGCAAGAAAAACGTTACATGCACTGATTGCCATAGGATTGGCGGAATGTGTACATACAATAATACGTGCTGCATGAAAGAAGGTAACTAAATCATTAATATACTACTTGTATCTATGTAGTCTTAGACTTAAATAACGACATAGGTGTGAGCTTCCAGCCTCAGATTTATAGCAGAAATCCTGCAATTATCTAGTTCCAATCGTAATTATAAAAAGGATTTTTTATTGGTGCAATATTGTTATGCAGATATGACGTCATTGTGTATCACGATGAAACATTCGATATTCATTACATTTTCCTTAGAAACGTTGCTCTGTGTATGCTAATATTGGACCATTTCTTGGAAACATGCATAATGTAGTGTTACAGTATTATCTAATGATGTCCTATTTCTTTTCAGAACCACACTGCAAGAAGAACGTTACGTGTGGTCATTGCCATAACCTAGGCGGACTTTGTGTACATAACAATACTTGCTGCATGAAAAAAGGTAACTAGATAAATAATATACAACTTTAATCTATGTAGTCTTAGAAATAACTAACGACATGTTATTTATGAGTTCTAATGAAAGCGGTGTGAAAGCAAACATTTCAAATATCGAGTTGCAACGGTACATATACCCACACCCATAAATTGGCCTGCATGCAATATTGTTAGGTGGTTATAATATGACTATGTCCCGTAGTTGTACAAACATATATTTTTAACTACATCTTTATTATTTCAGTATAACTAATGAAGCAAAGTCTAACTGTATACTATGAACGTATAATAAAACATTTACTTGGCTATTTGCTGGATATTTTTCGAGGTAAATTGCCAGTCCATGCGGCAATGACCAATCTCACTGGTTTACATTGGTATAACATGATATCAATATAGTATTAGTGTATAATATGTCAGTGTGGTTGTATTCAACTGTTGAGTATGGCGAAGATACACACATATGCTTTGCAATATTCGACATTCAATACATCTGTTATCAGAACTATGTCATTTCCCTTGAAGCCTGTATATTTAATAGTGCATATCTAATACTATGCTGTTTATATCAAGGACCCCACTGCAAGACAAACGTTACATGTGGTGATTGCCATAGGATTGGTGGAATGTGTACAGACAATAATACATGCTGCATGAAAGAAGGTAACTAAATCATTAATATACAACTTGTATCTATGTAGTCCTAGACTTAAATAACGACACATTTGTGAGTTTCCAGTCTCAGATTTATAGCACAAATCCTGCAATTATCTAGTTCCAATCGTAGTTATAGCATAAAGCTGTTATTGGTGCAATATTGCTATGCAGATATGACGTCATTGTGTTTCACGATGAAACATGCGATATTCATTACATTTTCCTTAGAAACGTTGCTCTGTCTATGCTAATATTGGACCATTTCTTGGAAACATGCATAATGTAGTGTTACAGTATTATCTAATGATGTCCTATTTCTTTTAAGAACCACACTGCAAGAAGAACGTTACGTGTGGCCATTGCCATAACCTGGGCGGACTTTGTGTACATAACAATACTTGCTGCATGAAAAAAGGTAACTATATAAATAATATACAACTTTAATCTATGTAGTATTAGAAATAACTAACGACATGTTATTTATGAGTTCTAAGCAAAGCGTCTTAAAATCAAACATTTCAAATATCGAGTTGCAAAGGTAAATATACCCACACCCAGAAATTGGCCTGCGTGCAATATTGTTATGTAGTTATAATATCACTATGTCCCGTAGTTGTACAAACATAATTTTAACAACATCTTTATTATTTGAGTATAACTAATGAAGCAAAGTCTAACTGAATATTCTGAATATATAATAAAACATTTACTTGGTTATTTGCTGGATATATTTCGAGGTAACTCGCCAGTCCATGCGGCAATAACCAATCACACTGGTTTACATTGGTATAACGTGATATCAATATAGTAATAGTGTATAATATGTCAGTGTGGTTGTATTCAACTGTTGAGTATGGCGATGATACACACATGTGCTTTGCAATATTCGACATTCAATACATTTGTTATCAGAACTATGTCATTTCCCTTGAAGCCTGTATATTTATTAGTGCATATCTAATACTATGCTGTTTATATCAAGGACCACACTGCAAGAAAAACGTTACCTGCGCTGATTGCCATAGGATTGATGGAATGTGCACAGACAATAATACGTGCTGCATGAAAGAAGGTAACTAAATCATTAATATACAACTTGTATCTATGTAGTCCTAGACTTAAATAAATACATATTTGTGAGTTTCCAGTCTCAGGTTTATAGCACAAATCCTGCATTTATCTAGTTCCAATCGTAATTATAACATGGAATTGTTATTGGTGCAATATTGTTATGCAGATATGACGTCATTGTGCATCACGATGAAACATGCGATATTTATTACATTTTCCTTAGAAACGTTGCTCTGTGTATGCTAATATTGGACCATTTCTTGGAAATATGCATATGGTAGTGTTACAGAATTATCTAATGATGTCCTATTTCTTTTCAGAACCACACTGCAAGAAGAACGTTACGTGTGGTCATTGCCATAACCTGGGCGGACTTTGTGTACATAACAATACTTGCTGCATGAAAAAAGGTGACTAAGATAAATAATATATAACTTTAATCTATGTAGTATTAGAAATAACTAACGACATGTTATATATGAGTTCTAAGCAAAGCGTCTTAAAACCAAACATTTCAAATATCGAGTTGCAAAGGTAAATATACCCACACCCAGAAATTGGCCTGCGTGCAATATTGTTATGTAGTTATAATATCACTATGTCCTGTAGTTGTACAAACATATTTTTAATTACATCTTTATTGTTTGAGTATAACTAATGAAGCAAAGTCTAACAGAATATTATGAATGTATAATAAAACATTTACTTGGTTAGTTGCTGGATATATTTCGAGGTAACTCGCCAGTCCATGCGGCAATAACCAATCACACTGGTTTACAATGGTATAATGTGATATCAATATAGTAATAGTGTATAATATGTCAGTGTGGTTGTATTCAACTGTTGAGTATGGCGAAGATACACACATGTGCTTTGCAATATTCGACATTCAATACATTTGTTATCAGAACTATGTCATTTCCCTTGAAGCCTGTATATTTATTAGTACATATTTAATACTATGCTGTTTATATCAAGGACCCCACTGCAAGAAAAACGTTACATGCGGTGATTGCAATAGGATTGGCGGAATGTGTACAGACAATAATACATGCTGCATGAAAGAAGGTAACTAAATCATTAATATACAACTTGTATCTATGTAGTCCTAGACTTAAATAGCGACATATTTGTGAGTTTCCAGCCTCAGGTTTATAGCACAAATCCTGCAATTATCTAGTTCCAATCGTAGTTATAGCATAACACTGTTATTGGTGCAATATTGTTATGCAGATATGACGTCATTGTGCATCACGATGAAACATGCGATATTCATTACATTTTCCTTAGAATCGTTGCTCTGTGTATGCTAATATTGGACCATTTCTTAGAAACATGCATAATGTAGTGTTACACTATTATCTAATGATGTCCTTTTTCTTTTCAGAACCACACTGCAAGAAAAACGTTACGTGTGATCATTGCCATAACCTGGGCGGACTTTGTGTACATAACAATACTTGCTGCATGAAAGAAGGTAACTATATAAATAATATACAACTTTAATCTCCCTAGTCTTAGAAATAACTAACGACATGTTATTTTGTGAGTTCCAAAAGAAGGGTCTTAAAGCAAATATTACCACTATAGAGTTACAAATGTAATTATGCTCTCCCCGAAATTGTTATGCACGCAATATTGTCGTCTGTGCTTTACAATATGCGACATTAAATATATTTTAATCGGAAGCTAACATAGATCCATTTCTTCGAATCATGAATCAGTTATCAGTACATATCTAATGACATGCTCTTTCTATCAAGGACCCCACTGCAAGAAAAACGTTACCTGCGCTGATTGCCATAGGATTGATGGAATGTGCACAGACAATAATACGTGCTGCATGAAAGAAGGTAACTAAATCATTAATATACAACTTGTATCTATATAGTCCTAGACTTAAATAACGACACATTTGTGAGTTTTCAGCCTCAGGTTTATAGCACAACTCCTGTAATTATCTAGTTCCAATAGTAATTATAAAAAGGATTTTTTATTGGTGCAATATAGTTATGCATATATGACGTCATTGTGTATCACGATGAAACATGCGATTATTTATTACGTTTTCCTTAGAAACGTTGCTCTGTGTATGCTAATATTGGACCATTTCTTAGAAACATGCATAATGTAGTGTTACAATATTATCTAATGATGTCTTATTTCTTTTCAGAACCACACTGCAAGAAAAACGTTACGTGTGGCCATTGCCATAACCTGGGCGGACTTTGTGTACATAACAATACTTGCTGCATGAAAAAAGGTAACTAGATAAATAATATACAACTTTAATCTATGTAGTATTAGAAATAACTAACGACATGTTATATATGAGTTCTAAGCAAAGCGACGTGAAAGCAAACATTTCAAATATCGAGTTGCAAAAGTAATTATACCCCCCTCACCAAATTGTCATGCACGCAATGTTGTTATGTAGTTATAATATTGTCACTCATATATCTTAGATGTATCCGGAAGTGGTGGTCAAATACACGTGACAATATTGGTTATATACACCTACCAGTAGTGGTTGAATATACGTGACAATATTGGTTATATACACCTACCAGTAGAGGTTGAATACACGTGACAATATTGGTTATATACACATACCAGTAATTGTTGAATACACGTGCCAATATTGGTTAAATACACCCGGCATTGGTTGTTAAATACACCTGACAATATTGGTTATATACACCCGGCAGTATTGATTAAATACACATGACGATATTGGTTATATACACCCGACAGTAGTGATTGAATACACCTGACAATATTGGTTATATACACCCGGCAGTAGTTGTTGAATACACCTGACAATATTGGTTACATACACCCGGTATTGGTGGTTAAATACACGTGCCAATATTGGTTATATACACCTACCAGGAGTTATTGAATACACCTGACAATATTGGTTATATACACCTACCAGGAGTTATTGAATACACCTGACAATATTGGTTAAATACACCTAATAGTAGTGGTTGAATACACGTGACAATATTGGTTAAATACACCCAGCAGTAGTTGTTGAATACAAGTGACAATATTGGTTATATACACCTACCAGTAGTTGTTAAATACACGTGACAATATTGGTTATATACACCTACCAGTAGTTGTTGAATACAGGTGACAATATTGGTTAAATACAGTTGACAATATTACTTACTATATAATAGATAATAGTTACTAAATACTGCTGGCAATATTTGTTGAATACGCCTGACAATATGTGTTAAGCTTGTAACGCTTGGTTCAGTCAAATATAACAACCGTAGATATGTCATTTTCAAATATAATTGTATCATGGCTCGGGACTTTTCCTGACGTGAATACGCAAATAAGCAATTTACCGTTGTTAATTCTGCAATAAAACATGGTTGGTTTATACAAATTAATTTTCTATCGGTTGCGAAACAGGTTCTTACAACTTATATTAATCACTCTCGAGACCTCATTCAAGAGGGAATCCATCGTCACAAGGGAGAGAGAACAGGCATGTGGAATTTTAATGACTAGCCTAAGGACACAATCGTAACGGCCCCAGTAGTGCGCGAACTCCAGGCCGTTCGCACCTGAAGTGAATGCACTACTATAGCGCTATCACGACTTCTATAAACTAATAAAACATGGGTTAACGCGTGACGTCAAACGTGACATCATGTTTGTAGTTTTATATATCCTGTAGCAGCATAGGCTTAGTGAACACAGATATATATCATATTACTAAGTTAGAACCTGTTATGTTTAAGGTCCGCAACCAAAATGCATGAAGGACGTTCGCTGCGCAGATAAAGGTTGTGCTATTAGAGGCGGGTATTGCATGAACGGTACATGCTGCATAAAAACAACTATGCAAAATGGTAAGATTTCATAAACGTATTTAAGTACAACTAGCATCAGCGAGCAGATAAAGTATGAGCGGTTAGAGGCGGGTGTTGCATGAACGGTACATGCTGTGCACAAACACAACTTAGCAAAATGGTAAGATTTCATAAACGTATTTAAATACAACTAGCATCAGCGAGCAGATAAAGTATGAGCGGTTAGAGGCGGGTGTTGCATGAACGGTACATGCTGCACAAACACAACTTAGCAAAATGGTAAGATTTCATAAACGTATTTAAGTACAACTAGCATCAGCGAGCAGATAAAGTATGAGCGGTTAGAGGCGGGTGTTGCATGAACGGTACATGCTGCACAAACACAACTTAGCAAAATGGTATGATTTCATAAACGTATTTAAGTACAACATAAACGTAAACATAAACATGTTCACCAATCCTGTGACTTGTAATGTAATTATGTTGTCTCATGGACCGAACTGGTCTATTGACGTTTGTGCAATAAAACACATTGACGATACAAGCTTGTTCAGTACGAACTGCAGTCAATGATAAAACAGGAACATATGGGAAACATTCGTATGTATCATTTGATAACTCATATTTGAACAAAAGTACATCGTGTTGTACATAAAGTTATATCATATACTATACTACGTCTGTTTTGTTGAACAAAAGGACATCGTGTGGTACATAAAGTTATAGCATATACTAAGTATGTTTTGTTGCTTTTATAGTAATTTGTATATTATATTTCAGGCAAGGAACTGCGGTGCACGAACCATACATGCGACAGCAAACAGTCCAATTTAGTTTGTAAAGAGAAAGGCGGAGTATGTCAGAATAACCAATGTTGCTTCAATGCAACTGAGAATGAAGGTAAAATACATGTACCGTAGAAACTATTACTGAGTTAGATAAGATACATTTTATTTTGAATCGGCAATATAGCAACAGTACAACAGTACAACACAAGCCCTGACTGAACTTTAGAACCGACTATAAAATTATAACATCAAATAATGCTAACAATTATAAAATTAGAATCACTGATAATAGTATGCATATTTATTATTAATTTGTTTCTAAGATAAATGCTGAAAATTGTTAAGGTAAGACAAATGTGCTTGTTAGCCATACAGATTATGAACCTAGTAAATCAATGATTTAATTAGTAAAACTAATAGAAATATATATGGATTAAGCAAACATCTTTTATAGGAACATCCATTTAAAAATAAAATATGAATTGCCCTGAGCTGGGGTATCATTATAAAAGATATTTGCAGTTTCATTGGAACATGAACATCAGTTGTAAATTAAGAAAGCTCTACATTATTGATGACACTATGAACATACCTGATCGTATCCAAAATTGATAATCATACTGTAACAAATATGTGTGTGTGTTTTTTTACGTTTATTTATCGTCGCTACCGGTTGCCCATATGAGCGACTCCTCTTGAAGAGATTAGTTATTTTAGATTTTGGAGGATAGTGCATGATACAGACAGAGACCCATTCCAGAATCTCCTCTGGTTCTTTTACGTGCATGGTGTAAAGCACCGACACGAGACCTCGTATTAACGTCCCATCTGAAAGACTGTTAATTTTATTAGGGTCAGACGGGAGATCGAACCTGCGATCCCTGGGTTACCAGTCCAGCGTGTTACCACTGGACTACATATCCGTCTGTAAATATTTGTAAAACAAACTTGTATGCTATTAAACAAAGAAACTATCACAATAAACACGTGTTTTCGTGCGACTTTAAACTATGGCGACAAAAGGCCAATAAGCTAATCTTTACTTCTAAAAGTAATTTCTATAGCGATCATATTAATTCCACTAAACATAATCCAAACAACTCTAGAGTAGCCATCGTGAATTATCTGGTCTAAATCATACCAAATCACGTACAGTTCACATAACTGTTGACAATGGGAAACATAATAAACGATCCGCTGGTAACAGCTAATATTTTCAATGAACAATTTTGCAATGTTCATATGGTACTAATAGAGAACAATATATCTATTTGAATTATTCTTCATTACAACTATATACGCCTAAACCTAAGTTGGAAATATTCCGTAATACTTTTGTTTATTCAGGTTCTTCCATTTGGAATTCACTACCTCATTATATTCAAAATTCCAACTCACTCAATATCTTTAAAACTCGATATTTAAGATGGAATAAGCCAACAGAAACATAGAAATCTGGTGTATATGTAATACATAATAGATGAGCTTCCACATATTGCTGAATACGGTACTTAACGTGAAGTGTTTCTTTAATTAATATGTTTTCTATATCGTTGTATATATGTTGAGGGCCTTATTTGTATTAGCCATGTGTTATGTAAGCTCCCTCGTAAAATAAACTATCTTTATTATTATATGAATAAGTTCTATATGTGTGAGTATAGTTCGATCGTATGTAACTGATGGGTATGACAAGATAAGATAAACTGAAAATGTACCAAGTGCTATTCCGGTTTGTCCGTCTGTCTGTATCGTTCGCCAGTCTGTACCGTCCATCTGTACCACCATCCATTTACCCGTGTGTCCGAGCTTCATCTCCAACACAGTTGACTGGACTTTTCAGAAACTTACCAAGTATCATCAGCATAAAGTCTGGTACACGTGGCGCACGTGGACTCATCAGTATCCAATTATATATGCAGTCACTATGTGATTCTAATAATGTATCATTCTCTTTCTCTTTCAGCTCAATCAAAATGTGAACGGGAAGCTAAGCAGATCATGTCAAACAATGTAAGTATTTAATTGAATGCTATACGTATACAAGTTTATTGAACGCACACAAAGTCAAAATGAACGTTTTGCAGTGCTTATGATAACAATCACGGAGGCCCCGTAACCACTCGGTCAGGAGAACCCGGTGATGCTTATGATAAGGTACGAACTCTGCCAGGAGGAGGTCCAGGTATTGTTTATGATAAGGACGGTAAGAACTCTGCCAGGAGGAGGGCCAGGTATTGTTTATGATAAGGACGGTACGAACTCTGCCATGAGGAGGTCCAGGTATTGTTTATGATAAGGACGGTACGAACTCTGCCGTGAGGAGGTCCAGGTATTGTTTATGATAAGGACGGTACGAACTCTGCCATGAGGAGGTCCAGGTATTGTTTATGATAAGGACGGTACGAACTCTGCCAGGAGGAGGTCCAGGTATTGTTATTAGGCCACACGTTTTAACGACAATAGACAACGGCCCGCATCTGTCGTCATATGTAATCGTGCAATAATTACTATCTTCTTAAACATATCTTTGAAAGTGTCCTATATCTTGTTTCCAGAAAGATAAACTGGCGATGGACAGGGTTTATATTAATTGTACAAAGGAAGGAGCCTTCCATGCCAAGTGCACAGGAAGTGGTTGCCATTGTTTGAATGCCACATCCGGTGTAAAAGTCGGAAATGACGTAGCCGGTGCTACCATTTATACAATCAATTGTGGTGAGTTAAGCATCCTTATAGTTATACGTTTTAACAATGAATCCCATCTGCTCTGTCAGCCGGGTAACCCATGTGTTCATTGACGGGAGTGTATTGTACATGTCTCCTTTGTTTAATCGAATGTTTGTAAGACATGGGCTATATATATATATATGAGATTTTTATTCCAAATATGTCACTCTCACGAGCATGTTAGTCCATGAGTATATTACCATCCGTGGTATATATCATCATTTTATTTCATGTATATATTACACTCCGTGGTATATATTAGCATGTTACTCCATGCTAATAGTACCCTCCGTGGTTTATATTAGCATGCTATACAATGTACATATTACCATCCGTGATGTATGTGACCATGCTATATCATGTACACCATCCGTGATGTATGTGACCATGCTATATCATGTACACCATCCGTGATGTATGTGACCATGCTATATCATGTATATATTACCATCCGTGATGTATGTGACCATGCTATATCATGTACACCATACGTGATGTATGTGACCATGCTATATCATGTATATATTACCATCCGTGATGTATGTGACCATGCTATGTCATGTACATATTACCATCCGTGATGTATGTGACCATGCTATATCATGTATATATTACCATCCGTGATGTATGTGACCATGCTATGTCATGTACACCATCCGTGATGTATGTGACCGTGCTATATCATGTACATATTACCATCCGTGATGTATGTGACCATGCTATGTCATGTATATATTACCATCCGTGATGTATGTGACCATGCTATATCATGTATATATTACCATCCGTGATGTATGTGACCATGCTATACAATGTATATATTACCATCCGTGATGTATGTGACCATGCTATATCATGTACATATTACCATCCGTGATGTATGTGACCATGCTATGTCATGTATATATTACCATCCGTGATGTATGTGACCATGCTATGTCATGTACATATTACCATCCGTGATGTATGTGACCATGCTATATCATGTATATATTACCATCCGTGATGTATGTGACCATGCTATATCATGTACATATTACCATCCGTGATGTATGTGACCATGCTATGTCATGTATATATTACCATCCGTGATGTATGTGACCATGCTATATCATGTACACCATCCGTGATGTATGTGACCATGCTATATCATGTACACCATCCGTGATGTATGTGACCATGCTATATCATGTACACCATCCGTGATGTATGTGACCATGCTATATCATGTATATATTACCATCCGTGATGTATGTGACCATGCTATATCATGTATATATTACCATCCGTGATGTATGTGACCATGCTATATCATGTACATATTACCATCCGTGATGTATGTGACCATGCTATATCATGTACATATTACCATCCGTGATGTATGTGACCATGCTATATCATGTACACCATCCGTGATGTATGTGACCATGCTATATCATGTATATATTACCATCCGTGATGTGTGTGACCATGCTATATCATGTATATATTACCATCCGTGATGTATGTGACCATGCTATATCATGTATATATTACCATCCGTGATGTATGTGACCATGATATATCATGTATATATTACCATCCGTGATGTATGTGACCATGCTATATCATGTACATATTACCATCCGTAATGTATGTGACCATGCTATATCATGTATATATTACCATCCGTAATGTATGTGACCATGCTATATCATGTACACCATCCGTGATGTATGTGACCATGCTATGTCATGTATATATTACCATCCGTGATGTATGTGACCATGCTATGTCATGTATATATTACCATCCGTGATGTATGTGACCATGCTATGTCATGTATATATTACCATCCGTGATGTATGTGACCATGCTATATCATGTACACCATCCGTGATGTATGTGACCATGCTATGTCATGTATATATTACCATCCGTGATGTATGTGACCATGCTATGTCATGTATATATTACCATCCGTGATGTATGTGACCATGCTATGTCATGTATATATTACCATCCGTGATGTATGTGACCATGCTATATCATGTACACCATCCGTGATGTATGTGACCATGCTATGTCATGTATATATTACCATCCGTGATGTATGTGACCATGCTATGTCATGTATATATTACCATCCGTGATGTATGTGACCATGCTATGTCATGTATATATTACTGCATACTATATAACAATGCACATAAATATGTAAAACTATAGCATAGTCACACGTGGTTACGCTGACCTCCATCATTTCAAGATTATGTCCACCCATTTTTATGTCTGTCCAATGTTTCGTATGACATCCGCCTTGCCAACAGAACAAACTGTATATGTATATATCTAAATGTCATATTATAGTTGTTCAAACAATAGGCTAGACGACATGTGATTTGATCATTTGTTTAATTTGGTTAGAAAGACTTATTCATGTTTATGTCACAGAGTGGGAACACTGTGCAGTCAACCCGGGGCTCCAACTCGGGGCTCCAACCCTGCATCTTTCAGCTTACAAGGCGAATGCTCTACCGAATGTGCTAGTCGGAACGCTTATACATGTGGGAAAACTGTGCAGTCAACCCGGTGCTCCAACCCGCGGCTCCATCCCGGGGCTCCAACCCGGGGCTCCAACCCTGCATCTTTCAGCTTACAAAGCGAACGCTCTACCGACTGTGCTAGTCGGAACGCATATACATGATCTCCCCGATGGTGGCTGAGCCCGTACCGCGCTATTTAGGATCGGTGAGATTTAGCTGGGTACCTGTCTGAACCACAGTCATTTATTCACACGCAGGCAACATTGCAGTTGTATAAAAACAGTAATGCACCGAGCCCGAAATCGAACCTACATGGAGCCAACATACAATGTACGAGGAGATCATTGAGATCAGACAACGCTTTGTACACACGGATACACCAGCACTTACATCAGCTACTAGTGTTTATCTTCGTAGTAATCATCTGCTCAAAGAACTCGTACTCATTTTCAATGGATTCGTTTACTCAAGTCTACATTTATTTCAGACTCTGTACAAAAGAAAACCAAAGCCGAGCGGATAGAAATGAAATTGAAGATTTCATCCAAGTCATTGAGTGCGTATAGTCTCACTGCGCAACAGGAAATGAACAAGTAATCATTTAAGTCAGACTCTTTGTGTGGGAAGCTACTTCAATGAAATGACACATGTTTTATTCGATCAATTTTGACAATATCACCCATTCGACAATTTGTTGCATTTAAGAGAAATACGAACGAACATATGTTATTCACATAAACTATACAGTTTCTAGTGACATAGCAATCTTACATTCTACAACATGAGCATAGATATTTGATCAGAAATGTAAGTGGATGTCCGATTTGCACATTGGTTGCGCTCGCTTCTCACCAATGTAACCCAGGTTCGATCCTCGATCCGGGAAGTATGTGAGATCGTACGGTGGTCGCCAGATCGAACAGGTGGGTTTTCTCCGGGTACTCCGGTTGCGGGAGTATATATATATGGTGGGGTAGCGGGAGTATATATATGGTGAGGTAGCGGGAGTATATATATGGTGGGGGGCCAACACAATCAGCATCATCAGCAACATTACCATGTCGTCGGGTTGTTTTATTGCATTATATGTATATTAGTAATAATTTACATCCTGTTCTGTTAACTTTAATGTATTGTTCCTTTGCTTGCAGACAAATCGAAACCAAATGTGAAGCAACAGGTCCAGTCACATGCAAGTCAAAGGTTAGATAATTGTGTTTGTTTCTTATACGTCTATATTCAGTTCAGTATTTACAAATATTTACAATACATACATATATTAGTACAACAGGCATACATTCAATTAAGGAATGAATAGCGGGTTAATAGTTTCCATCGGTGTATGAACTATATTTGGTGTGGGAGTGTGGCGGCTGAAAGCATCCATGCTAACTTTAAACACATCCAGTGTAGTTCATATCCCGATGGAAACTATTAACCCGCTATGCATTACTAATATTTACATTAATTATTCTTTTTAATGACACACAACATAAAATGTGTTTAGTCCAGATTTGCAAGTCACGGAACAGGTAAATAGATCATCCTTGGAACAGCGTAAGCTATAAGACACGCCTTTTCTCGCGACGAACGTTACCTAATAATGCGAATGCGCATGCCCGTAACATCGAGTGCGCGTGTCAGCTGCATATCATTAGTTGGATACCCTCATGTAAAAGTGTATGAAATTAGGTCACATACGTTCATCGGAGGAAATGCAATAGCGATGTAAATATATAGTTATAACAAACAATAAGCAAGTTATTAGTTAATATCGTTCTTTTATGTGTAACACAATACATATATTTATTTATCTGAATTTAAACGTGTGATTTTTGTGTTGTTTTCATAAGTTTTAATTAAGTATTAATTTTGGACCAGGAATTAGTAATATTTAGGTAAATGTTGACTTCTGGGATCAATATAATGCTATGTTGAAGAGTGTAGCTATATCTTTGGAGTAGAGAGGAAACGGCTAATATATACGCTTTGTTTAAAGCGACATCATATCGCAACAAGCAAATAAAATGCATTGTTCATGTATGAATGCATTGCTACTACAAATGCTTCCGAACACTAATATTGAATCAACTCGATCCCCCGTCTGACCCTAATAAAATTAACAGTCTTTCAGATGGGACATTAAACTGAGGTCTCGTGTCGGTGCTTTACACCGTGCACGTAAAAGAACCAGAGGAGACTCTGGAATGGGTCTCTCTCTGTAGCATGCACTGTCCTCCAAAGCCTAAAATGACTAATATCTTCAGGAGGCGTCGCTCATATGGGCAACCGGTAGCGACGATAAATAAAAAAAACGTAAATATTGAATCAATACACCATTTAACATTTGTATGGCTTACAATGATTAATTTATTTTAATTTTGCAGCTGTACGAAGGTAGCATATATTCCAACCTGAGCATCACAAACTGCTGGGCGAACTGTGCTGGTACAGCAAACACCACGGATCTCTACTCCCTTGTAGAACAGCTGAAGAACGAGGTAACAGACATACTTTATTCGCAGTCATTATATATCTTTTTTAATGGGAAGATGTTCTAAATATTATAAGTGAGAACTATATATATATTTCATTAGAAGCCGATAGCGACGATAAATAAACGTAAAACACGAAAGTGGATATTCCGCCATCGTAATCAGAATCAGAATATGCAGCCAGAAACTTGACAGAGCCTCGCGCCTCGCTTCTAGCCACCTATTTTGACAACTCGTGTGGACTATTCGAATCTCACATCAGTACATATGTAGCCGTTCAAGTGTGCCCTTAGGCAAGGCATTTAAATTCCACGTTGCCCCTTCTCTCTCCCTCGTGGCGATGGATTCCATCAGGAATGAGGTCTCGACAGTGATTAATATAAGTTGTAAGAACTTGTTTCGCAATCGAGCTAAAATAAATTTGTATAAACCAGTGCATATGTAGGATATTCAATATTTTGTATTCCAAATGCGGTTATTCCGAAGTTGCATGAGTAGAATGTTGAAACAAGTGAACTAGAACAGTTGCTATCTGTATTCACCCGGCATAAGTGAGGTGTGTGTTTTACGTTTTTTATCGTATAGTCGAACCACTGACCTTCCTGGAGACAGTCAGATAGTGTTGTCACTCAGATCACCATTTACTAGTGATTACATGTTACTATTAGCAACGTCAAGCACGTGTACAAGCAAGTTCAGCATGTCAATAGTTACATATGTGTACATTGTCACGGCCTGCTCAGTCGTCCAGACTATTGCTCTGGCCACAGCCAGATGTACGTGGCAAACTATTTATTTTGGTTGAGGACGTGGGTCCTTTCGAATCAGCAGGGCACTGAAAACAGTACAATATCAAAGATATATTTATTTATTCGTTGTTCCACCCAACTACACAAAATATACATGTTACATCAACATGGTGGTGGCGAATGCTATAACATGTGTGTAGTACACTACGGGTCACGGGTTAGTAAGAGATTAATATAATGTATAACGGGGCATGGGCAGGGTATAGGTCAGGTGGATAATTATGTATATGTGTTCGGTGTAACTGGACAATACTTTCTAGATTATTTCCCTTGACTATACTTGCATTAAAGGGTGATTATTTAAATGAAAAGCAACACGCGTGATAACTTTATTTTATTTATTATATACTTGTACCCGTTTATTGTCAAATAAACACATATAATCAACCCTACGACATACACTGTATATGTATCTTTAGGTTGCGTCTGAAAACATTGTACTAACAGTTAACGGAGAGGTGATTGTGGCGTCGGAGGCAGAGATAACCCGCATTACGACGGCGGAGGAATTGGTTGCAGAAGAAGAGACGAATCACACATTAATACAATCGGAACACGACATGGAGATGGTCAGCATTATAATTGTGGTTGCAGCCGTCGTTGTGATGCTTGCGTCCATTGCAATTGCTTACTACGTGAGTTACATAATTTGAAGAATAAGAGTAGATCTTTTAAAACATATTAACACATTTATAGTTGTGAATATTTCTTGTCCGTGTTATATCCAACTGTCATTGGGATCTTATTACATGTAATATTATCCGTGTTATATCCAACTGTCATTGGGATCTTATTACATGTACTATTATCCGTGTTATATCCAACTGTCATTGGGATCTTATTACATGTACTATTATCCGTGTTATATCCAACTGTCATTGGGATCTAATGGCACTTAATCATGTCCGTGTTATACCCAACTGTCATTGGGATCTTATTACATGCAATATGTGTTATACCCAACTGTCATTGGGATCTTATTACATGCAATATGTGTTATACCCAACTGTCATTGGGATCTTATTACATGCAATATGTGTTATACCCAACTGTCATTGGGATCTTATTACATGCAATCTGTGTTATACCCAACTGTCATTGGGATCTTATTACATGCAATCTGTGTTAAACCAAGCACAGCAAACCAATCAAATACCATTAGTTTGTATGATTCCTTAACAGTGTCACAGTACGATTATAAACTATTGACATAAAATATCCTGCTAATCTGATGTATACAAGTGTATGTATAAACATGTATCATTTGTATGTATAAACATGTATCATTTGTATGTATAAACATGTATCATTTGTATGTATAAACATGTATCATTTGTATGTATAAACATGTATCATTTGTATGTATAAACATGTATCATTTGTATGTATAAACATGTATCATTTGGCTGTCTCTATTGCATTACAGTTCTACAGTAAGGCACGACGAATGAAGGCGAAAGAGTTGCCGTACATCAGCGATATACAGGTACTGTAACTACTGTACTCTCATATACATACACGATATACAGGTACTGTAACTACTGTACTCTCATATACATACACGATATACAGGTACTGTAACTACTGTACTCTCACATACATACACGATATACAGGTACTGTAACTACTGTACTTTCATATACATACACGATATACAGGTACTGTAACTACTGTACTCTCACATACATACACGATATACAGGTACTGTAACTACTGTACTCTCACATACCTACACGATATACAGGTACTGTAACTACTGTACTCTCACATACATACACGATATACAGGTACTGTAACTACTGTACTCTCACATACACGATATACAGGTACTGTAACTACTGTACTCTCACATACATACACGATATACAGGTACTGTAACTACTGTACTCTCATATACATACACGATATACAGGTACTGTAACTACTGTACTCTCACATACATACACGATATACAGGTACTGTAACTACTGTACTTTCATATACATACACGATATACAGGTACTGTAACTACTGTACTCTCACATACATACACGATATACAGGTACTGTAACTACTGTACTCTCACATACACGATATACAGGTACTGTAACTACTGTACTCTCATATACATACACGATATACAGGTACTGTAACTACTGTACTCTCATATACATACACGATATACAGGTACTGTAACTACTGTACTCTCACATACATACACGATATACAGGTACTGTAACTACTGTACTCTCACATACACGATATACAGGTACTGTAACTACTGTACTCTCACATACATACACGATATACAGGTACTGTAACTACTGTACTGTCACATACACGATATACAGGTACTGTAACTACTGTACTCTCACATACATACACGATATACAGGTACTGTAACTACTGTACTCTCACATACATACACGATATACAGGTACTGTAACTACTGTACTCTCACATACATACACGATATACAGGTACTGTAACTACTGTACTCTCATATACATACACGATATACAGGTACTGTAACTACTGTACTCTCATATACATAAACGATATACAGGTACTGTAACTACTGTACTCTCACATACATAAACGATATACAGGTAGTGTAATTACTGTACTCTCACATACACGATATACAGGTACTGTAACTACTGTACTCTCACATATATACACGATATACAGGTACTGTAACTACTGTACTCTCACATACCTACACGATATACAGGTACTGTAACTACTGTACTCTCATATACATACACGATAAACAGGTACTGTAACTACTGTACTCTCACATACATACACGATATACAGGTACTGTAACTACTGTACTCTCACATACACGATATACAGGTACTGTAACTACTGTACTCTCACATATATACACGATATACAGGTACTGTATCTACTGTACTCTCACATACATACATACACGATATACAGGTACTGTAACTACTGTACTCTCACATACATACACGATATACAGGTACTGTAACTACTGTACTCTCACATACATACACGATATACAGGTACTGTAACTACTGTACTCTCACATACATACACGATATACAGGTACTGTAACTACTGTACTCTCACATACATACACGATATACAGGTACTTTAACTACTGTACTCTCATATACATACACGATATACAGGTACTGTAACTACTGTACACTCACATACACGATATACAGGTACTGTAACTACTGTACGCTCACATACACGATATACAGGTACTGTAACTACTGTACTCTCACATACATACACGATATACAGGTACTGTAACTACTGTACTGTCACATACACGATATACAGGTACTGTAACTACTGTACTCTCACATACACGATATACAGGTACTGTAACTACTGTACTCTCACATACATACACGATATACAGGTACTGTAACTACTGTACTCTCACATACATACACGATATACAGGTACTGTAACTACTGTACTCTCATATACACGATATACAGGTACTGTAACTACTGTACTCTCACATACACGATATACAGGTACTGTAACTACTGTACTCTCACATACATACATACATACACGATATACAGGTACTGTAACTACTGTACTCTCATATACATACATACACGATATACAGGTACTGTAACTACTGTACTCTCATATACATACATACACGATATACAGGTACTGTAACTACTGTACTCTCATATACATACATACATACACGATATACAGGTACTGTAACTACTGTACTCTCACATACATACACGATATACAGGTACTGTATCTACTGTACTCTCACATACATACACGATATACAGGTACTGTAACTACTGTACTCTCACATACACGATATACAGGTACTGTAACTACTGTACTCTCACATACATACACGATATACAGGTACTGTAACTACTGTACTCTCACATACATACACGATATACAGGTACTGTAACTACTGTACTCTCACATACATACACGATATACAGGTACTGTAACTACTGTACTCTCATATACATACACGATATACAGGTACTGTAACTACTGTACTCTCACATACATACACGATATACAGGTACTGTAACTACTGTACTCTCACATACATACACGATATACAGGTACTGTAACTACTGTACTCTCATATACATACACGATATACAGGTACTGTAACTACTGTATTCTCACATACATACACGATATACAGGTACTGTATCTACTGTACTCTCACATACATACATACACGATATACAGTTACTGTAACTACTGTACTCTCACATACATACACGATATACAGGTACTGTAACTACTGTACTCTCACATACATACATACACGATATACAGGTACTGTAACTACTGTACTCTCACATACACGATATACAGGTACTGTAACTACTGTACTCTCACATACACGATATACAGGTACTGTAACTACTGTACTCTCATATACATACACGATATACAGGTACTGTAACTACTGTACTCTCATATACATACACGATATACAGGTACTGTAACTACTGTACTCTCACATACACGATATACAGGTACTGTAACTACTGTACTCTCACATACATACACGATATACAGGTACTGTAACTACTGTACTCTCACATACACGATATACAGGTACTGTATCTACTGTACTCTCACATACATACATACATACACGATATACAGGTACTGTAACTACTGTACTCTCACATACACGATATACAGGTACTGTAACTACTGTACTCTCACATACATACACGATATACAGGTACTGTAACTACTGTACTCTCACATACACGATATACAGGTACTGTAACTACTGTACTCTCACATACACGATATACAGGTACTGTAACTACTGTACTCTCACATACACGATATACAGGTACTGTAACTACTGTACTCTCACATATATACACGATATACAGGTACTGTAACTACTGTACTCTCACATACACGATATACAGGTACTGTAACTACTGTACTCTCGCATACATACACGATATACAGGTAGTGTAACTACTGTACTCTAACATACATACACGATATACAGGTACTGTCAGTACAGAAACATACACGATATACAGGTACTGTCAGTACAGAAACATACACGATATACAGGTACTGTCAGTACAGAAACATACACGATATACAGGTACTGTCAGTACAGTAACATACACGATATACAGGTACTATATATGATATATACATATATATATGCACAATATTCACACCGTGACACATGGTGGCCCGTGATATCGTAGTTTATGTGTCTTTATAAACAGTTAGTATTTCGCAATGAGTCTAACCTATCCGACCATTATGCAATATATGTGTCCATTACACAATCTATATTGCCTTTATTCCACTGCGCAAAGGTCCGGAGTTCGAGCCCCGCTGGAGCCGTTACGAATGTGCCCTTAGGCAATGCATTTAATTTCCACATTGCATCTTCTCTCTCCCTTGTGGCGATGGATTCCATCAGGAATGAGGTCTCGAGAGTGATTAATATAAGTTGTAAGAACTTGTTTCGCAATCGAGCTAAAATGAATTTGTATAAACTATAAAGTCGCACCAACAGCTTACGTCTTAAGGCGACTCACCAGCTAGTATTGGTGGAGGAAGACCCTGGGTTCAACTCCGAGCAGTATTGCACCCCACACATTGGGATTCGAACTTACAGCGGTGAGGGGCGCGTGATTAAAAGTTAACGACCATAACCAATCGGCCACGGAGTCCTCCTTATTTGAATAGAGAATAACAGACATATATATCGTACATGCAGATATCCCGCGCATGGTGTGTGTGTTTTACGTTTATTTAATGTCGCTACCGGTTGCCCATATGAGCGACGCCTCCTGAAGAGATTGGTCATTTTAGATTTGTGGAGGATTGTGCAATGATACAGACAGAGACCCATTCTAGAGTCTCATCTGGTTCTTTTACGTGCACGGTGTACAGCACCTACACGAGACCTCGGTTTAATGTCCCATCTGAATGACTGTTAATTTTATTAGGGTCAGACGGGGGATCGAACCTGCGATCCCTGGACTACCAGTCCAGCGTGTTACCACTGGACTACAGATCCGTCTGTTATATCCTGCGCATGATGTCACGCCGTTTATAAATACCTGTAAATCACGTGTTATAAATTCACACATTACAGGGCAAGACGAACCCAAGCTATGATATGGCAAAATAACTGTGTCGAGGCAATCGCTAGAGTGAGCGTGTAGAAGACATGTATATACAGTAGATTGAGTAGCGCATACACTCACAGACATATTTTTGTGACACAATTCAAGATTTATAAAACTGCTACTTGAACTGAGAGCTTACAACATTTACATCAACGTTACAAGCAGTGGAGAAGAAGTGGACTGACTATATATATGATAGAAACATACAGGATCTTACATAACATATTTGATGAAACGAGTTGTGAAACGATGTATTTTCTCTATTTGTCTAATGACTTTGGAGCAGACGTTTATTGATGGACGCTGGCGTTCACACCACTAACAGTATAATATAAAGAAAAACAGTATGTCTTGTTGAACGTTTTCAGTATGTACGGTTTTACGTACACGTTTTATACGAATTGTATAGTTTGCATAGTTTTATAATATTGTATAGTTTGTATAGTCTTATAATATTGTATAGTTTGTATAGTTTTACAATATTGTATAGTTTTATAATTTTGTATAGTTTTATAATATTGTATAGTTTGTATAGTCTTATAATATTGTATAGTTTGTATAGTTTTACAATATTGTATAGTTTTATAATTTTGTATAGTTTTATAATATTGTATAGTTTGTATAGTTTTACAATATTGTATAGTTTTATAATTTTGTATAGTTTTATAATATTGTATAGTTTTACAATGTTGTATAGTTTTATAATATTGTATAGTTTTACAATATTGTATGGTTTTATAATATTGTATAGTTTTATAATATTGTATTTTTTTTATATTATTGTATTGTTTTATAATATTGTATAGTTTAATATTGTATAGTTTTATAATATTGTATTGTTTTACAATATTGTATAGTTTTATAATATTGTATAGTTTTATAATATTGTATAGTTTTACAATATTGTATTTTTTTATATTATTGTATAGTTTTATAATATTGTATAGTTTTATAATATTGTATAGCCAACAATTGTAACGCTTTCATTATTGATTTAGTTTAATCATATGCATGTATTGTCTTAGAGTGTATTGATTGCACTTCAAAACATTACGTGTTCGCCAAAATGCAACTCCATTTTATAAACGTCATTTCCAGACAGTGTTGCTATTTTGAAATTAACTTGAAAACATACAAGTGAAACACGTAAAAATATAATATTGAGTTTGTGTTTTACGTTTATGAATCGTCACTTCTGGTTGTCCGTATGAGCGAAGCCTCCTGAAGAGATTGGTCATTTTAGATAGTTGGAGGATAGTGCAATGATACAGAGACCCATTCCAGAGTCTCCTCTGGTTCTTTTACGTACACGGTGTATAACACCGACACGAGACCTCGGTTTAAAGTCCCATCTGAAAGACCATTAATTTTATTATGGTCAGACGGGGGATCGGAACCTGCGACCAGTCCAGCGTGTTACCATTGGACTACAGACCCGTCTGTAATATTGAGTTTGACGTAATTTTGGCCTTATATACAATGTTAGAATATTTAGAATGCCATAATACTTTAAAGCGACATTACATCGCAAAAAGCAATTAAAATGCATGTGTTCACGTATAAATGCATTGCTATTACAAATTCTTCCGAATACTTTCGAACACTAACATTGAATCAATAAACAGTGGTGTTGTGGTCTACAAACTTTCAAAATTGAAAGTAGGATTTCATACAACGATAAATCTGTACCATATATCATGTTATTCAGGATACACGCCTTGTATTACGCATGGATGTCGACCCTATTTATATTATTTTGCTATGTAAACAAACCGCGCATACGACGTTTGTTTATTAGTTGAAATACTCAGTATATGAGGCAACTATTTGGGGGGGGGGAAATGATACCATATAGTAGGAAATGACATTCTGCAGAAAATTTCATTGATGTAGTGTCACTTTAACTGGTCATATTTCCATTAAATGGTTTCAGTACAGCACAGTTTCCATCTTTTTTTCAGTAATCTTTATTTACATCTCATCACTGTATTTACACTATTAACAATAATAGTTCATGTATAGTGTACATAATAAAAGTACAATGCTTTTACTTTATAATTACCTGTTCATGATTGTCAGAAAATAGCTAAAATACAAAAGTACATCCAACCGCGGAGGAATACGAAACTCAAACAGTGACAGAGAAAGTGCCATCTTCCACTGTTTGAAAACAGTGAAAGATAGCATTGTCTTTCACTAAAACAACTCAATCATTTATTGGAAACCATAAAAGAAACGGATGCATTGTTCACGTCCGTCCACTACAGTGTATACAATAATGTCACGTGCCATGTACACATTTGGTGGACTTTGATTTTGGTAATTTTACAATGAACGCAATTCAAGCGTGTGTAGTTTTCCGTTTGATTGTAACCTATATGTTGTACGATGCTGACATAGTACATCTTGTATTACCTTTGATTGTAACCTATATGTTGTACGATGCTGACATAGTACATCTTGTATTACCTTTGATTGTAACCTATATTTGGTACATGCTGACATAGTACATCTTGTATTACCTTTGATTGTAACCTATATTTGGTACATGCTGACATAGTACATCTTGTATTACCTTTGATTGTAACCTATATGTTGTACGATGCTGACATAGTACATCTTGTATTACCTTTGATTGTAACCTATATTTGGTACATGCTGACATAGTACATCTTGTATTACGTTTGATTGTAACCTATATGTTGTACGATGCTGACATAGTACATCTTGTATTACGTTTGATTGTAACCTATATGTTGTACGATGCTGACATAGTACATCTTGTATTACCTTTGATTGTAACCTATATGTTGTACGATGCTGACATAGTACATCTTGTATTACGTTTGATTGTAACCTATATGTTGTACGATGCTGACATAGTACATCTTGTATTACCTTTGATTGTAACCTATATGTTGTACGATGCTGACATAGTACATCTTGTATTACGTTTTACATTACGATACTTAAAATAATTAGTGTTTGTCACATTTTGTAATTTCAATGTAATACAAGTAAGCGTTGTGTTGTTGTTGTTGGTGGTGGTGTTGGTGTTGCTGCTGTTGTATAATACCATATATGTAATGTACAGTCGCACAACAGAGCCTCCGTGGCCGAGTTGTTACGGTCGTTGAATCCAAATGAATTGCCCCTCACTGCTGTAGATTCGAATCCCTGTGTGGTCGTTGAATCCAAATGAATTGCCCCTCACTGCTGTAGATTCGAATCCCTGTGTGGTTGTTGAATTCCTTCAAGTGAGGAAGCTATCCAGCTGGATTACTGTAGGTCGGTGGTTCTACCCGTGTGCCCACCAGTGCCTGGAATACTGCTCGGAATGTCATCCGAGGCTTCCTCCACCAACAATAGCTGGAGGGTTGCCATAGTGACCTAAGCTGTTGGTATCATGTTAAGCCCTAAACACAAAAGACTGAGACATTTCAGTTTAAGTGGGATCTTCCAGTACACGGTTCATTATTTATACTGACGCAACCCTATCGCTTCCAGTACACGGTTCATTATTTATACTAACGCAACCCTATCACTACCAGTACATGCTGCTGTATGTGGTGTTGGCTCATACGCCCGTGGCTGACTTTCTTGTAGGATATCGATTACTCATAGAGACAAGACCATCGATGTGACGATATATTGAACACGAATCCGAGCAGTACTACACAGTGCCCAGTTCAGTTGTGTTTACCGCACACAATACTGTTGAATGTTAAATATCTTGGTATCACTAATGACCCACATGGTAACAGCTAAGTGATTCATTGTTTCCATATCACCATACTAGCAATGCGGCGGGATGTCCTCTCGGATATTGATGTGCGGTATATTCCGTACTTCAGCGTACTGTGTTGCATGATGGGGGATATAATTGCTTATTCCTTCCTGTATGCCGAACATGCATTTATTCCTGCTTATCTACAGTCAAAACTGTCTTAAGAAGCCAGCCAAGGGAATTACAGAAAGTGGCTGCTTAGCACAGGTGGCTGCTTAATAGAGGTCAAATGTATAATAAAGTAACATATTGGGAATCTGAAATATGGCTGCTTAATGCAGGTTGGCTGGTTAATAGAGGTGACCACTAATACAGGTTTGACTGTATTTGAAACCTTCGTACGTAAGAAAAACGCCTCGCTTTTATCATTGGTCGATAAAGTCAACGACAGACTATACTATTATCATTGATTGATAACGTCAACGACAGTCTACTCTTATCATTGATCGATAAAGTCAACGACAGACTACTCTTATCATTGGTTGATAACGTCAACGACAGTCTACTCTTATCATTGATCGATAACGTCAACGACAGTCTACTCTTATCATTGGTCGATAATGTCAACGACAGTCTACTCTTATCATTGATCGATAACGTCAACGACAGTCTACTCTTATCATTGGTCGATAATGTCAACGACAGTCTACTCTTATAATTGATTGGTAAAGTCAAATACAGACTACTTTCAGCGGTGGGTGGTATTGATATCGTCATCCAATATCACATATGCCAGAAGAGAAACATTCTATGCAGTTCAGGAACACACTGATAATTACAGAGCTGATAGCGAAGCACTGGAGAAGGCAATCTCAAGTGTCTCAATCGTTGCCTCTCTCACCGGCGAGCTGTTTGTCATAGAAACACAACTATACATAGCGTTGTAATAACTAAGCACCAGCTGAACATTTGACATCCAATGGATATCGGCCCATTGTGGAGTTGCCGAAAATGAACAGACAGCCCGTTTGAACAGACAGCCCGCGTGAACAGACAGCCCGCGTGAACAGACATCCCGTGTGAACAGACAGCCCGTGTAAACAGACATCCCGTGTGGACAGAGCCCACATGAACAGATATCCCGTATGAACAGAGAGCCCACGTGAACAGACAGCCCGTGTGAACAGAGAACCCGTGTAAACAGAGAGCCCATGTGAACAGACAGCCCGTGTGAACAGAGAGCCCACGTGAACAGACAGCCCGTGTGAACAGAGAGCACGAGTGAACAGATATCCCATGTGAACAGACAGCCCGTGCCGCAAAACTAGGAGCACAACCAATGCAATCAACAGCGTGTGTGACCTTCAAGGAGAAATCCCCTCAATCAAATCATTTGCATGACCAAGACAGGAACATGATTCGCATAACATCCTTAATCGTATAGAACGAGTGACAATTGTGGTATTCGGATCATGGCACAACATGTGGAATGCCATTGTGTACTAGAAATACAAACGGGAACAATCACTAACATGTACATGCGATGAGGGAGATGAAACTACATATCATGCAATTCAAAGACGCACCAGACACACTCAGGAGAAACAAATCGTCAGGTACTTCACTCCACAAGAAACTTCATGGGAGCGTTGTCGATCTGACTCGGACCATTGTATCGTGATTGGTAGCATGCTATTGTAGGGGTGAACGAAGGGATGAAGACAATAATTATAATTAATAAATATGAAGTCTTAAGTTTATCGATCGCAATAGCTTCCATTTCATCCATTTATTTGTCAACTCAGACGTAACAAGTGGCATTACACTGGTAAGGAAGGTATCAATAAAGCTGTTACCGATACGATATATTTAAGATAATTTCTCATATTGCTACAGATCTACTAATATGGAAAACAACTTATTTACTTTATAGTAATATAGACAGATCTACTAATATGGAAAATAACTTATTTACTTTATAGTAATATAGACAGATCTACTAATATGGAAAACAACTTATTTACTTTATAGTAATATAGACAGATCTACTAATATGGAAAATAACTTATTTACTTTATAGTAATATAGACAGATCTACTAATATGGAAAATAACTTATTTACTTTATAGTAATATAGACAGATCTACTAATATGGAAAACAACTTATTTACTTTATAGTAATATAGACAGATCTACTAATATGGAAAATAACTTATTTACTTTATAGTAATATAGACAGATCTACTAATATGGAAAATAACTTATTTACTTTATAGTAATATAGACAGATCTACTAATATCGAAAATAACTTATTTACTTTATAGTAATATAGACAGATCTACTAATATGGAAAACAACTTATTTACTTTATAGTAATATAGACAAAGTATGCAGGCTGTCCATTGAGCCCCAACGATACACCGATAGCATTTTGAACGGTCATTCAAACATCAATCCGTAATGAGGGAATTCTGTACTTTCGTAACAGGTAGTGCTGAAACTGTCGATATAGATAGTTTCCAGTCAATCGTCGATATAGATAGTTTCCAGTCAATCGTCGATATAGATAGTTTCCAGTCAATCGTCGATATAGATAGTTTCCAGTCAATCGTCGATATAGATAGTTTCCAGTCAATCGTCGATATAGATAGTTTCCAGTCAATCGTCGATATAGATAGTTTCCAGTCAATCGTCGATATAGATAGTTTCCAGTCAATCGTCGATATAGATAGTTTCCAGTCAATCGTCGATATAGTTAGTTTCCAGTCAATCGTCGATATAGATAGTTTCCAGTCAATCGTCGATATAGATAGTTTCCAGTCAATCGTCGATATAGATAGTTTCCAGTCAATCGTCGATATAGATAGTTTCCAGTCAATCGTCGATAGTTTCCAGTCAATCATCGATATAGATAGTTTCCAGTCAATCGTGTCATCTGACAGTGTTCCAAACATTTTAATAATAGTGTTGTTGAATTTTTCAGCCTAGCCATTTACTTGTGGGTGATAGGGTATTTTCTTTTTATATATCAGTGATTCTTAAAATATTAATAAGCAAATAAACAAGAGCGGCTACGTTTACTTTTCCACTGATAATACAATAACATAATGAACCTTTCCACTGATAATACAATAACATAATGAACCTTTCCACTGATAATACAATAACATAATGAACCTTTCCACTGATAATACAATAACATAATGAACCTTTCCACTGATAATACAATAACATAATGAACCTTTCCACTGATAATACAATAACATAATCAACTTTTCCACTAAAACAAACAATGAACCTTCCACTGATAAACAATAACATAATGAACCTTTCCACTGATAATACAATAACAAATGAACCTTTCCACTGATAATACAATAACATAATCAACTTTTCCACGGATAATACAATAACATAATGAACCTTTCCACTGATAATACAATAACATAATGAACCTTTCCACTGATAATACAATAACATAATCAACTTTTCCACGGATAATACAATAACATAATGAACCTTTCCACTGATAATACAATAACATAATGAACCTTTCCACTGATAATACAATAATATAATCAACCACAAATACAATAACATAATGAACCTTTCCACTGATAATACAATAACATAATCAACTTTTCCACTGATAATACAATAACATAATCAACTTTTCCACGGATAATACAATAACATAATCAACTTTTCCACTGATAATACAATAACATAATCAACTTTTCCACTGATAATACAATAACATAATCAACTTTTCCACTGATAATACAATAACATAATCAACTTTTCCACGGATAATACAATAACATAATCAACTTTTCCACTGATAATACAATAACATAATCAACTTTTCCACTGATAATACAATAACATAATCAACTTTTCCACTGATAATACAATAACATAATCAACTTTTCCACGGATAATACAATAACATAATCAACTTTTCCACTGATAATACAATAACATAATCAACTTTTCCACTGATAATACAATAACATAATCAACTTTTCCACTGATAATACAATAACATAATCAACTTTTCCACGGATAATACAATAACATAATCAACTTTTCCACTGATAATACAATAACATAATCAACTTTTCCACTAATAATACAATAACATAATCAACTTTTCCACTTATATATACAAAGAAATAATCAACTTTTCCACTTATATATATATATACAATAACATAATCAACTTTTCCACTGATAATACAATAACATAATCAACTTTTCCACTTATTTATACAATAAAAATTAATAATCAACTTTTCCACTGATAATACAATAAAATAATCAACTTTTCCACTGATAATACAATAACATAATCAACTTTTCCACGGATAATACAATAACATAATCAACTTTTCCACTAATAATACAATAATCAACTTTTCCACTTATATATACAATAACATAATCAACTTTTCCACAATAAAACAATAAACTGTGTACATTGCAAATATGTACAAATCAACCTTGGTTCCAAATATTAACTGTTCCATTGACTTCAATCAAAACATTTTCATTATGTACAAATCAACTATATGTATATAGGTAAACTATGATGCCATGTATAGTACTTGAGGTCAACACATACATACACTGGACATACATTATACAAATAGCATGCTCTCATGTCGTTATGCTATCAAATAATTCCAAGAGGTACTAAACAACACATTCGGACAGCAATTCTAACATTCTTGGTCATCAAACCAATTGTTATGAACAGCCATAAAGTCTGTAGCACTGCGTCGAGCTGGTGCATTAAATTGAACCTTTGTAGTTGTGCTCTTATTAAGACGGATATCTTCTTCCATAGCATCATCCTCAGTACGTCCATTATTTATTTCATCTAGAGACGCAATATACCTGACACCACCTTTAGGTATCATTGGTCCATTATGGTACTTGAACGTTTCGTTCGTTATGGGCTTGGTTGATCCCGTGCCATGTCTGTCGATATTTATATCAAGCATGTCTTTAGCATGTCCATGGACATGTTTGCTCTCCTCATCAAACGCTTCACCAGTACAATTGTATTCATCGGTATCAGTGTGTGATTTCAAGTCTGTTTTAGAACTTTCTAGCATACTGAGATCTCTATTGAATGCTTCACAGACGAATTTGTTCAATATAAAATGTTCAGAATCACGTTTATCTTGTGCCACGTCTTCAGTCTGATGTTCAGAAATACGTTTATCGTGTGCCACGTCTACAGTCTGATGTCCAGAAGCACATGTATCGTGTGCCACGTCTTCAGTCTGGTGCTTGGCATTTAATATATGACTTTTACTGTTAGGATGCGTTGTTTTGTCATCTGTGACTGTTTGCCAGGTGTTTGTGTTAATATCGTCGCCAATAGACAGATCATTATTTAGATGTTTATTTACGCATCTGTCTTCCATACATTTGTCCAAGTGAATACCAGAATCAGCAACACTGATCTTCCCTTCAACATTAGCATCTACTGTTATGCCAACACTGTGTACACCATATGTATATAACTGGTCACCTTCTAACACCGTATCAAGATCAATACGTTTCTCATATTGACTAGCTTCCAGGCCATCTTCCATTCCAGCACTGAGTAACCCCGACAGCCAATATGTTCGCATCATTCCTTCCCCCTGCAACAATGCATGGATATATTTCAGCATAATGTAGTTAATGTTATGTTTAAGTACGTAATACCGAAGCAGTGTGCAACGTCCACCTGTACGGAACGCTTAATGCATCTACGACCAAACAGCATATGCGTTCTCCTAATACAGTTTAGATAACTATGATGGCTTCTGTCTGACTTTACTGAAAGTAATGTACAAGTACATTTTTAAATAGTCTATGTATGTATATTGGTATACAGTCTACATCCGTTATGTCGAATTCCGTCGGACCAAGGAAAATACTTCGACATAACCGAAGTTTGACTTAACGAAATTCGATATAAACAGAGCCAGTTATATGTAAAATGATAGTGTCTGAAACGGGACTTTGATCCGACTTCGAGATAACCGGATAATTCGACATAACCGACTTCGACATAGCGGACGTAAGACTGTATATTGGTCATTATAGCTTAAAGCGACATTACATCGCAAAAAGCCAAATAAATACATTTGTTCACGTATAGATGCATTGCTACTCACATTCTTCCGAATACATTCGAACACTAACATTGAATCAATAAACAGTGCGTTTGTGGTATATAAACTTTCAAAAGTGAAAGTAGGATTTCATATATGTCATACATGCTCCTGAATTGACGTTTGTTTTGTCATTGGAGTCATACCGCGTGATAATGTCTTCTAGAGATAATTCAACTAAGATTAATCTACAAATAAATATGCAGAGGCACACATGTGAGATATATCGGTAAATATGTAGCATACATCGTGTTATTCAGGATACACGCATTGTATTACCCATGAATGTTGACCCTATTTACATTATTGTATTATGTCAACAAACCGCGTATACGACGCTTGTTTATTTGTTGAAATACTCAGTTTTTGAGGCATATATTGAAGAAAAAACATTTATACCATATAATAGGAAATTACATTCTGCAGACATTTGCGTTTTCACCGATGTAGTGTCGCTTTAATGTCCAGATATAATGTTACTGTTTTGTGCCACATTTCCATGATATTTGAAATGCAAAACGCATGACCTAATGGAATACAGGTGATAATAACCAAGTTGGTGGTGAAAATAGAACACAGTAATGAATTACTCGAATCCGTGGACGAGTGGATACTATTCCTTGCTTCAAATAATGTGCCCCTCACCGCTCTAGGTTCGAAACTCACTCAGGGAGTCGGGTTCTTTCATGTGAGAAAGCAATCAATCTGGCATGTGAAAGATAGATGGTTGTACATGGGTGCCCGGAACAGCATCGAGGGTCTTCCTCCACAAGCAACAACTGGAGGGTTGCCAAAAACAAACAACATGAATTACTTTAATAGGAATTTCTCCTCTGTCCTCCACTACAAATTCAGGAAAGATTTCCAAAGCTGATTTTGTACTTGGACTAATATGGATTTTCAACGCTGAAAAAACAAGATATGTTCATGTCTAAACTATAAAACACATTGCCTCTTCTTGTTTCGGGAGCGATTAATCTAATGTAGTAAACACTTGATTCCCAATCGAACTAAGCTACATGTGTATACAGTCAAACCTGTCCTAAGCAGCCAGCCAAGGGAATTACAGAAAGTGGCTGCTTAGCACATGTGGCTGCTTAATATAGGTGAAATGTATAACGAAACACCATATCGGGAATCTTGAAACTGGCTGCTTAATACAGGATGGCTGCTTAATAGAGGTGACCACTAACACAGGTTTGACTGTACATCAAATAGAAATAGGGCCTACATTTCCACGATTCACTGAACCCGTCAAAGTCTGTAATACGTATGTAGATGAGAACAGGTATCAGTTTGAAGCTGTTTGCTTAGACTATTGAATGCTCATATAGAGTTAATTGTTCACGAGAGCGCATGCGCGTATGCATATACATAGATCTAATGTTCTCGGACATTTTCCTGTCCAGTGTGTGTGGTGCATACTTAATTCCTTCTAAAAATAGGACTGTAAACAACAACATTTAGCTTGGGTTCCATTCTGTCGATTTTTCACTTATTTACTTATGGCAAAACGACATTATCAGAAACTCAATACGGCCTCAACCTCAACGGTTATGGTTTTAAATATATATATATATAATTATATGACGGAGAAGGCAACATATATCAACGCCTGTTCCCAGGCTACACACAATTAAACATCGTCAGGAATCACTTTCACCACATAGTATATTGTATTAGTAGCTGCTAATTGTGCCCGCACACGGTGGAAGAAGCGTGTTGTATTGACTATATTATATTCTAACACGACCCAGCTAATAACATACATACTTGTAGAGTAAAATCTACCTCGGGTTATTCTGCGATATACCTACCTTGAACTATGCTGCGCGCGCACCGTGTTTTGGCTATTCCATGTATACAATGTGTGTAAAGTTTTATGAATGAAAGTCACGTGATGTTTGTAAATACAACCGTGGGAATTCGCGGAAGTGAGCTATTTTTAGAATCAGATAATGTCGTGTCCGTCTTGTTTTTCTGTTAAGTAACGTTTCAGTTACTATTCTGTACAGTTTTATTTGATAAAATAAATAACATTATTGATCAGTTGCAACTTTTGTTCATTTATGCACTAGATTGATATTTTCCATAAACAATAACGTCATCACCCCTTACGCGGGAGGAAATTTCGAAAGCCAAATGCACGGGTTTGAAGAAAATACTCCTTTCTCGTCTAAAATTATTAGAAGTAAGTCCTGTTAGAATCGAAATAATAAGTATCAACCGTGGTATATTGCAGAATAACCCTCGTTTGTCGTCATTTATATATATATATATTTCTACGCATAAGAACTTTAAACTCGGGTTATTCTGCAATATACCACGGTTGATACTTATTATTTCGATTCTAACAGGACTTACTTCTAATAATTTTAGACGAGAAAGGAGTATTTTCTTCAAACCCGTGCATTTGGCTTTCGAAATTATTATTTCTTAAGTATTGCAACTATAGAATTCGTATATATACTGACTCCAAAAAGAAAGTGTGCACCTGCTTTTGAGATCTATTTTACATCCTTTTAAAAATAATAGGCAAAATGTCCGAAATATTGGGTTAATTAGTACAATGTGTGAAGGATTATTTTCTTCACTCATGATAGTAAAGTATATCATTCTAAAATTTGTAACGAAAAAGTAACGCTCAATACAAACATGCATAGTTTGTTATGGTGTCAGTATAATATAGTAATATACAATGAGGGGAATGAAATGTACAGAAGTTAGCAGTACGTTTTCCGTTAGATTCCATCCTGGACGCTGTGTTCACCGTGTCTCCAAACAGGCAGTATCTTGGCATTGCCAGTCCAACCACCCCAGCTACCACCGAGCCGGTATGCAAACCTGAATGGAATGTGGGAAATATGGATTCGTTTAAATATATAATATTGCTGTGTGTCTCAATCTGTTGATAAAAATGATCGTATAAATATTGACGTCAATCTAGTTGTTTCAATTACAGACGGATCTGTAGTCCAGTTGTAACACGCTGGACTGGTAATCCATGGATCGCAGGTTCGGTCGCCTGTCTGACCCTAATAAAATTAACATTCTTTCAGATGTGACGTTAGACCGAGATCTCGTGTCGGTGCTTTACACCGTGCACGTAAAAGAACCAGAGGAGACTCTGGAATGGGTCTCTGTCTGTATCATTGTACTATCCTCCAAAATCTAAAATGACTAATCTCTTCAGGAGGCGTCGCTCATATGGGCAACCTATAAATCATAATTATAAATCATATAGCCACGATAAATAAACGTAAAACACACACACACACACACACACACACACACACACACACACACACACACACACACACACACACACACACACACACACACACACACACACACACACACACACACACACACACACACACACACACACACACACACACACACACACACACACACACACACACACACACACACACACACACACACACACACACACACACACACACACACACACACACACACACACACACACACACACACACACACACACACACACACACACACACACACACACACACACACACACACACACACACACACACACACACACACACACACACACACACACACACACACACACACACACACACACACACACACACACACACACACACACACACACACACACACACACACACACACACACACACACACACACACACACACACACACACACACACACACACACACACACACACACACACACACACACACACACACACACACACACACACACACACACACACACACACACACACACACACACACACACACACACACACACACACACACACACACACACACACACACACACACACACACACACACACACACACACACACACACACACACACACACACACACACACACACACACACACACACACACACACACACACACACACACACACACACACACACACACACACACACACACACACACACACACACACACACACACACACACACACACACACACACACACACACACACACACACACACACACACACACACACACACACACACACACACACACACACACACACACACACACACACACACACACACACACACACACACACACACACACACACACACACACACACACACACACACACACACACACACACACACACACACACACACACACACACACACACACACACACACACACACACACACACACACACACACACACACACACACACACACACACACACACACACACACACACACACACACACACACACACACACACACACACACACACACACACACACACACACACACACACACACACACACACACACACACACACACACACACACACACACACACACACACACACACACACACACACACACACACACACACACACACACACACACACACACACACACACACACACACACACACACACACACACACACACACACACACACACACACACACACACACACACACACACACACACACACACACACACACACACACACACACACACACACACACACACACACACACACACACACACACACACACACACACACACACACACACACACACACACACACACACACACACACACACACACACACACACACACACACACACACACACACACACACACACACACACACACACACACACACACACACACACACACACACACACACACACACACACACACACACACACACACACACACACACACACACACACACACACACACACACACACACACACACACACACACACACACACACACACACACACACACACACACACACACACACACACACACACACACACACACACACACACACACACACACACACACACACACACACACACACACACACACACACACACACACACACACACACACACACACACACACACACACACACACACACACACACACACACACACACACACACACACACACACACACACACACACACACACACACACACACACACACACACACACACACACACACACACACACACACACACACACACAACACACACACACACACACACACACACACACACACAGTTGTTTCAATTGATAAAAACAATATAATGTTGTTTAAATGTTATAATTGTTCTTATTACTAACTGTTACCCTGGTTACAAGTATGAAATGGTTTATCTAATTACGTACCAATTCTAATTTCCAATTGTCTTTTGGGTTTATGAGGGACCTTAAATGTGATTACACTTTGCAGAATGCTGAGGGCCACACCCCCTATCTCCCTCACGTGCAAATTCCCATTCTTTTCATGAAGACCACTCACAATCATATACGCATCTCCTATTGTCTCAACCTACAGCGATAAACGTACAATTATGTCCGTGTAAAATTAAGTATTATAATTATACTGACACCAAAAAGAAACTGTTAACTTCACTTAGAGGTAAAATTCATATCCTTTTAGAAAATAATATCATAAACTTTGGACGTCTACGCGCTTAAATATCTCGTAAATTAGTGCAATGTGTGAAGGATTATTTTAAAATCCATAATTCTAAAATTGCAACGAAAAGGTAACGCTCAATATAAAAGTGCACAGTTTTTATGGTGCCAGTATATAAATATGTGACCCAAACTGAACATAGGTTCAATGCTTAATACTTATATGAAGCCACTATTTGATTCTCCGTCCCCAGGCGTGCTGTGTGTTCATCCGTCAATGATGGAGTAATTAGCGACGGGAACCAATCTATTAAGCATATATCTGTATCAATCAGCCACGTGTTTGTCACAGACGGATCTGTAGTCCAGTGGTTAACACGCTGGACTGGTAATCCAGGGATCGTAGGTTCGATCCCCCGTATGACCCTAATAAATTAACAATCTTTCGGATGGGACTTTAAGCCGAGGTTTCGTGGTGGTGCTTTACGCCGTGCACGTAAAAGAGCCAGAAGAGACTCTGGAGTGGGTCTCTCTCTGTATCATTGCACTATCCTCCAAAATCTAAAATGACTAATATCTTCAGGAGGCGTCGCTCATATGGGCAACCGGTAGCGACGATAAATAAACGTAAAAACCCCAAAACAAACGTGTTGGTCACAGACGGATCTGTAGTCCAGTGGTTAACACGCTGGACTGGTATTCTAGGGATCGCAGGTTCGACCCCCCGTTTGACCCTAATACATTAACAGTGTTTCAGATGGGACTTTAAACTCGTGTCGGTGCTTTACATCGTGCACGTAAAAGAACCAGACGTGGCTCTGGAATGGGTCTATGTCTGTATCATTGCACAGGTAGCGATGATAAATAAACGTAAATCACACGCACGTGTTAGTCACTGTCTTGACTGTTGTTCAAGAGATATATATATATATATATACTAGTTTTGATTCACGCATTAGAATTGGCCCGGTGTCAAATTCTTACAAATGAGGTAAAGTAGACATGTGTGATGTTTTCATTACAGTGAATTGTTCATGCTTTGGCTTGTGGATGCTTTACCAATTATTCTGTGAGCTAATTTTTGACCTCGGTGATACTGCATGCTGCCAGTGCGGGAAATGCGAAACTATGTGGATAGCTTCTAGCAACCATTTGGCTGCATGTGAATTCAAATAGGGTAAAACCAATTGCAAATAGCTAAACACGTAGCACGAGCACGTATTTTCACGGTTTATTTCAAAGATTGAGTAACTAAAGAGGCAAATACTATTGCAATCAAACTGTTTGATTTGACCGAATTCTTTGTGAATAATTGACAAGTTGATAAAATTGCCTAGGTTTTTCATCTATGTGTGTTTTACGTTTATTTATCGTCGCTACCGGTTACCCATATGAGCGACGCCATCTATGTTCATATGAAAACATTTATAAGTAACAGTAGGAATACATTTGAATTGGTTCTTGTGAAGATGTGATCTTATAGAAAGAAATGAATGTTTTCTTTATTTCGGATCTGCATGCAGGAAAATTTGGCAGAGAACCTAATAATTGCTATCTGTATGATTTTCCGCGGATTTAGATAACTGTGCACTGCCACCTAATGTATGTCATAGACTGAGCAGTGGTCCAGAGATAACTGTGCACTGCCACCTAATGTATGTAATAGACTGGTCAGTGGTCCAGAGATAACTGTGCACTGCCACCTAATGTATGTAATAGACTGATCAGTGGTCCAGAGATAACTGTGCACTGCCACCTAATGTATGTAATAGACTGATCAGTGGTCCAGAGATAACTGTGCACTGCCACCTAATGTATGTAATAGACTGGTCAGTGGTCCAGAGATAACTGTGCACTGCCACCTAATGTATGTAATAGACTTGTCAGTGGTCCATGGATAACTGTGCACTGCCACCTAATGTATGTAATAGACTTGTCAGTGGTCCATGGATAACTGTGCACTGCCACCTAATGTATGTAATAGACTGGTCATTGGTCCAGAGATAACTGTGCACTGCCACCTAATGTATGTAATAGACTGGTCATTGGTCCAGAGATAACTGTGCACTGCCACCTAATGTATGTAATAGACTTGTCAGTGATCCAGAGATAACTGTGCACTGCCACCTAATGTATGTAATAGACTGATCAGTGGTCCAGAGATAACTGTGCACTGCCACCTAATGTATGTAATAGACTTGTCAGTGGTCCAGAGATAACTGTGCACTGCCACCTAATGTATGTAATAGACTGGTCATTGGTCCAGAGATAACTGTGCACTGCCACCTAATGTATGTAATAGACTTGTCAGTGGTCCAGAGATAACTGTGCACTGCCACCTAATGTATGTAATAGACTGATCAGTGGTCCAGAGATAACTGTGCACTGCCACCTAATGTATGTAATAGACTGGTCATTGGTCCAGAGATAACTGTGCACTGCCACCTAATGTATGTAATAGACTGGTCATTGGTCCAGAGATAACTGTGCACTGCCACCTAATGTATGTAATAGACTGGTCATTGGTCCAGAGATAACTGTACACTGCCACCTAATGTATGTAATAGACTGGTCATTGGTCCATAGATAACTGTGCACTGCCACCTAATGTATGTAATATACTGGTCAGTGGTCCAGAGATAACTGTGCACTGCCACCTAATGTATGTAATAGACTGATCAGTGGTCCAGAGATAACTGTGCACTGCCACCTAATGTATGTAATAGACTGGTCAGTGGTCCAGAGATAACTGTGCACTGCCACCTAATGTATCCAATAGACAGGTCAGTAGTCCAGAGTGTAACACGTGTACTGCGAATCCATGGATCGTAAGTTCGACCCCTGTCTGATTCTACTAACAGTCATTCAGATTGGACTAAGGTCTCATGTATCGGTGATATCCAGTAGGCATGCAAAGGAACCAGGGATGCTTCTGGAATTGGATCATCTTCTGTGTCTTGCACTATCGTCTAAGCAATAAAAGGACTAAATTAAGCATACTTTTGGAGGCTTCATCCTAATTAACCAGGAGGTAGATGCGGTTAAATTAAACGTGCCCAGGGTTAGTGCTACCAGTTGACAACACGGTACTATGTAGTGTTAGTCTCACCTTATAAACATCATAATGGCTGATGATGTCATCGAATAACGTATACAAGGCATTCAACAAGGCAACCAGCTGAAACAAAACATAATGGCGAGTATAGCCAAAGACGTCACAGCAACAGTTTATCATTTATTTAAGAAATAATATTTGTCTTTCCGTTGTTTATTGGCGAATAAAACATGGTCTGGAGCTCTGACGACGTAGGTTAATGTGGTTAATCCCGGTGCTCAGAACGATAAACCGCGATTTATTCGACGATACATGACGCAAATACAAGTATAATTTCGATTCTAACATGACCAAAATATCTCAAAAGCGCAAAAATAGTTGCTGTTATTTTCTAGAAAGCTTCAAATGACGTCACGAAATTACAAAAAAAGACGTCACACGCTAAGATGTTTTATTGCAGATTTAACAACTGTAAATGCCTTCTTTGCGTATGTAGATACAATGCCGAGCCATGCTAGAATATGAAACACAGACCCCTCCAGCACCGTCGGGTCTACACATTTAAAATGGCTACGCAACTGACAACGTATATTAATCACTCTCGTTGGCGTGGATGAAAGCGTATATATGATCATTCATGTCTAGGGGGAAACCGGAGCTCATAGGGGAAAACCCACCTGTTCGATCTGCCGACAACCGTACCATCTCACATACATTTAACAAAATAATATTTAATAATATTTTGAGTCGTTAATTTTGATTTTTAATGTACTGTATTACACATCTCTCAAGGGAAATTCTGATTTTTAATGTACCGTATTACACATTTCTCAAGGGACATTTTGATTTTTAATGTACCGTATTACACATGTCTCAAGGGAAATTTTGATTTTTAATGTACCGTATTACACATCTCTCAAGGGAAATTTTGATTTTTAATGCACCGTATTACACATTTCTCAAGGAAATGTTGATTTTTAATCTACTGTATTACACATGACTCAAGGGAAATTTTGATTTTTAATCTAGTGTATTACACATTTCTCAAGGGAAATTTTGATTTTTAATGTACCGTATTACACATGTCTCAAAGGAAATTTGGTTTTTAATCTACTGTATTACACATGACTCAAGGGAAATTTTGATTTTTAATCTAGTGTATTACACATGACTCAAGGGAAATTTTGATTTTTAATCTAGTGTATTACACATTTCTCAAGGGAAATTTTGATTTTTAATGTACCGTATTACACATTTCTCAAGTGAAATTTTGATTTTTAATGTACCGTATTACACATTTCTCAGGGGACATTTTGATTTTTAATGTACCGTATTACACATTTCTCAAGGAAATTTTGATTTTTAATCTACTGTATTACACATGTCTCAAGGGACATTTTGATTTTTAATGTACCGTATTACACATGTCTCAAGGGAAATTTTGATTTTTAATGTACCGTATTACACATTTCTCAAGGGAAAATTTGATTTTTAATGTACCGTATTACACATTTCTCAAGGGAAATTTTGATTTTTAATGTACCGTATTACACATTTAGAGTATGAACGGGAAGAGTGCGCTTCAGTAAAGTTGCAGCTTGAGATCAAGTTAATACCATGTCCATAAAACTGTGCATCGAATGGTTGAGATAGATAGTATCGTGAACGGGGTATGAAAAAAGGCAGCTTTGTACATGGACTGTTGGGGTAGATAGTATCGTGAACGGGGTATGGAACAAGGCAGCTTTGTACATGGACGATTGGGGTAGATAGTATCGTGAACGGGGTATGGAACAAGGCAGCTTTGTACCTGGACGGTTGGTGTAGATAGTATCGTGAACGGGGTATGGAACAAGGCAGCTTTGTACATGGACGTCGTGGAAGTCGTGATAGCGCAGTGATTGCGCGTTAGCTTCAGGTGCGAAAGGTCCGGAGTTCGAGCCCCGCTGGAGCCGTTACGATTGTGCCCTTAGGCAAGGCATTTAAATTCCACATTGCCTCTTCTCTCCTTCATGGCGATGGATTCCATCAGGAATGAGGTATCGAGAGTGATTAATATAAGTTGAAAGAATTTGTTTCGCAATCGAGCTAAAATAAATTTGTATAAACTAAACTAAACTGTACATGGACGGTTGGGGTAGATAGTATCGTGAACGGGGTATGAAACAATGCAGCTTTGTACATGGACGGTTGGGGGTAGATAGTATCGTGCATGTGGTATGGAACAAGGCAGCTTTGTACATGGACGGTTGGGGTAGATAGTATCGTGAACGGGGTATGGAACAAGGCAGCTTTGTACATGGACTGTTGGGGTAGATACTATCGTGAACGGGGTATGAAACAATGCAGCTTTGTACATGGACGGTTGGGGATAGATAGTATCGTGCATGTGGTATGGAACAAGGCAGCTTTGTACATGGACGGTTGGGGTAGATAGTATCGTGAACGGGGTATGGAACAAGGCAGCTTTGTACATGTACGGTTGGTGTAGATAGCATCGTAAACGGGGTATGAAACAAGGCAGCTTTGTACATGGACGGTTGGTGTAGATATCATCGTGAACGGGGTATGGAACAAGGCAGCTTTGTACATGTACGGTTGGTGTAGATAGCATCGTAAACGGGGTATGAAACAAGGCAGCTTTGTACATGGACGGTTGGTGTAGATATCATCGTGAACGGGGTATGGAACAAGGCAGCTTTGTACATGGACGGTTGGGGGTAGATAGTATCGTGCATGTGGTATGGAACAAGGCAGCTTTGTACATGGACGGTTGGGGTAGATAGTATCGTGAACTGGGTATGGAACAAGGCAGCTTTGTACATGGACGGTTGAGGTAGATAGTATCGTGAACGGGGTATGAAACAAGGCAGCTTTGTATCTGGACGGTTGAGGTAGATAGCATCGTAAACGGGGTATGAAACAAGGCAGCTTTGTACATGGACGGTTGGTGTAGATATCATCGTGAACGGGGTATGGAACAATGCAGCTTTGTACCTGGACGGTTGGGGTAGATAGCATCGTGAACGGGGTATGGAACAAGGCAGCTTTGTACCTGGACGGTTGGTGTAGATAGTATCGTAAACGGGATATGGAACAAGACAGTGTTGTACCTGCATTGGTGTGCTCTCACTTGCAAGGTCTGTAAACTGTACGATGTCGGAGAAGTATATTGTCACTGAATCGAACGCTTCCGCCTGTACCGCCAGACCAACGTTCAAACTTTCAGCAACTTTCCTGATATAGAAAAATAACAGTTCATATCATGAACACTTCTCAGTGTTACTTTGTACACATCTAAATATATGCACCATTTCCGGTGTGTCATTTCCGGTATCATCATCATCTTTAGTAATCGCATCACTCTGTCTGGAGTATACTCGCGATAGAGTATACTCGCGGTATGTTGTAAGCATTGATGGTTGACATTATAATTCTCAAACAGAATTTACTTGTCAACTTTTATTTGTTATAGTGATTATCTCGTAACAATTAAACAGTTTGTTTGTTTGTTTGTTTGTTTGTTCGGGTTTTAGGACTGGGCAGGCTCCAGCAGTTAACCAGTACTTGGTGCTCCAACATCCGTAGGAAACTGCCAACGTTTTCATATAAAGATACACGATCTGAGTGGGACTAGAACCATTGACCATCAGTAAACAGCACAGACGGATCTGTAGTTCAGTGGTAACACGCTGGACTGGTAATCCAGGCATCGCAGGTTCGATCCCCTGTCTGACCCTAATAAAATTAACAATCTTTCAGATGGGACTTTAATCCGAGGTCTCGTGTCGGTGCTTTACATTCTGCACGTAAACGAACCAGAGGAGACGCTGGAATGGCTCTCTGTCTGTATCATTGCACTATCCTCCAAAAATCTAAAATGACTAATCTCTTCAGGAGGCGTCGCTCATATGGGTAACCGGTAGCGACGATAAATAAACGTAAACACACACACTTCAGTAAACAGCTAAACGACCAAGTGTTAAAGTGACTGCAATCAATGTACACACAATAAAATCACGTGGGAGACGCTCTTGCCACTAGACCATAACTTTCCATGACGACTAATTAGAATAATGCAGAACTATATGACGTATGTTGTATTGAACAACGTCTTTTTGCGATCTTAAACTCAAATACACCTCGATAATTGGAGAAGTGAGTACAGGGTTGGAGGTGATAAAACGTTTCCCCAAACTCAATCAAATTCTAAAACTTCTGATTGGTTGAGCCGAGTGCATCTCTTAGAATCAAATCATTTGAGCTAGCGTTAGAGATCTGAGCACCACAACATACTTCAGAATGGGTCCATTGACAAACCAAATGGAGAAGATATCAACTATGTATGCTACCTGGGAAGCATCCTATAGAGTAGGGCGTCTGTTTTCACCTTTTCTTCTTGCAATTGCTCCGTTCGCTCGGCCACAATCTCTTCCAAGTTGTCCGTGTACTTCTCCATCATCGCTATCATATTGTCAACCACGCTTGTCTTTCTAGAGAAAAACGAAACGGTATAACATATACTATAGCCAGTCTTCGAACAATATATTTTAATATCGACAATGCCAACTATTGGTTTGAGAATTAGCGCTGGATTCCAGAAAATGCAACACGTAATGGAGTTATTACTATCAGCCACAATCTCTTCCAAGTTGTCCGTGTACTTCTCCATCATCGCTATCATATTGTCAACCAGTCTCGTCTTTCTATAACAGAAACGATATAGTATCTACTACATGTGTTCTGATTATAATTTCATACTTCTCTGGCAATGCGGGACCTCCATGGCGGAGAGGTTAAGATCGTTGACTTCAGGTAACTTGCCCATAACCGTTGTAGGCTTGAATCCCACTAGAGGTGTCAAATGATTTAATGCGAGGAAGCTATCAAGTTGGCCTGCCAAACGTTCAGTGGTTTTACCCGGGCGCCCGCCCATGCCTGAAATACTACTTGGAGTACTTGGACTACCGGGATCTTCCTCCATCAATAATAGCTGGACAGACAGACAGACAGACAGACAGACAGACAGACAGACAGACAGACAGACAGACAGACAGACAGACAGACAGACAGACAGACAGACAGACAGACAGACAGACAGACAGACAGACAGACAGACAGACAGACAGACAGACAGACAGACAGACAGACAGACAGACAGACAGACAGACAGACAGACAGACAGACAGACAGACAAGCCACGGGATTCACGTTTATTCATAAAACCTACTTATATGGGTTAATTTTGTTTAGAGTCCGAAGTACACCTTTCATCGAAGGTCTTTCATCCGGGTTCTCGGCCCAGCACCGCTGTATTAAATATTCTATGTTCGTCCGTCTGTACTCGCAATCTAATTCAGTGTCTAATATTGCTGGTCGGAATATTGTATCAGGATCTCCTGGATGTGCGACCTTTAGGATGATTTCTGAAAATAAATAGAGTTCAAAGTCGCGGATTCATACAACAACATAGTTTGCAATCCTACTTTCATACAATCAAACAAATCAACAGTACGTAGGCCTAGGCAATCAGAAAGTCAACAATCCCACAACAATGACTTAATTATCCCATTTCAACTCGTGTATATTTCCAAATAGACATTTCGAACAGTTTCCTTCAAGTGAGAGCTATACAGTTGGCTTGCGGTAGGGTCGGTGGTTCTACCCGGGTGCCCGTCCATGCCTAGGATACAAACGATCGGACGAACAGTATTTCGGCATATGGGGATGTATATATTAGGACCAAGCCGCCGGCGGAACAGTATTTCGGCATATGGGGATGTATATATTAGGACCAAGCCGCCGGCGGAACAGTATTTCGGCATATGGGGGTGTATATATTAGGACCAAGCCGCCGGCGGAACAGTATTTCGGCATATGGGGATGTATATATTAGGACCAAGCCGCCGGCGGAACAGTATTTCGGCATATGGGGATGTATATATTAGGACCAAGCCGCCGGCGGAACAGTATTTCAGCATATGGGGGGTGTATGTATATATTAGGACCAAGCCGTCGGCAGAACAGTATTTCGGCATATGGGGATGTATATATTAGGATGAAGCCGCCGACGGAACAGTAATTCGCCATATGGGGATGTATATATTAGGACGAAGCCGCCGACGGAACAGTATTTCGGCATATGGGGATGTATATATTAGGACGAAGCCGCCGGCGGAACAGTATTTCGGCATATGGGGATGTATATATTAGGACGAAGCCGCCGACGGAACAGTAATTCGCCATATGGGGGTGTATATATTAGGACCAAGTCGCCGGCGGAACAGTATTTCAGCATATGGGGATGTATATATTAGGACATAGCCGCCGACGGAACAGTAATTCGCCATATGGGGATGTATATATTAGGACCAAGCCTCCGACGGAACAGTATTTCGGCATATGGGGATGTTTGTTAGATGATAAACCTTTAGGTGTTAGATGAGATTCCGGACCGTATGCTTGATTCCTGCATAATACTTCCTTGATGATTACACCGAGGCCGTAAATATCTGCTTCACGCGAGTGTTGAAATTGTTCTTTCTTCAATATCTTCCGTAGCAGTTCAGGTGCGGTCCAAAACAACACTGGAACAGAGAGAAACACATACACACCATCGTGTTCTGGCTACCAGTACATATAATACATCTAACTTCCATTGAGAACACATACAGAATAGAGTGTGCAGTCAAATGGCAAGACTTTCTCAGAGAAGGTATAAATCAAACATGTCCATATATGGCATATTAGTCTGATACCAAAATCAAATTATTAAACAATTAACTCGACTAACTCGACTAACAATAATGAAAGACAGACACAAATATACCTACTCGCATAAAAGTCATGTTCTCCAATGTTCTCCTCCAAGTCCGGTGCTGGTTTGAGTCGCTGTATGCCGAAATCAGTCAGCTTACAAACCCAGCCGCTGTCTATGACGCAGTTGGAACTTCGGAGGTTGCCATGGTACCGTATACTACTCTTGTGGATGTACTGTAAGCCCTTCGAATTAAAAGTTTGGCAACGTATTAGCATTCACATATAGGAAAGTATCAGATTTGCTTTCACAGTAGTAATTACTAAAGCAAAATATCTTAGCTCAATATAGTTTATATATACATGTATTTTAATCAAACATATATTTTACGAAGAACATAAAAATATGGACCCAGCCACAAGTTAATTCAAATCTCGTGAATTGGATCTTCCTCTGAGAGTATGCTTCGTCTGTATCGGCAACAGAGGTTGCTTCGTTTGTGTCGCCTACATAATTTGTTTCGTCTGTATCAGCTACATAGTTTGTTTCGTCTGTATCGGCTACAGTGTTTATTTCGTCTGTATCGCCTACATAGTTTGTTTCGTCTGTATCGGCTACATAGTTTGTTTCGTCTGTATCGCATACATAGTTTACTTCGTCTGTATCGGATACATAGTTGGCTTGTATGTATCGGCTACATAGTTTGCTTCGTCTGTATCGGATACATAGTTGGCTTGTGTGTATCGGCTACTTAGTTTGCTTCGCCTGTATCGGCTATATTGCTTGCTTCGTCTATATCGGCTATATTGCTTGCTTCGTCTATATCGGCTATATTGCTTGCTTCGTCTATATCGGCTATATTGCTTGCTTCGTCTATATCGGCTATATTGCTTGCTTCGTCTATATCGGCTATATTGCTTGCTTCGTCTATATCGGCTATATTGCTTGCTTCGTCTTTATCGGCTACAGAGTTTGCTTCGCCTGTATCGGCTATATTGCTTGCTTCGTCTGTATCGGCTACATAGTTTGCTTCGTCTGTATCCCCTACATAGTTTGCTTCGTCTATATCGGCTACAGAGTTTGTTTCGTCTGTATCGGCTACATAGTTTGCTTCGTCTGTATCGGCTACATAGTTTGCTTGTATGTATCGGCTACATAGTTTGCTTCGTCTTTATCCCCTACAGAGTTTGCTTCGTCTTTATCCCCTACAGAGTTTGCTTCGTCTGTATCGGTTACATAGTTTGCTTCGTCTGTATCGCCTACATAGCTTGCTTCGTCTGTATCGGCTACATAGTTTGCTTTGTATGTATCGCCTACATAGCTTGCTTCGTCTGTATCGGCTACATAGTTTGCTTCGTCTGTATCGGCTACATAGTTTGCTTTGTATGTATCGCCTACATAGCTTGCTTCGTCTGTATCGGCTACATAGTTTGCTTCGTCTGTATCGGCTACATAGCTTGCTTCGTCTGTATCGGCTACATAGTTTGCTTCGTCTGTATCGGCTACATAGTTTGCTTCGTCTGTATCGGCTACATAGTTTGCTTCGTCTGTATCGGCTACATAGTTTGCTTCGTCTGTATCGGCTACATAGTTTGCTTCGTCTGTATCGGCTACATAGTTTGCTTCGTCTGTATCGGCTACATAGTTTGCATTGTTATGCTGTATCGGCTACAGAGTTTGCATAGTTATGCTGTATCGAGTACAGTTTATGAGAAAGGGAGATTCATTTTCTTACCTGGCAAATATCGACAGCTAGAGAAAATTTGAACATTGTATCCAGATGTATGTCATCATTTTCTATCACGTCCTGTGAAAAACAAGAGTCATGCTAGTTTGGATGTTTATGTTAGCATAAACAATTAAACAATTGCCGAGTAATGCCATATACTGTATAATCGACTAGTCAGTCTACCTTTAGCTTAGAGTGTGTGTGTTTTACGTTTATTTATCGTCGCTACCGGTTGCCCATATGAGCGACGTCTCCTGAAGAGATTAGTCATTTTAGATTTTGGATGATAGTGCAATGATACAGACAGAGACCCATTCCAGAGTCTCCTCTGGTTCTTTTACGTGCACGGTGTAAAGCACCGACACGAGACCTCGGTTTAACGTCCCATCTGAAATACTTAATTTTATTAGGGTCAGATGGGGGATCGAACCTGCGATCCCTGGATTACCAGTCCAGCGTGTTAACCACTGGACTACAGATCCGTAGCTTAGATATAAGTATATAAATTATATAAGTATTCGGTTTTCAACCCACACCCTAAATTCGTAGAACATAATTGTGTTTTCCGTTTTCATCCCAATCCGTGTCCGTATTAAACATAGGTAATTACTTTAGATATATATATTATATAATTAATCTACTGAGCAGGCATATGTCCGCTTCGTAAAGCGATGGCGAACATTAACGTGCCTTAGACAAGATATCACAAAATTATGCCATTTGCAAATGATGTTGACAAGAGTGTTTGTGGAGTCAAGGGACGTAACTCTGTATCTTGCAATAATTACGGGCAGTTACATTCTGCAACTATTTGATACATTCCCATATATATATTTAAACACCATAACCACCTATGCTCTTCTGAAAATGTATCCATGCCTTTCCATTGTACTTTGTTTATGTATTGTTTGCTATATATATGTTATCATATTTAATGCAATAAATATATTTAATTGAATATGCAATGCCTAAATAGTTATAAAGCCCTCTAGCGTTATTTCCATCTCATAATCATATATTTGAATTATATAATAATAATAATAATAATAATAATAATAGTAATAATAATAATAAAGACTTTATTTTACGAGAGAACTCATTTAACAAAAGTTAATTTACCTTGAGGCCTTCAACATATTTACAAATCAAATGCAATCAGAAGCTAAGACTATAAGTGAAAGTTATATGCGTTAAGCACGATTAGGTTAACAAAGATGAACTAGCCTGTACGCTGCCCTTGCTACAGTATTCCCAGACAGAGCAGCTCATCTCAGGGTCCGTACTCACACCCACGAACGTTGTTACGTTTGCATGTTTTAACTCGCTCAACTGAAAGATAAAGCCATATACTTATGTTACGTCGTGTGAGGGGTAGGCCTAGACATATTCAGGACATGTTGTCAGGCACAGAATACAGAGTTTTTTCATCTACTTCCAATGAATCGCGTGTAAATAGTTTCCATCGAGGTATGAACTATATTGTGCGTGGTGTGTGTGGAGGCCGAAGATATGACTGAAAGACATGTCCACACTAATGTATACTAGTACTAACAAAAATGGCATAATTTTACATAAAACCGGAATCTCATATAACGGCGTGGTAAGATCTCATATACCGGCGTGGTAAGATAGCATATATAGGCGTGGTAAGATCTCATATACCGACGTGGTAAGATCTCATATACCGGTATGGTAAGATCTCATATACCGGCGTGGTAAGATCACATACACCGACGTGGTAAGATCTCATATACCGGCATGGTAAGATCTCATATACCGGCGTGGTAAGATCTCATATACCGGCGTGGTAGGATCTCATATACCGGCGTGGTAAGATCTCATATACCGGCGTGGTAAGATCTCATATACCGGCATGATAAGATCTCATATACCGGCGTGGTAGGATCTCATATACCGGCGTGGTAAGATCTCGTATACCGGTGTGGTAAGATCTCATATACTGGCGTGGTAAGATCTCATATACCGGTATGGTAAGAATACCGGCGTGGTAAGATCTCATATACCGGCGTGGTAAGATCTCGTATACCGGCGTGGTAAGATCTCATATACCGGCGTGGTAAGATCTCATATACTGACGTGGTAAGATCTCATATACCGGCGTGGTAAGATCTCATATACCGGCATGGTAAGATCTCACATACCGGCGTGGTAATATCTCATGTACCGGCGTGGTAGGATCTCATATACCGGCGTGGTAAGATCTCATATACCGGCGTGGTAATATCTCATGTACCGGCATGGTAAGATACTGCCGAGTCAAATATTTCAAACATAGGGCAACCACACACGCAATTATCACGAAGAATCTACATACATGTTTCATATGTAGCAAGAACTTTCTGTCTGATTGAATTTTCTTCTTAGAACTTATTTTCACAGCAACAATGTCCCCTTTATACATAGCAACGGTAGTGAAGACGTGTCCACGTGCTATCGAATGTCGTGAATCTTGAACGGAAACGGACCCACTTCTGATAGTTCCTGAACATGTTGTACTGTCAACACTTCCGGTACTACCAATTAGTCGCTTAGACGAATGCTGTTAATATATAAATAATACATTATGCATCAAAAGGTAATACAATTATATTTTAACGATTGCGAACCCTAAACATAGTATAGAGTAGGCTAGAAGTTAGCTTATTCAAATTTATTTTAGCTCGATTGCGAAACAAGTTCATACAACTTGTATTAATCACTCTGGATGCCTCATTCCTGATGTAATCCATCGCCGCGAGGGAGAGAGAAGAGGCAATGTGGAATTTAAATGTCTTGCCTAATGGCACAATCGTAACGGCTACAGCTGGGTGCGAACTCCGGGCAGTTCGCACCTGAAGCGAGCACGCTACCACTACGCTATCATGACTTCCACTAGAAGTTATAACAGGCATTCTTGCACATTGTAATGTGCCAACATCATACAACTGATCGGACAGGCGGGTTTTCTCCGGGTAATTAATATAAGTAGTTAAAACTTGCTTCGCAATCGTTGTAAAATAAATAAAGTTTAAATAGCTGTAAATGATTATCTTTAAACTTTTTTTATTTTACAAATAAAATTGCGAAGCAAGTTCTAACAACTTATATTAATCAATCTCGTTGGCGCAGATTAAAGCGTATATGTGGTCATTCGTGTGGGAGGAAGCCGGAGTACCCGGAGAAAACCCATATGTCCGATCTGGCGACCACCGTATCATCTCACATAGAGGATCGAACCCGGGTTGCATTGGTTAGAAGCGAGCGCGCTAACCACTGCGCTAATCGGACAGCCAACTGATTAACACAACAGCACACGAAGCATAGATAGAAGCAACCACAAAGCACACCCAGTTAAGACAATGTATTTCAAACACTGTAAGTTCCGCTGTATCAACATTATGCAGCTGCAATCGTTTCATGAATAGATAAGAAATCATAAAGTTGTTTTTATAATTACCATAGACGAGTGGACTGTTTTAGAGAAGTCGAAATTAAGATTTCTATAGTTGATTTTCCATGCCATGTTTTGTAAATTCTTTTCACTTTTCCACCATCTAAAATATAGAACGTATTATCCATAGTGTACTGTCTAACGCCACGGGTTATCCAGCATAGACTGTCTAACTCCACGGGTTATCCAGCATAGACTGTCTAAACCACGGGTTATCCAGCATAGACTGTCTAACTCCACGGGTTATCCAGCATAGACTGTCTAAATCCACAGGTTATTCATAATAGACTGTCTAAATCCACGGGTTATCCATCATATACTGTCTAAATCCACGAGTTATCCATCATAGACTGTCTAAATCCACGAGTTACCCATCATAGACTGTCTAAATCCACAGGTTATCCATCATAGACTGTCAAAATCCACGGGTTATCCATTCTCAGACTGTCTAAATCCACGGGTTATCCAGCATAGACTGTCTAACGACAAGGGTTATCCAGCATAGACCGTCTAAATCCAAGGGTTATCCATCATAGACTGTCTAAATCCACGGGTTATCCATCATAGACTGTCGAACGTCACGGGTTATCCATCATAGACTGTCTAAATCCACGGGTTATCCATCATAGACTGTCTAACGACACGGGTTATCCAGCATAGACCGTCTAAATCCACGGATTATCCATCATAGACTGTCTAAATCCACTGGTTATCGATCATAGACTGTCTAACGCCACGGGTTATCCAGCATAGACTGTCGAACGCCACGGGTTATCCAGCATATACTGTCGAACGCCACGGGTTATCCAGCATAGACTCTCGAACGCCACGGGTTATCCATCATAGACTGTCTAAATCCACGGGTTATCCAGCATAGACTGTCTAACTCCACGAGTTACTCATAATTGACTGTCTAAATCCACGAGTTACTCATAATAGACTGCCTAAATCCACAGGTTATCCATCATAGACTGTCTAAATCCATAGGTTATCCATCATAGACTGTCTAAATCCACGGGTTACTCATAATAGACTGTCTAAATCCACGAGTTACCCATCATAGACAGTCTAAATCCACGGGTTATCCATCTTAGACTGTCTATATCCACGAGTTACCCATCATAGACAGTCTAAATCCACGAGTTACCCATCATAGACAGTCTAAATCCACGAGTTATCCATCATAGACTGTCTAAATCCACGGGTTATCTATCATAGACTGTCTAAATCCACAGGTTATCCAGCATAGACTGTCTAAATCTACAGGTTATCCATCATAGACTGTCTAAATCCACGGGTTATCCAGCATAGACTTCGAACGCCACGGGTTATCCATCATAGACTGTCTAACGCCACGGGTTATCCATCATAGACTGTCTAAATCCACGGGTTATCCATCATAGACTGTCGAACGCCACGGGTTATCCAGCATAGACTGTCTAACGCCACGGGTTATCCACCATAGACTGTCTAAATCCACGGGTTACTCATAATAGACTGTCTAAATCCACAGGTTATCCAGCATAGACTGTCTAACGCCACGGGTTATCCAGCATATAATGTCTAAATCCACAGGTTATCCACCATAGACTGTCTAAATCCACAGGTTATCCAGCATAGACTGTCTAAATCCACAGGTTATCCACCATAGACTGTCTAAATCCACAGGTTACCCACCATAGACTGTCTAAATCCACAGGTTATCCAGCATAGACTGTCTAAATACATGGGTTATCCATCATAGACTGTCTACCTCCACGGGTTATCCAGCATAGACTGTCTAAATTCACTGGTTATCCTCATAGACTGTCTAAATCCACCGGTTATCCATAATAGACTGTCTAAATCCACAGGTTATCCACCATAGACTGTCTAAATCCACGGGTTACTCATCATAGACTGTCTAAATCCACGGGTTATCCAGCATAGACTGTCTAAATCCACAGGTTATCCACCATAGACTGTCTAAATCCACAGGTCATCCATCATAGACTGTCTAAATACATGGGTTATCCATCATAGACTGTCTAACTCCACGGGTTATCCAGCATAGACTGTCTATATCCACGGGTTACTCATCATAGACTGTCTAAATCCACGGGTTATCCAGCATAGACTGTCTAAATCCACAGGTTACCCACCATAGACTGTCTAAATCCACAGGTTATCCAGCATAGACTGTCTAAATACATGGGTTATCCATCATAGATTGTCTAACTCCACGGGTTATCCAGCATAGACTGTCTAAATTCACGGGTTATCCATCATAGACTGTCTAAATCCACCGGTTATCCATAATAGACTGTCTAACTCTACAGGTTATCCACCATAGACTGTCTAAATCCACGGGTTATCCATCATAGACTGTCTAACGCCACGGGTTATCCATCATAGACTGTCTAAATCCACAGGTTACCCACCATAGACTGTCTAAATCCACAGGTTACCCACCATAGACTGTCTAAATCCACAGGTTACCCACCATGGACTGTCTAAATCCACAGGTTACCCACCATAGACTGTCTAAATCCACGGGTTACTCATCATAGACTGTCTAAATCCATGGGTTATCCAGCATAGACTGTCTAAATCCACAGGTTATCCACCATAGACTGTCTAAATCCACAGGTCATCCATCATAGACTGTCTAAATACACGTGTGTCCCATCATAGACTTTCTAAATACACGTGTTTCCCATCATAGACTGTCTAAATATACGTGTTTCACATCATATATTGTCTAGATATACGTGTTACCCATAATAGACTGTCTACATCCAAGTGTTTCCCATCATAGACTGTCGAAATACACGTTTGTCCCATCATAGACTGTCTCAATACACGTGTGTCCCATCATATACTGTCTCAATACACGTGTTTCCCATTACAGACTGTCTCAATACACGTGTGTCCCATCATAGACTGTCTCAATACATGTTTGTCCCATCATAGACTGTCTCAATACACGTGTTTCCCATTATAGACTGTCTCAATTCACGTTTGTCCCATCATAGACTGTCTCAATACACGTATGTCCCATCATAGACTATCTCAATACACGTGTGTCCCATCATAGACTGTCTAAATACACGTGTGTCCCATCATAGACTGTCTCAATACACGTGTTACCCATCATAGACTGTCTCAATACACGTGTGTCCCATCATAGACTGTCTCAATACACGTGTTTCCCATCATAGACTGTCGAAATACACGAGTGTCCCATCATATACTGTCTAAATACACGTGTGTCCCACCATAGACTGTCTCAATACACGTGTTACCCATCATAGACTGTCGAAATACACGTGTGTCCCATCATATACTGTCTAAATACACGTGTGTCCCATCATAGACTTCTCAATACACGTGTTTCCCATCATAGACTGTCTAAATACAAGTGTGTCCCATCATAGACTTCTCAATACACGTGTTTCCCATCATAGACTTCTCAATACACGTGTTTCCCATCATAGACTGTCGAAATACAAGTGTGTCCCATCATAGACTGTCTCAATACAAGTGTGTCCCATCATAGACTGTCTCAATACGCGTATTTCCCATCATAGACTGTCTAAATACACGTGTTTCCCATCATAGACTGTCTCAATACAAGTGTGTCCCATCATAGACTGTCTCAATACGCGTATTTCCCATCATAGACTGTCTAAATACACGTGTTTCCCATCATAGACTGTCTCAATACAAGTGTGTCCCATCATAGACTGTCTCAATACACGTGTGTCCCACCATAGACTGTCTCAATACACGTGTTACCCATCATAGACTGTCTCAATACACGTGTTACCCATCATAGACTGTCTCAATACACGTGTGTCCCATCATAGACTGTCTCAATACACGTGTGTCCCATCATAGACTGTCTCAATACGCGTATTTCCCATCATAGACTGTCTCAATACACGTGTGTCCCACCATAGACTGTCTCAATACACGTGTTACCCATCATAGACTGTCTCAATACACGTGTTACCCATCATAGACTGTCTCAATACACGTGTGTCCCATCATAGACTGTCTCAATACACGTGTGTCCCATCATAGACTGTCTAAATACAAGTGTTTCCCATCATAGACTGTCTCAATACACGTGTTACCCATCATAGACTGTCTAAATACGCGTGTTTCCCATCATAGTCTGTCTCAATACACGTGTGTCCCATCATAGACTGTCTCAATACACGTGTTTCCCATCATAGACTGTCGAAATACACGTGTGTCCCATCATATACTGTCTAAATACACGTGTGTCCCATCATAGACTTCTCAATACACGTGTTTCCCATCATAGACTGTCTCAATACACGTGTGTCCCATCATAGACTTCTCAATACACGTGTTTCCCATCATAGACTGTCGAAATACAAGTGTGTCCCATCATAGACTGTCTCAATACAAGTGTGTCCCATCATAGACTGTCTCAATACGCGTGTTTCCCATCATAGACTGTCTAAATACACGTGTTACCCATCATAGACTGTCTCAATACACGTGTTTCCCATAGTAGACTGTCTCAATACACGTGTTACCCATCATAGACTGTCTCAATACACGTGTGTCCCATTATAGACTGTCTCAATACACGTGTGTCCCATCATAGACTGTCTCAATACACGTGTGTCCCATCATAGACTGTCTAAATACAAGTGTTTCCCATCATAGACTGTCTCAATACACGTGTTACCCATCATAGACTGTCTAAATACGCGTGTTTCCCATCATAGACTGTCTCAATAAACGTGTGTCCCATTATAGACTGTCTCAATACACGTGTGTCCCATCATAGACTTTCTCAATACACGAGTGTCCCATCATAGACTGTCTCAATACACGTGTGTCCCATCATAGACTGTCTCAATACACGTATGTCCAATCATAGACTGTCTCAATACACGCGTGTCCCATCATAGACTGTCTCAATACACGTGTTACCCATCATAGACTGTCTCAATACACGTGTTACCCACCATAGACTGTCTCAATACACGTGTGTCCCACCATAGACTGTCTCAATACACGTGTTACCCATCATAGACTGTCTCAATACACGTGTGTCCCATCATAGACTGTCTCAATACACGTGTTACCCATCATAGACTCTCTCAATACACGTGTGTCCCATCATAGACTGTCGAAATACAAGTGTGTCCCATCATAGACTGTCGAAATACACGTGTGTCCCATCATATACTGTCTCAATACACGTGTGTCCCATCATAGACTGTCTAAATACACGTGTTTCTCATTATAGACTGTCTCAATACACGTGTGTCCCATCATAGACTGTCTTAATACACGTGTGTCCCATCATAGACTGTCTCAATACACGTGTGTCCCATCATAGACTGTCTCAATACACGTGTGTCCCATCATAGACTGTCTCAATACACGTGTGTCCCATCATATACTGTCTAAATACACGTGTGTCCCATCATAGACTGTCTCAATACACGTGTTTCCCATCACAGACAGTCTCAATACACGTGTGTCCCATCATAGACTGTCTCAATACAAGTGTGTCCCATCATATACTGTCTAAATACACGTATTTCCCATCATAGACTGTCTAAATTCATGTGTTACCTATAAACTATGGATGGTCACGTTGCTTACCAATGCTCTGCAGTGGCAGTACCTCGCTGTAGAGACTAACTTACCTGTAGAGACTAACTTACCTGTAGATACTAACTTACCTGTAGAGACTAACTTAACTGTAGATACTAACTTACCTGAAGACGAGAAACAATGCTAATAGGATGACCAACATCTCTGCACACACACAGATAATGAGTACTTAATCAGTACCTGAAACATACAGGAAATATCACAACCAACATCGTGGCATACACAGTATATAATCATGAATAAATCGGTACGTGAAACATACAGGAAATATCACACCAAACATCGCGGCACACACAGTATATAACCATGAAGAAATCGGTACGTGAATCATACAGGAAATATCACACCAAACATCGCGGCACACAGTATATAATCATGAAGAAATCGGTACGTGAAACATACAGAAAATATCACAACCAACATCGCGGCAGTCGGCACACACAGTATATAATCATGAAGAAATCGGTACGTGAAACATACAGAAAATATCACAACCAACATCGCGGCAGTCGGCACACACAGTATATAATCATGAAGAAATCGGTACGTAAAACATACAGAAAATATCACAACCAACATCACGGCAGTCGGCACACACAGTATATAATCATGAAGAAATCGGTACGTGAAACATACAGAAAATATCACATCCAACATCTCGGCAGTTGGCACACACAGTATATAATCATGAAGAAATCGGTACCTGAAACATACAGGAAATATCACAACCAACATCGCGGCACAAACATTATATAATCAGGAATACATCTGTATCTACATCGTGCTTTGGCAAGCAGTGACTACCCTACTCTACACACTACAGATACTCTACACACTACACACTACAGATACTCTAGACACTACAGATACTCTACACACTACAGATACTCTAGACACTACATATACTCTACACACTACACACTACAGATACTCTACACATTACATATACTGTACACACTACACACTACAGATACTCTACACACTAATTATACTCTACATACTACAGATACTCTACACACTACATATACACTACACAATACAGATACTCTACACACTACATATACTCTACACACTACACACTACATATACTCTACACACTACATATACTCTACACCCTACACACTACATATACACTACACAATACAGATACTCTACACACTACATATACTCTACACACTACACACTACATATACTCTACACACTACATATACTCTACACCCTACACACTACAGATACTCTACACACTACATATACTCTACATACTACAGAAACTCTACACACTACATATACTCTACACACTACATATACTTTACACACTACATATACTCTACACACTACATATACTCTACACACTACATATACTCTACACACTGCACATTACATATACTCTACACACTACACACTACAGATACTCTACACACTACAGATACTCTACACACTACACATTACATATACTCTACACATTACCGACTACAGATACTCTATATACTACATATACACTACACACTACAGATACTCTACACACTACACACTACAGATACTCTAAACACTACATATACTCTACATACTACAGATACTCTACACACTACATATACTCTACATACTACAGATACTCTACACACTAAATATACTCTATGCACTACAGATACTCTACACACAACATATACTCTACACACTACATATACTCTACACACGACAGATACTCTACACACTACATATACTCTACACACTACAGTTACTCAACACACTACAGATACTCTACACACTACATATACTCTACACACTACAGTTACTCAACACACTACATATACTCTACACACTACATATACTCTACACACTACATATACTCTACATACTACAGATACTCTACACACTACATATACTCTACATACTACAGATACTCTACATACTACAGATACTCTACACACTACATATACTCGACATACTACAGATACTCTACACACTACATATACTCTACACACTACATATACTCTACACACTACATATACTCTACACACTACATATACTCTACACACTACAGATACTCTACATACTACAGATACTCTACACATTACATATACTCTACACACTACACACTACAGATACTATACACACTACATATACTCTACATACTACAGATACTCTACACACTACATATACTCTACACACTACACACTACAGATACTCTAAACACTACATATAATCTACACCCTACACACTACACATACTCTACACACTACATATACACTACATAATACAGATACTCTAAACACTTCATATACTCTACATACTACAGATACTCTACACACTACAGATACTCTACACACTACATATACTCTACACACTACATATACTCTGCACACTACATATACTATACACACTACATATACTCTACACACTGCACATTACATATACTCTATACACTACATATACTATACATACTACAGATACTCTACACACTACATATACTCTACATACTACAGATACTCTACACACTACATATACTCTACACACTACAGATACTCTACACACTACATATACTCTACACACTACACACTACAGATACACTAAACACTACATATACTATACATACTACAGATACTCTACACACTACATATACTCTACATACTACAGATACTCTACACACTACATATACTCTACACACTACATATACTCTACACTACATATACTCTACACACTACATATACTCTACATACTACAGATACTCTACATACTACAGATACTCTACATACTACAGATACTCTACACACTACAGATACTCTACACACAAGAGATACTCTACACACTACATATACTCTACAGATACTCTACATACTACAGATACTCTACACACTACATATACTCTATACACTACAGATACTCTACACACAAGATATACTCTACACACTACATATACTCTATACACTACAGATACTCTACACACAAGAGATACTCTACATACTACAGATACTCTACATACTACAGATACTCTACACACTACAGATACTCTACACACAAGAGATACTCTACACACTACATATACTCTACACACTACATATACTCTACACACTACATATATTCTACACACTATATATACTCTACACACTACAGATACTCTACACACAAGAGATACTCTACACACTACAAATACTCTACACACTACATATAATCTACACACTACATATACTCTACACACTACAGAGACTCTACATACTACATATAATCTACACACTACAGATACTCTACACACTACAGATACTCTACACACTACATATATTCTACACACAAGAGATACTCTACACACTACATATACTCTACACACTACATATACTCTACACACTACAGATACTCTACACACTACAGATACTCTAAACACTACAGATAATCTACACACCAGAGATACTCTACACACTACATATACTCTACACACTACAGATACCCTACACACTAAAGATACTCTACACACTACAGATACTCTACACACTACATATACTCAACACACTGCATATACTCTACACACTACATATACTCTACACACTACATATACTCTACACACTACAGATACTCCACACACTACAGATACTCTACACACTACATATATTCTACACACTACATATACTCTACACACTACATATTCTCTACACACTACAGATACTCTACACACTACATATACTCTACACACTACATATACTCTACACACTACAGATACTCTACACACTACATATACTCTACACACTACATATACTATACACACTACATATACTCTACCCACTACAGATACTCTACACACTACATATACTCTACACACTACATACACTCTACACACTACATATACTCTACACAATACAGATACTCTACACACTACAGATACTCTACACACAAGAGATACTCTACACACTACATATACTCTATACACTACAGATACTCTACATACTACAGATACTCTACACACTACATATACTCTATACACTACAGATACTCTACACACAAGAGATTCTCTATACACTACATATACTCTATACACTACAGATACTCTACACACAAGATATACTCTACACATTACATATACTATACACACTACATATACTCTACACACTACACACTACAGATACTCTACACACTACATATACTCTACACACTACACACTATAGATACTCTACACACTACATATACTCTACATACTACATATGCTCTAGACACTACATATACACTACACAATACAGATACTCTACACACTACAGATACTCTACACACAAGAGATACTCTACACACTACATATACTCTATACACTACAGATACTCTACACACTACAGGTACTCTGCATACTACATATACTCTACACACTACAGATACTCTACATACTACAGCTACTCTACACACTACAGATACTCTACACATTACATATACTCTACACACTACATATACTCTACACACTACACACTACAGATACTCTACACACTACAAATACTCTACACACTACAGATACTATACACACTACATATACTCTACATACTACATATACTCTACACACTACATATACACTACACAATACAGATACTCTACACACTACAGATACTCTACACACTACATATACTCTACACCCTACACACTACACATACTCTACACACTACATATACTCTACATACTACAGATACTCTACACACTACATATACTCTACATACTACATATACTCTACACACTACATATACTCTACACACTACATATACTCTACACACTACAGATACTCTACACACTACGCATTACAGATACTCTATACACTACAGATACTCTACACACTACACACTACAGATACTCTACACACTACATATACTCTACACACTACACACTACAGATACTCTACACACTACATATACTCTACATACTACATATACTTTACACACTAAATATACACTACACACTACAGATACTCTACACACTACAGATACTCTACACACTACAGATACTCTACACACTACATATACTCAACACACTGCATATACTCTACACACTACATATACTCTACACACTACACACTACAGATACTCTACACACTACATATATTCTACACACTACATATACTCTACACACTACATATACTCTACACACTACAGATACTCTACACATTACATATACTCTACACACTACATATACTCTACACACTACAGATACTCTACACACTACATATACTCTACACACTACATATACTCTACACACTACAGATACTCTACACACTACAGATACTCTACACAATACATATACTCTACACACTACAGATACTCTACACACTACATATACTCTACACATTACATATACTCTACACACTACATATACTCTACACACTGCAGATACTCTACACACTACAGATACTCTACACACTACATATACTCTACACACTACAGATACTCTACACACTACCTATACTCTACACACTACAGATACTCTACACACAAGAGATACTCTACACACTACATATACTCTATACACTACAGATACTCTACACACAAGAGATACTCTAAATACTACAGATACTCTACATACTACAGATACTCTGCACACCACATATACTCTACACACTATATATACTCTACACACTACATATACTCTACACACTGCATATACTCTACACACTGCATATACTCTACACACTACAGATACTCTACATACTACAGATAATTTACACACTACAGATACTCTACATACTACATATACTCTACACACTACATATACTCTACACATTACATATACTATACACACTACATATACTCTACACACTACAGATAATCTACACACTACATATACTCTACACACTACACACTACAGATACTCTACACACAACATATACTCTACATACTACAGATACTCTACACACTACATATACACTACACAATACAGATACACTACACCCTACATATACTCTACACACTACACACTACAGATACTCTACACCCTACAAACTACACATACTCTACACACTACATATACTCTACATACTACAGATACTCTACACACTACATATACTCTACACACTACAGATACTCTACACACTACAGATACTCTACACACTACACACTACAGATACTCTACACACTATATATACTCTACACACTACACACTACATATACTCTACATACTACAGATACTTTACACACTACATATACAATACACACTACAGATACTCTACACACTACAGATACGCTACACACTACATATACTCTACATACTACAGATACTTTACACACTACATATACACTACACACTACAGATACTCTACACACTACAGATATTCTACACACTACATATACTCTACACACTACACACTACAGATACTCTACACACTACATATACACTACATACTACAGATACTTTACACACTACATATACACTACACACTACATATACTCTACACACTACAGATACTCTACACACTGCATATACTTTACACACTACATATACACTACACACTACATATACTCTATACACTACATATACTCTACACACTACATATACTCTACATACTACAGATACTTTACACACTACATATACTCTACACACTACAGATACTCTACACACTACATATACTCTACACACTACAGATAATATACACACTACTCTACACACTACATATACTCTACACACTACATATACGCTACACACTACATATACTCTACACACTACAGATACTATACACACTACATGTACTCTACACACTACAGATACTCTACACATTACATATACTATACACACTACATGTACTCTACACACTACAGATACTCTACACACTACACATACTCTACACACTACAGATACTCTACACACTACAGATACTCTACACATTACATATACTATACACACTACATATACTCTACACAATACACACTATAGATACTCTACACACTACATATACTCTACACACTACACACTACAGATACTCTACACCCTACACACTACACATACTCTACACACTACAAATACTCTACATACTACAGATACTCTACACACTCCATATACTCTACATACTACATATACTCTACACACTACATATACTCTACACACTACATATACTCTACACAATACATATACTCTACACACTACACACTACAGATACTCTACACACTACAGATACTCTACACACTACACACTACAGATACTATACACACTACATATACTCTACACACTACACACTACAGATACTCTACACACTACATATATTCTACATACTACAGCTACTTTACACACTACATATACACTACACACTACAGATACTCTACACACTACATATACTCTACACACTACAGATACTCTACACACTACATATACTCAACACACTGCATATACTCTACACACTACATATACTCTACACACTACAGATACTCTACACACTACAGATACTCTACACACTACATATATTCTACACACTACATATACTCTACACACTACATATACTCTACACACTACAGATACTCTACACACTACATATACTCTACACACTACAGATACTCTACACACTACATATACTCTACATACTACATATACTCTACACACTACATATACTCTACACACTACAGATACTCTACACACTACATATACTCTACACACTACATATACTCTACACACTACAGCTACTCTACACACAACATATACTCTACACACTACAGATACTCTACACACAAGAGATACTCTACACACTACATATACTCTATACACTACAGATACTCTACATACTACAGATACTCTACACACTACATATACTCTATAAACTACAGATACTCTACACACAAGAGAAACTCTACACACTACATATACTCTATACACTACAGATACTCTACACACAAGAGATACTCTACATACTACAGATACTCTACATACTACAGATACTCTGCACACCACAGATACTCTACACACTACATATACTCGTCACACTACATATACTCTACACACTGCATATACTCTACATGCTACATATACTCTACACACTACAGATACTCTACATACTACATATACTCTACACACTACAGATACTCTACATACTACACATACTCTACACACTACATATACTCTACACATTACATATACTATGCACACTGCATATACTCTACACACTACAGATACCCTACACACTACATATACTCTACACACTACATATACTCTATACACTACAGATACTCGACACACTACAGATACTCTACATACTACATATACTCTACACACTACAGATACTCTACATACTACATATACTCTACACACTACATATACTCTACACATTACATATACTATACACACTACATATAATCTACACACTACACACTACAGATACACTACACACTACATATACTCTACACACTACACACTACAGATACTCTACACACTACATATACTCTACATACTACAGATACTCTACACACTACATATACACTACACAATACAGATACTCTACACACTACATATACTCTACACACTACACATTACAGATACTCTACACCCTACACACTACACATACTCTACACACTACATATACTCTACATACTACAGATACTCTACACACTCCATATACTCTACATACTACATATACTCTACACACTACATATACTCTACATACTACAGATACTCTACATACTACAGATACTCTACACACTACACACTACAGATACTCTACACACTACAGATACTCTACACACTACACACTACAGATATTCTACACACTACATATACTCTACACATTACACACTACAGATACTCTACACACTACATATATTCTATATACTACAGATACTTTACACACTACATATACACTACACATAACAGATACTCTACACACTACATATACTCTACACACTACAGATACTCTACACACTACATATACTCAACACACTGCATATACTCTACACACTACATATACTTTACACACTACATATACTCTACACACTACAGATACTCTACACACTACAGATACTCTACACACTACATATATTCTACACACTACATATACTCTACACACTACATATACTCTACACACTACAGATACTCTACACACTACATATACTCTACACACTACAGATACTCTACACACTACATATACTCTACACACTACAGATACTCTACACACAAGAGAAACTCTACACACTACATATACTCTATACACTACAGATACTCTACACACAAGAGATACTCTACATACTACAGATACTCTACATACTACAGATACTCTACACACTACATATACTCTACACACTACATATACTCTACACACTGCATATACTCTACACACTACAGATACTCTACATACTACATATACTCTACACACTACAGATACTCTACATACTACATATACTCTACACACTACAGATACTCTACATACTACATATACTCTACACACTACATATACTCTACACATTACATATACTATACACACTACATATACTCTACACACTACATATACTCTACACAGTACACACTACAGATACCCTACACACTACATATACTCTACATACTACAGATACTCTACACACTACATATACACTACACAATACAGATACTCTACACACTACATATACTCTACACACTACACTCTACAGATATTCTACACCCTACACACTACACATACTCTACACACTACATATACTCTACACACTACACACTACAGATACTCTACACACTACATATACTCTACACACTACAGATACTCTACACACTACATATACTCTACACAGTACACACTACAGATACCCTACACACTACATATACTCTACATAATACAGATACTTTACACACTACATATACACTACACACAACAGATACTCTACACACTACAGATACGCTACACACTACACATACTCTACATACTACAGATACTTTACACACTACATATACACTACGCACTACAGATACTCTACACACTACACACTACAGATACTCTACACACTACATATACCCTACACACTACACATACTCTACACACTACATATACTCTACATACTACAGATACTTTACACACTACATATACACTACACACTACATATACTCTACACACTACAGCTACTCTACACACTACAGATACTCTACACACTAAATATACTTTACACACTACATATACACTACACACTACAGATACACTATACACTACAGATACTCTACACACTACATATACTCTACATACTACAGATACTTTACACACTACATATACTCTACACACTACATATATTCTACACACTACAGATAATATACACACTACTCTACACACTACAGATACTCTACACACTACATTTACTCTACACACTACATATACTCTACACACTACAGATACTCTACACACTACATGTACTCTACACACTACAGATACTTTACACACTACATATACACTACACTCTACATATACTCTACACACTACATATACTCTACACACTACACACTACAGATACTCTACACACTACATATACTCTACATACTACAGATACTTTACACACTACATATACACTACACACTACACATACTCTACACACTACATATACTCTACATACTACAGATACTCTACACACTACATATACTCTACATACTACATATACTCTACTGACTACATATACTCTACACACTACATATACTCTACACACTACATATACTCTACACACTACAGATACTCTACATACTACACATACTCTACACACTACATATACTCTACACATTACATATACTATGCACACTGCATATACTCTACACACTACAGATACCCTACATACTACATATACTCTACACACTACATATACTCTATACACTACAGATACTCGACACACTACAGATACTCTACATACTACATATACTCTACACACTACATATACTCTACATACTACATATACTCTACACACTACATATACTCTACACATTACATATACTATACACACTACATATAATCTACACACTACACACTACAGATACACTACACACTACATATACTCTACACACTACACACTACAGATACTCTACACACTACATATACTCTACATACTACAGATACTCTACACACTACATATACACTACACAATACAGATACTCTACACACTACATATACTCTACACACTACACATTACAGATACTCTACACCCTACACACTACAGATACTCTACACACTACATATACTCTACATACTACAGATACTCTACACACTCCATATACTCTACATACTACATATACTCTACACACTACATATACTCTACACACTACATATACTCTACATACTACAGATACTCTACATACTACAGATACTCTACACACTACACACTACAGATACTCTACACACTACAGATACTCTACACACTACACACTACAGATATTCTACACACTACATATACTCTACACATTACACACTACAGATACTCTACACACTACATATATTCTATATACTACAGATACTTTACACACTACATATACACTACACATAACAGATACTCTACACACTACATATACTCTACACACTACAGATACTCTACACACTACATATACTCAACACACTGCATATACTCTACACACTACATATACTTTACACACTACATATACTCTACACACTACAGATACTCTACACACTACAGATACTCTACACACTACATATATTCTACACACTACATATACTCTACACACTACATATACTCTACACACTACATATACTCTACACACTACATATACTCTACACACTACAGATACTCTACACACTACATATACTCTACACACTACAGATACTCTACACACAAGAGAAACTCTACACACTACATATACTCTATACACTACAGATACTCTACACACAAGAGATACTCTACATACTACAGATACTCTACATACTACAGATACTCTACACACTACATATACTCTACACACTACATATACTCTACACACTGCATATACTCTACACACTACAGATACTCTACATACTACATATACTCTACACACTACAGATACTCTACATACTACATATACTCTACACACTACAGATACTCTACATACTACATATACTCTACACACTACATATACTCTACACATTACATATACTATACACACTACATATACTCTACACACTACATATACTCTACACAGTACACACTACAGATACCCTACACACTACATATACTCTACATACTACAGATACTCTACACACTACAAATACACTACACAATACAGATACTCTACACACTACATATACTCTACACACTACACTCTACAGATATTCTACACCCTACACACTACACATACTCTACACACTACATATACTCTACACACTACACACTACAGATACTCTACACACTACATATACTCTACACACTACAGATACTCTACACACTACATATACTCTACACAGTACACACTACAGATACCCTACACACTACATATACTCTACATAATACAGATACTTTACACACTACATATACACTACACACAACAGATACTCTACACACTACAGATACGCTACACACTACACATACTCTACATACTACAGATACTTTACACACTACATATACACTACACACTACAGATACTCTACACACTACACACTACAGATACTCTACACACTACATATACTCTACACACTACACATACTCTACACACTACATATACTCTACATAATACAGATACTTTACACACTACATATACACTACACACTACATATACTCTACACACTACAGCTACTCTACACACTACAGATACTCTACACACTAAATATACTTTACACACTACATATACACTACACACTACAGATACACTATACACTACAGATACTCTACACACTACATATACTCTACATACTACAGATACTTTACACACTACATATACTCTACACACTACATATATTCTACACACTACAGATAATATACACACTACTCTACACACTACAGATACTCTACACACTACATTTACTCTACACACTACATATACTCTACACACTACAGATACTCTACACACTACATGTACTCTACACACTACAGATACTTTACACACTACATATACACTACACTCTACATATACTCTACACACTACATATACTCTACACACTACACACTACAGCTAGTCTACACACTACATATACTCTACATACTACAGATACTTTACACACTACATATACACTACACACTACACATACTCTACACACTACATATACTCTACATACTACAGATACTCTACACACTACATATACTCTACATACTACATATACTCTACTGACTACATATACTCTACACACTACATATACTCTACACACTACATATACTCTACACACTACAGATACTCTACACACTACACACTACAGATACTCTACACACTACAGATACTCTACACACTACACACTACAGATACTCTACACACTACATATACTATACACACTACACACTACATATACTATACACACTACACACTACAGATACTCTACACACTACATATACTCTACACACTACACACTACATATACTCTACACACTACATATACTCTACACACTACATATACTCTACCCACTACACACTACAGATACTCTACACACTACATATACTCTACACACTACATATACTCTACATACTACAGATACTTTACACACTACATATACACTACACACGACAGATACTCTACACACTACATATACTCTACACACTACAGATACTCTACACACTACAGATACTGTACACACTACATATACTCTACATACTACAGATACTCTACACACTACATATACTCTACATACTACATATACTCTACACACTACATATACCCTACATACTACATATACTCTACACACTACATATACTCTACACACTACATATACTTTACACACTACAGATACTCTACATACTACATATACTGTACATACTACAGATACTCTACACACTACAGATACTCTACATACTACAGATACTGTACACACTACATATACTCTACACACACTACATATACTTTACACACTACAGATACTCTACACACTACATATACTCTACATACTACAGATACTATACACACTACATATACTCTACACACTACATATACTCTACATACTACAGCTACTGTACACACTACATATACTCTACACACACTACATATACTTTACACACTACAGATACTCTACACACTACAGATACTCTACACACTACAGATACTCTACACACTACAGATACTCTACACACTACATATACTCTACACACTACAGATACACTGCTCGTGTCGATGTTATAATATTTCTCACCAGTCCTGTATACATGTATGGTACATACAAATAGTAACCAAATAAACTACAACATGCCCGAGCCCGCTCCACATGCCCGAACTCGCTCCACATGCCCGAACCCGCTCCACATGCCCGAACCCGCTCCACATGCCCGAGCCCACTCCACATGCCCGAGCCCACTCCACATGCCCGAACCCGCTCCACATGCCCGAGCCCACTCCAAATGCCCGAGCCCACTCCACATGCCCGAACCCGCTCCACATGCCCGAGCCCACTCCAAATGCCCGAGCCCACTCCACATGCCCGAACCCGCTCCACATGCCCGAACCCGCTCCACATGCCCGAGCCCACTCCACATGCCCGAACCCGCCACACATTCCCGAACCGCTCCACATGCCCGAATCCGCTACACATTGCCCGAACCGCTCCACATGCCCGATTCCGCTACACATGCCCGAATCCGCTACACGTGCCCGATCCCATTCCACATGCCCGAGCCCTCTCCACATGCCCGAACCCGCCACACATGCCCGATCCGCTCCACATGCCCGAATCCGCTACACATGCCCGAACCGCTCCACATGCCAGAATCCGCTACACATGCCCGAATCCGCTACACGTGCCCGATCCCGCTCCACAGGCCCGAACCGCTCCACATGCCCGAAACAGTTCCACATGCTCGAATCCGCTCCACTACGGCAACGTCGGGTAACAATAACAAACGCTGACAATTTATCAATAACAGTATAATAGTATATCAACATTTACCGCTAGTCAAACATTAGATTCCATCCACCATATGTGCACACTGAGTATACGTATAACACCTAGTACTTCACAATTATATTCCGCACACCATAATATACACAAACAGTATAAGGGTCACAGTATAGCTTGCAGCGGAATGTCCCATACGAGAATATAACAACACCCCGGTTGGATGTTTACTTTGTATTGATTTGCCTCCAGTATTCTGTAACGTCGGGTGTTGAATAGTCACGCCTCGTATTGTTGAACTTATTGATTTGAAAATACCAGGATTCCACAAGTTGCAATGCTCCGAAGTTGTCAATAAATGTGATCTTAATTAATTGATTGGTTGAATGACGTGTCCCATGGACACTACCGGTTTATTATACATTGGACGATGCACGACAGCTTTTTCAAATCCGAAAGTCTTTATGGTCAAATAGCGACTTTGCCGCTTCGTGTGTGGGTTGAAAGCGGGTACAGTTCTCACTTCATTATTAAGTGTACAAACCTGTGGAGATGTCTGGAGGATATATCTCACTTCATTATGAACTGTACAAACCTGTGGAGATGTCTGGAGGACAGTTCTCACTTCCATATGAACTGTACAAACCTGTGGAGATGTATGGAGGACAGTTCTCACTTCATTATGAACTGTACAAACATGTGGAGATGTATGGAGGATATATCTCACTTCATTATGAACTGTACAAACCTGTGGATATGTATGGAGGATATATCTCACTTCATTATGAACTGTACACACATGTGGAGATGTATGGAGGACTGTTCTCACTTCATTATGAACTGTACAAACATGTGGAGATGTATGGAGGATATATCTCACTTCATTATGAACTGTACACACATGTGGAGATGTATGGAGGACTGTTCTCACTTCCATATGAACTGTACAAACCTGTGGAGATGTATGGAGGATATATCTCACTTCATTATGAACTGTACACACATGTGGAGATGTATGGAGGACAGTGCTCACTTCATTATGAACTGTACAAACCTGTGGAGATGTATGGAGGATATATCTCACTTCATTATGAACTGTTCAAACCTGTGGAGATGTATGGAGGACTGTTCTCACTTCCATATGAACTGTACAAACATGTGGAGATGTATGGAGGATATATCTCACTTTATTATGAACTGTACAAACCTGTGGAGATGCATGGAGGACAGTGCTCACTTCATTATGAACTGTACAAACATGTGGAGATGTATGGAGGACAGTGCTCACTTCATTATGAACTGTACAAACCTGTGGAGATGTATGGAGGACATTTCTCACTTCATTATGAACTGTATAAACCTGTGGAGATGTATGGAGGACAGTGCTCACTTCATTATGAACTGTACACACATGTGGAGATGTCTGGAGGACAGTGATCACTTCATTATGAGCTGTACACACATGTGGAGATGTATGGAGGACAGTGCTCACTTCATTATGAACTGTACAAACCTGTGGAGATGTATGGAGGACAGGTCTCATTTCATTATGAACTGTACAAACCTGTGTAGATGTATGGAGGACTGTTCTCACTTCATTATGAACTGTACAAACATGTGGAGATGTATGGAGGACTGTTCTCACTTCCATATGAACTGTACAAACATGTGGAGATGTATGGAGGATATATCTCACTTTATTATGAACTGTACAAACCTGTGGAGATGCATGGAGGACAGTGCTCACTTCATTATGAACTGTACAAACATGTGGAGATGTATGGAGGACAGTGCTCACTTCATTATGAACTGTACAAACCTGTGGAGATGTATGGAGGACATTTCTCACTTCATTATGAACTGTATAAACCTGTGGAGATGTATGGAGGACAGTGCTCACTTCATTATGAACTGTACACACATGTGGAGATGTCTGGAGGACAGTGATCACTTCATTATGAGCTGTACACACATGTGGAGATGTATGGAGGACAGTGCTCACTTCATTATGAACTGTACAAACCTGTGGAGATGTATGGAGGACAGGTCTCATTTCATTATGAACTGTACAAACCTGTGTAGATGTATGGAGGACTGTTCTCACTTCATTATGAACTGTACAAACATGTGGAGATGTCTGGAGGACAGTGCTCACTTCATTATGAACTGTACACACATGTGGAGATGCATGGAGGACAGTTCTCACATCATTATGAACTGTACAAACATGTGGATATGTATGGGGGTATATCTCACTTCATTATGAACTGTACACACATGTGGAGATGCATGGAGGACAGTTCTCACTTCATTATGAACTGTACAAACCTGTGGAGATGTATGGAGGACAGTGCTCACTTCATTATGAACTGTACAAACATGTGGATATGTCTGGAGGATAATTCTCACTTCATTATTAAGTGTACAAACCTGTGGAGATGTATGGGGGATAGGCAGACCTCATTGTCATCTTTGGAGAAAGAGATTTCCCTTCATATCCCTAATGACGATGAGCACACAATTACCGTACTATAAACGACGAGATGACAGGATTTTACCCACTATTTATACCGTATTATAAAATACAAGATGACAGGATTTTACCAACAGCTACTGTACTATAAAAGAGGAGATGACAGGGTTTTACCCAGAGCTACCGTACTATAAATGACGAGATTGCAGGGTTTTACCTACAGCTACCGTACTATAAATGACAAGATGGCAGAGTTTTACCCAGAGCTACCGTACTATAAATCACTAGATGGCAGGGTATTACCCACCGCTACCGTACTATAAATGATGAGATTGCAGGGTTTTACCCACCACTACCGTACTATAAATGACGAGATTGCAGGGTTTTACCCAAGTAGCGGCTTGATGGTTTTGAAGGGACTGTTGTCCTCTCAGTCTTCCTGGTGATGAAGTGCACACAATACGTGTAATCCTCACGCCATAGCGATCACACATTACACCGCTAGGAATGACTTGCGGAATTTGCTTGCCAAGTTTAGTCTAACCGCTGTGGGTGTTGGTATATCTGCGCGTTCGTTTGTATTAGTGTACGCACTGTCAACACCATCACTCCACCCAGGGACATTGCGGGACGTATGGCCAAGCCAAGGAAAAGATCAACTTGGTATTTAAACCGATTATATTTCTTTTTTGAAATTCGATGCATAATATAATATTATGTGAAACAGTCCCGCCAATGAGAGATATCGGTCAGTTACTGCCCCTGAATACTCCCTAAAAGTAGATAGGTCCTATTAAGTGTGTTCTTCTGTTTTTATCGTTGTTTCCTTTGCACAACATGTTAGTAATCTTATTCTGCTATCGCTTCTTATGATTATTAAATTACTATATCTATCGCTTCTTATGATTATTAAATTACTATATCTCGACAGATCTCATACAGTATATGCAATGGGTACTTATTTCTAAAAGAATGTTTTCAGTTAATTAACACGATTTGGATATAATCACATTCATCATACCGCAACATCTGGTTAGGAAACAACAGTAAAAACAAAGGATTCTAACTAAAAGGACCTATTCACATTTTGGAATAAATCAGACTTTATCTGCCAAGGGAGGTAATATAAAATTAGAGATGTCTCTCATTGAGACCTCATTTCCCCATAGAAAACGTATTTATATCACTGGTAATAAACCGATGACACAGTATCAATACAATAAAGTTTAAAATTACATATTACAATATATTTACGATCCTTTTTACAATTACATATTACAATATCATTACGATCCATTTTATAATTACATATTACAATATCATTACGATCCATTTTACAATTACATATTACAATATCATTACGATCCATTTTATAATTACATATTACAATATCATTACGATCCATTTTACAATTACATATTACAATATCATTACGATCCATTTTATAATTACATATTACAATATCATTACGATCCATTTTACAATTACATATTACAATATCATTACGATCCATTTTATAATTACATATTACAATATCATTACGATCCATTTTACAATTACATATTGCAATATCATTACGATCCATTTTACAATTACATATTACAATATTATTACGATCCATTTTACAATTACATATTACAATATCATTACGATCCATTTTACATTTATATAGCATTGCTGTTATTGACCACAACCATTGAAACCAACATTTAATAAAACCTTGAACACTGACTCTACATGGAACTGTTCATAGTACTCTGTGTTATCTAAATGTGTTTGAAATCACAAGAATGGAGATCTTGGAATTTCTGGATGATATCTGACGGTAGTGGCGTATGTGAGTTTGAGTCAAGGTCAGTAGGATCTAGTACGTCTTGTGTAGTAGCTCCCTCCAAGCGGTGAACGGACAACACAGTGGCGCAGAGGACGTTATCCGAATGTCGGTGTACGGACTGCGAGACGTACAGTGACGTATCAGTCCAGTAAAGTATCTGAAATACAAACCAACATCGTATCACCAATACATTGCGGTAAGTATAGAAGTTATCCGAATGTATGTGTACGGACTGCGAGACATACAGTATATGTGTACGGACTGCGAGACATACAGTGTATATGTGTACGGACTGCGAGACATACAGTATATGTGTACGGACTGCGAGACATACAGTATATGTGTACGGACTGCGAGACATACAGTATATGTGTACGGACTGCGAGACGTACAGTATATGTGTACGGACTGCGCGAGATATACAGTATATGTGTACGGACTGCGAGACATAGAGTATATGTGTACGGACTGCGAGACATACAGTATATGTGTACGGACTGCGAGATATACAGTATATGTGTACGGACTGCGAGACATACAGTATATGTGTCGGACTGCGATACGTACAGTATATGTGTACGGACTGCGAGACATACAGTATATGTGTACGGACTGCGATACGTACAGTATATGTGTACGGACTGCGCGAGATATACAGTATATGTGTACGGACTGCGATACGTACAGTATATGTGTACGGACTGCGAGACATACAGTATATGTGTCGGACTGCGATACGTACAGTATATGTGTACGGACTGCGAGACATACAGTATATGTGTACGGACTGCGATACGTACAGTATATGTGTACGGACTGCGAGACATACAGTATATGTGTACGGACTGCGATACGTACAGTATATGTGTACGGACTGCGCGAGATATACAGTATATGTGTACGGACTGCGATACGTACAGTATATGTGTACGGACTGTGAGATATACAGTATATGTGTACGGACTGCGCGAGATATACAGTATATGTGTACGGACTGCGAGATATACAGTATATGTGTACGGACTGCGAGATATACAGTATATGTGTACGGACTGCGAGACATACAGTATATGTGTACGGACTGCGATACGTACAGTATATGTGTACGGACTGCGAGACATACAGTATATGGGTACGGACTGCGAGACATACAGTATATGTGTACGGACTGCGATACGTACAGTATATGGGTACGGACTGCGAGACATACAGTATATGTGTACGGACTGCGAGACATACAGTATATGTGTACGGACTGCGATACATACAGTATATGGGTACGGACTGCGAGACATACAGTATATGTGTACGGATTGCGATACGTACAGTATATGTGTACGGACTGCGCGAGATATACAGTATATGTGTACGGACTGCGATACGTACAGTATATGTGTACGGACTGCGAGATATACAGTATATGTGTACGGACTGCGCGAGATATACAGTATATGTGTACGGACTGCGAGATATACAGTATATGTGTACGGACTGCGAGATATACAGTATATATGTACGGACTGCGAGACATACAGTATATGTGTACGGACTGCGATACGTACAGTATATGTGTACGGACTGCGAGACATACAGTATATGGGTACGGACTGCGAGACATACAGTATATGTGTACGGACTGCGATACGTACAGTATATGGGTACGGACTGCGAGACATACAGTATATGTGTACGGACTGCGAGACATACAGTATATGTGTACGGACTGCGATACATACAGTATATGGGTACGGACTGCGAGACATACAGTATATGTGTACGGACTGCGATACGTACAGTATATGTGTACGGACTGCGATACGTACAGTATATGTGTACGGACTGCGATACGTACAGTATATGTGTACGGACTGCGAGACATACAGTATATGTGTACGGACTGCGATACGTACAGTATATGTGTACGGACTGCGAGACATACAGTATATGTGTACGGACTGCTATACGTACAGTATATGTGTACGGACTGCGCGAGATATACAATATATGTGTACGGACTGCGATACATACAGTATATGTGTACGGACTGCGAGACATACAGTATATGTGTACGGACTGCGAGATATACAGTATATGTGTACGGACTGCGATGCGTACAGTATATGTGTACGGACTGCGAGACATACAGTATATGTGTACGGACTGCGAGATATACAGTATATGTGTACGGACTGCGATACGTACAGTATATGTGTACGGACTGCGAGATATACAGTACATGTGTACGGACTGCGAGATATACAGTATATGTGTACGGACTGCGAGATATACAGTATATGTGTACGGACTGCGAGATATACAGTATATGTGTACGGACTGCGATACATACAGTATATGTGTACGGACTGCGAAACATACAGTATATGTGTACGGACTGCGAGACGTACAGTATATGTGTACGGACTGCGAGACATACAGTATATGTGTACGGACTGCGAGACATACAGTATATGTGTACGGACTGTGAGACATACAGTATATATGTACGGACTGCGAGACATACAGTATATATGTACGGACTGCGAGATATACAGTATATGTGTACGGACTGCGAGATATACAGTATATATGTACGGACTGCGAGACATACAGTATATGTGTACGGACTGCGAGACATACAGTATATGTGTACGGACTGCGAGATATACAGTATATGTGTACGGACTGCGAGACATACAGTATATGTGTACAGACTGCGAAACATACAGTATATGTGTACGGACTGTCAGACATAAAGTATATGTGTACGGACTGCGAGACATACAGTATATGTGTACAGACTGCGAGATATACAGTATATGTGTACGGACTGCGAGATATACAGTATATGTGTACGGACTGCGAGACATACAGTATATATGTACGGACTGCGATACGTACAGTATATGTGTACGGACTGCGAGATATACAGTATATATGTACGGACTGCGATACGTACAGTATATGTGTACGGACTGCGATACGTACAGTATATGTGTACGGACTGCGAGATATACAGTATATCTGTACGGACTGCGAGATATACAGTATATATGTACGACTGCGAGATATACAGTATATGTGTACGGACTGCGAGATATACAGTATATGTGTACGGACTGCGATACATACAGTATATGTGTACGGACTGCGAGACGTACAGTATATGTGTACGCACTGCGAGACATACAGTATATGTTTACGCACTGCGAGACATACAGTATATGTGTACGGACTGTGAGACATACAGTATATATGTACGGACTGCGAGACATACAGTATATGTGTACGGACTGCGAGATATACAGTATATGTGTACGGACTGCGAGACATACAGTATATGTGTACGGACTGCGAGACATACAGTATATGTGTACGGACTGCGAGACATACAGTATATGTGTACGGACTGCGAGATATACAGTATATGTGTACGGACTGCGAGACATACAGTATATGTGTACAGACTGCGAAACATACAGTATATGTGTACGGACTGTCAGACATAAAGTATATGTGTACGGACTGCGAGACATACAGTATATGTGTACAGACTGCGAGATATACAGTATATGTGTACGGACTGCGAGATATACAGTATATGTGTACGGACTGCGAGACATACAGTATATATGTACGGACTGCGATACGTACAGTATATGTGTACGGACTGCGAGATATACAGTATATATGTACGGACTGCGATACGTACAGTATATGTGTACGGACTGCGATACGTACAGTATATGTGTACGGACTGCGAGATATACAGTATATCTGTACGGACTGCGAGATATACAGTATATATGTACGGACTGCGAGATATACAGTATATGTGTACGGACTGCGAGATATACAGTATATGTGTACGGACTGCGATACATACAGTATATGTGTACGGACTGCGAGACGTACAGTATATGTGTACGCACTGCGAGACATACAGTATATGTTTACGCACTGCGAGACATACAGTATATGTGTACGGACTGTGAGACATACAGTATATATGTACGGACTGCGAGACATACAGTATATATGTACGGACTGCGAGATATACAGTATATGTGTACGGACTGCGAGATATACAGTATATATGTACGGACTGCGAGACATACAGTATATGTGTACGGACTGTGAGACATACAGTATATGTGTACGGACTGCGAGACATACAGTATATGTGTACAGACTGCGAGATATACAGTATATGTGTACGGACTGCGAGACATACAGTATATGTGTACAGACTGCGAGACATACAGTATATGTGTACGGACTGTCAGACATAACGTATATGTGTACGGACTGCGAGACATACAGTATATGTGTACGGACTGCGAGATATACACTTTTTATACAGTATATGTGTACGGACTGCGAGACATACAGTATATGTGTACGGACTGCGATACGTACAGTATATGTGTACGGACTGCGCGAGATATACAGTATATGTGTACGGACTGCGATACGTACAGTATATGTGTACGGACTGCGAGATATACAGTATATGTGTACGGACTGCGCGAGATATACAGTATATGTGTACGGACTGCGAGATATACAGTATATGTGTACGGACTGCGAGATATACAGTATATGTGTACGGACTGCGAGACATACAGTATATGTGTACGGACTGCGATACGTACAGTATATGTGTACGGACTGCGAGACATACAGTATATGGGTACGGACTGCGAGACATACAGTATATGTGTACGGACTGCGATACGTACAGTATATGGGTACGGACTGCGAGACATACAGTATATGTGTACGGACTGCGAGACATACAGTATATGTGTACGGACTGCGATACATACAGTATATGGGTACGGACTGCGAGACATACAGTATATGTGTACGGACTGCGATACGTACAGTATATGTGTACGGACTGCGATACGTACAGTATATGTGTACGGACTGCGATACGTACAGTATATGTGTACGGACTGCGAGACATACAGTATATGTGTACGGACTGCGATACGTACAGTATATGTGTACGGACTGCGAGACATACAGTATATGTGTACGGACTGCTATACGTACAGTATATGTGTACGGACTGCGCGAGATATACAATATATGTGTACGGACTGCGATACATACAGTATATGTGTACGGACTGCGAGACATACAGTATATGTGTACGGACTGCGAGATATACAGTATATGTGTACGGACTGCGATGCGTACAGTATATGTGTACGGACTGCGAGACATACAGTATATGTGTACGGACTGCGAGATATACAGTATATGTGTACGGACTGCGATACGTACAGTATATGTGTACGGACTGCGAGATATACAGTACATGTGTACGGACTGCGAGATATACAGTATATGTGTACGGACTGCGAGATATACAGTATATGTGTACGGACTGTGAGATATACAGTATATGTGTACGGACTGCGATACATACAGTATATGTGTACGGACTGCGAAACATACAGTATATGTGTACGGACTGCGAGACGTACAGTATATGTGTATGGACTGCGAGACATACAGTATATGTGTACGGACTGCGAGACATACAGTATATGTGTACGGACTGTGAGACATACAGTATATATGTACGGACTCCGAGACATACAGTATATATGTACGGACTGCGAGATATACAGTATATGTGTACGGACTGCGAGATATACAGTATATATGTACGGACTGCGAGACATACAGTATATGTGTACGGACTGTGAGACATACAGTATATGTGTACGGACTGCGAGACATACAGTATATGTGTACGGACTGCGAGATATACAGTATATGTGTACGGACTGCGAGACATACAGTATATGTGTACAGACTGCGAAACATACAGTATATGTGTACGGACTGTCAGACATAAAGTATATGTGTACGGACTGCGAGACATACAGTATATGTGTACGGACTGCGAGACATACAGTATATGTGTACAGACTGCGAGATATACAGTATATGTGTACGGACTGCGAGACATACAGTATATGTGTACGGACTGCGAGACGTACAGTATATGTGTACGGACTGCGCGAGATATACAGTATATGTGTACGGACTGCGAGACATAGAGTATATGTGTACGGACTGCGAGACATACAGTATATGTGTACGGACTGCGAGATATACAGTATATGTGTACGGACTGCGAGACATACAGTATATGTGTCGGACTGCGATACGTACAGTATATGTGTACGGACTGCGAGACATACAGTATATGTGTACGGACTGCGATACGTACAGTATATGTGTACGGACTGCGCGAGATATACAGTATATGTGTACGGACTGCGATACGTACAGTATATGTGTACGGACTGCGAGACATACAGTATATGTGTACGGACTGCGATACGTACAGTATATGTGTACGGACTGCGAGACATACAGTATATGTGTACGGACTGCGATACGTACAGTATATGTGTACGGACTGCGAGACATACAGTATATGTGTACGGACTGCGATACGTACAGTATATGTGTACGGACTGCGCGAGATATACAGTATATGTGTACGGACTGCGATACGTACAGTATATGTGTACGGACTGCGAGATATACAGTATATGTGTACGGACTGCGCGAGATATACAGTATATGTGTACGGACTGCGAGATATACAGTATATGTGTACGGACTGCGAGATATACAGTATATGTGTACGGACTGCGAGACATACAGTATATGTGTACGGACTGCGATACGTACAGTATATGTGTACGGACTGCGAGACATACAGTATATGGGTACGGACTGCGAGACATACAGTATATGTGTACGGACTGCGATACGTACAGTATATGGGTACGGACTGCGAGACATACAGTATATGTGTACGGACTGCGAGACATACAGTATATGTGTACGGACTGCGATACATACAGTATATGGGTACGGACTGCGAGACATACAGTATATGTGTACGGACTGCGATACGTACAGTATATGTGTACGGACTGCGATACGTACAGTATATGTGTACGGACTGCGATACGTACAGTATATGTGTACGGACTGCGAGACATACAGTATATGTGTACGGACTGCGATACGTACAGTATATGTGTACGGACTGCGAGACATACAGTATATGTGTACGGACTGCTATACGTACAGTATATGTGTACGGACTGCGCGAGATATACAATATATGTGTACGGACTGCGATACATACAGTATATGTGTACGGACTGCGAGACATACAGTATATGTGTACGGACTGCGAGATATACAGTATATGTGTACGGACTGCGATGCGTACAGTATATGTGTACGGACTGCGAGACATACAGTATATGTGTACGGACTGCGAGATATACAGTATATGTGTACGGACTGCGATACGTACAGTATATGTGTACGGACTGCGAGATATACAGTACATGTGTACGGACTGCGAGATATACAGTATATGTGTACGGTCTGCGAGATATACAGTATATGTGTACGGACTGCGATACATACAGTATATGTGTACGGACTGCGAGACGTACAGTATATGTGTACGGACTGCGAGACATACAGTATATGTGTACGGACTGCGAGACATACAGTATATGTGTACGGACTGTGAGACATACAGTATATATGTACGGACTGCGAGACATACAGTATATATGTACGGACTGCGAGATATACAGTATATGTGTACGGACTGCGAGATATACAGTATATATGTACCGACTGCGAGACATACAGTATATGTGTACGGACTGTGAGACATACAGTATATGTGTACGGACTGCGAGATATACAGTATATGTGTACGGACTGCGAGACATACAGTATATGTGTACAGACTGCGAAACATACAGTATATGTGTACGGACTGTCAGACATAAAGTATATGTGTACGGACTGCGAGACATACAGTATATGTGTACGGACTGCGAGACATACAGTATATGTGTACAGACTGCGAGATATACAGTATATGTGTACGGACTGCGAGATATACAGTATATGTGTACGGACTGCGAGACATACAGTATATATGTACGGACTGCGATACGTACAGTATATGTGTACGGACTGCGAGATATACAGTATATATGTACGGACTGCGATACGTACAGTATATGTGTACGGACTGCGATACGTACAGTATATGTGTACGGACTGCGAGATATACAGTATATCTGTACGGACTGCGAGATATACAGTATATATGTACGGACTGCGAGATATACAGTATATGTGTACGGACTGCGAGATATACAGTATATGTGTACGGACTGCGATACATACAGTATATGTGTACGGACTGCGAGACGTACAGTATATGTGTACGCACTGCGAGACATACAGTATATGTGTACGCACTGCGAGACATACAGTATATGTGTACGGACTGTGAGACATACAGTATATATGTACGGACTGCGAGACATACAGTATATATGTACGGACTGCGAGATATACAGTATATGTGTACGGACTGCGAGATATACAGTATATATGTACGGACTGCGAGACATACAGTATATGTGTACGGACTGTGAGACATACAGTATATGTGTACGGACTGCGAGACATACAGTATATGTGTACAGACTGCGAGATATACAGTATATGTGTACGGACTGCGAGACATACAGTATATGTGTACAGACTGCGAGACATACAGTATATGTGTACGGACTGTCAGACATAAAGTATATGTGTACGGACTGCGAGACATACAGTATATGTGTACGGACTGCGAGATATACACTTTTTATACAGTATATGTGTACGGACTGCGAGACATACAGTATATGTGTACAGACTGCGAGATATACAGTATATGTGTACGGACTGTCAGACATACAGTATATGTGTACGGACTGCGAGACATACAGTATATGTGTACGGACTGCGAGATATACAGTATATGTGTACGGACTCCGAGACATACAGTATATGTGTACGGACTGCGAGATATACAGTATATGTGTACGGACTGCGAGACATACAGTATATGTGTACGGACTGCGAGACATACAGTATATATGTACGGACTGCGATACGTGCAGTATATGTGTACGGACTGCGATGCATACAGTATATGTGTACGGACTGCGATACATACAGTATATGTGTACGGACTGCGAGACATACAGTATATATGTACGGACTGCGATACATACAGTATATGTGTACGGACTACGATACATACAGTATATGTGTACGGACTGCGAGACATACAGTATATATGTACGGACTGCTATACATACAGTATATGTGTACGGACTGCGAGATATACAGTATATGTGTACGGACTGTGAGACATACAGTATATATGTACGGACTGCGATACGTACAGTATATGTGTACGGACTGCGAGATATACAGTATATATGTACGGACTGCGATACGTACAGTATATGTGTACGGACTGCGATACGTACAGTATATGTGTACGGACTGCGAGATATACAGTATATGTGTACGGACTGAGAGATATACAGTATATATGTACGGACTGAGAGATATACAGTATATATGTGTACGGACTGCGATACATACAGTATATATGTACGGACTGCGATACGTACAGTATATGTGTACGGACTGAGAGACATACAGTATATGTGTACGGACTGCGAGACATACAGTATATGTGTACGGACTACGAGATATACAGTATATATGTACGGACTACGAGACATACAGTATATATGTACGGACTACGAGACATACAGTATATATGTACGGACTACGAGACATACAGTATATATGTACGGACTGCGAGACATACAGTATATATGTACGGACTGCGAGAAATACAGTATATATGTACGAACTGCGATACATACAGTATATGTGTACGAACTGAGAGATATACAGTATATGAACTGCGATACGTACAGTATATGTGTACGGACTGAGAGATATACAGTATATATGTACGGACTGAGAGACATACATTATATGTGTACGGACTGCGATACGTACAGTATATATGTACGGACTGCGATACGTACAGTATATGTGTACGAACTGCGATACGTACAGTATATGTGTACGGACTGCGAGATATACAGTATATGTGTACGGACTGCGATACATACATTATATATGTACGGACTGCGAGACATACAGTATATGTGTACGGACTGCGAGATATACAGTATATGTGTACGGACTGCGAGATATACAGTATATGTGTACGGACTGCGAGATATACAGTATATGTGTACGGACTGCGAGACATACAGTATATGTGTACGGACTGCGAGACATACAGTATATGTGTACGGACTGCGATACGTACAGTATATGTGTACGGACTGCGAGACATACAGTATATGTGTACGGACTGCGATACATACAGTATATGGGTACGGACTGCGAGACAGTACAGTATATGTGTACGGATTGCGATACGTACAGTATATGTGTACGGACCGCGATACATACAGTATATGTGTACGGACTGCGATACATACAGTATATGTGTACGGACTGCGATACATACAGTATATGTGTACGGACTGCGAGACATACAGTATATGTGTACGGACTGCGAGACATACAGTATATGTGTACGGACTGCGAGATATACAGTATATATGTACGGACTGCGATACATACAGTATATGTGTACGGACTGCGAGATATACAGTATATGTGTACGGACTGCGAGACATACAGTATATATGTACGGACTGCGATACGTACAGTATATGTGTACGGACTGCGATACATACAGTATATGTGTACAGACTGCGATACATACAGTATATGTGTACGGACTGCGAGACATACAGTATATATGTACGGACTGCGATATATACAGTATATGTGTACGGACTGCGATACATACAGTATATGTGTACGGACTGCGAGACATACAGTATATATGTACGGACTGCTATACATACAGTATATGTGTACGGACTGCGATACATACAGTATATGTGTACGGACTGCGAGATATACAGTATATGTGTACGGACTGCGAGATATACAGTATATATGTACGGACTGTGAGACATACAGTATATATGTACGGACTGCGATACGTACAGTATATGTGTACGGACTGCGAGATATACAGTATATATGTACGGACTGCGATACGTACAGTATATGTGTACGGACTGCGATACGTACAGTATATGTGTACGGACTGCGAGATATACAGTATATGTGTACGGACTGCGAGATATACAGTATATATGTACGGACTGCGAGATATACAGTATATGTGTACGGACTGCGAGATATACAGTATATGTGTACGGACTGCGATACATACAGTATATGTGTACGGACTGCGAGATATACAGTATATATGTACGGACTGTGAGACATACAGTATATATGTACGGACTGCGATACGTACAGTATATGTGTACGGACTGCGAGATATACAGTATATATGTACGGACTGCGATACGTACAGTATATGTGTACGGACTGCGATACGTACAGTATATGTGTACGGACTGCGAGATATACAGTATATGTGTACGGACTGAGAGATATACAGTATATATGTACGGACTGAGAGATATACAGTATATATGTGTACGGACTGCGATACATACAGTATATATGTACGGACTGCGATACGTACAGTATATGTGTACGGACTGAGAGACATACAGTATATGTGTACGGACTGCGAGACATACAGTATATGTGTACGGACTACGAGATATACAGTATATATGTACGGACTACGAGACATACAGTATATATGTACGGACTACGAGACATACAGTATATATGTACGGACTACGAGACATACAGTATATATGTACGGACTGCGAGACATACAGTATATATGTACGGACTGCGAGAAATACAGTATATATGTACGAACTGCGATACATACAGTATATGTGTACGAACTGAGAGATATACAGTATATGAACTGCGATACGTACAGTATATGTGTACGGACTGAGAGATATACAGTATATATGTACGGACTGAGAGACATACATTATATGTGTACGGACTGCGATACGTACAGTATATATGTACGGACTGCGATACGTACAGTATATGTGTACGAACTGCGATACGTACAGTATATGTGTACGGACTGCGAGATATACAGTATATGTGTACGGACTGCGATACATACATTATATATGTACGGACTGCGAGACATACAGTATATGTGTACGGACTGCGAGATATACAGTATATGTGTACGGACTGCGAGATATACAGTATATGTGTACGGACTGCGAGATATACAGTATATGTGTACGGACTGCGAGACATACAGTATATGTGTACGGACTGCGAGACATACAGTATATGTGTACGGACTGCGATACGTACAGTATATGGGTACGGACTGCGAGACATACATTATATGTGTACGGACTGCGAGACATACAGTATATGTGTACGGACTGCGATACATACAGTATATGGGTACGGACTGCGAGACAGTACAGTATATGTGTACGGATTGCGATACGTACAGTATATGTGTACGGACCGCGATACATACAGTATATGTGTACGGACTGCGATACATACAGTATATGTGTACGGACTGCGATACATACAGTATATGTGTACGGACTGCGAGACATACAGTATATGTGTACGGACTGCGAGATATACAGTATATATGTACGGACTGCGATACATACAGTATATGTGTACGGACTGCGAGATATACAGTATATGTGTACGGACTGCGAGACATACAGTATATATGTACGGACTGCGATACGTACAGTATATGTGTACGGACTGCGATACATACAGTATATGTGTACGGACTGCGATACATACAGTATATGTGTACGGACTGCGAGACATACAGTATATATGTACGGACTGCGATATATACAGTATATGTGTACGGACTGCGATACATACAGTATATGTGTACGGACTGCGAGACATACAGTATATATGTACGGACTGCTATACATACAGTATATGTGTACGGACTGCGATACATACAGTATATGTGTACGGACTGCGAGATATATAGTATATGTGTACGGACTGCGAGATATACAGTATATATGTACGGACTGTGAGATATACAGTATATGTGTACGGACTGCGATACATACATTATATATGTACGGACTGCGAGACATACAGTATATGTGTACGGACTGCGAGATATACAGTATATGTGTACGGACTGCGAGATATACAGTATATGTGTACGGACTGCGAGATATACAGTATATGTGTACGAACTGCGAGACATACAGTATATGTGTACGGACTGCGAGACATACAGTATATGTGTACGGACTGCGATACGTACAGTATATGGGTACGGACTGCGAGACATACATTATATGTGTACGGACTGCGAGACATACAGTATATGTGTACGGACTGCGATACATACAGTATATGGGTACGGACTGCGAGACAGTACAGTATATGTGTACGGACCGCGATACATACAGTATATGTGTACGGACTGCGATACATACAGTATATGTGTACGGACTGCGATACATACAGTATATGTGTACGGACTGCGAGACATACAGTATATGTGTACGGACTGCGAGACATACAGTATATGTGTACGGACTGCGAGATATACAGTATATGTGTACGGACTGCGATACATACAGTATATGTGTACGGACTGCGAGATATACAGTATATGTGTACGGACTGCGATTTATATACAGTATATATGTACGGACTGCGAGATATACAGTATATGTGTACGGACTGCCAGATATACAGTATATGTGTACGGACTGCGATACGTACAGTATATGTGTACGGACTGCGAGACATACAGTATATGTGTACGGACTGCGATACGTACAGTATATGTGTACGGACTGCGAGACGTACAGTATATGTGTACGGACTGCGAGATATGCAGTTTATGTGTACGGACTGCGAGATATACAATGCCATATCATTCCAGTAAACTATCTGAAGTACAAAACAACGTCTTATTACAAATTCAATATATACGTAGCTCGCCATTATCTTGTTCTAGGCAAACTCGCTATTTCGTTGAACAACAACAATAATAATAATAATAAAGACTTTATTTTACGAGATATTTTACGAGATAACTCAAGTTAATTTACCATGAGGCCTTCAACATATATACAACTCAAATGTAATCATAAGATAGGATTATAAGTGAAACTGATATCACGACTTCCTGTGTCTTGCCTTGATTCCGGTCGGGTCCGAACTCACAATCACTGGGTTAATTTTTCAATACAAACTTACTTTTTAATGAAGTTGATGCGTATATACTGAAGTGCTCGCTAGAGTGTGTGTTTTTACGTTTATTTATCGTCGCTACAAGTTGCCCATATGAGCGACGCCTCCTGAAGAGATTAGTAATTTTAGATTTTGGAGGAAAGTGCAATGATACAGACAGAGACCCATTCCAGAGTCTCCTCTGGTTCTTTTACGTGCACGGTGTAAAGCACCGACACGAGACCTCGGTTTAACGTCCCATCTGAAAGACTGTTAATTTTATTAGGGTCAGACGGGGGATCGAACCTGCGATCCCTGGATTACCAGTCCAGCGTTTTACCACTGGGCTACAGATCCGTCTGTTGCTCGCAAGAACTGATTCGATCCACACTTCTATCTTCACATGTTTTACACATTCACCTCTAATTGGCTAAACCGATCCGTCCACAATTACCCAACTCTACTATTGGTCAATACCTTTAACACGCGATAAACGGTCCAACTGACCGTATCTGGAATACAATACTTTCCCGCAAAACTACGAATCGCTGGAAAGTACATTTCTACTCATTTCTATGAATACATTATCCGTCTTCTGTAATTACACAAAAATGTATATGTAACCTTTAATTCATATATAATACAAAGCTGATTTGTTACATTTTAATTTTTATAATGCCCTGGTTATCGCCGAAAATACCTTTTTTTATTTAAGTTTATTTGACGTCGCTACCGGTTTCCCATTTGAGCGACGGGCAGTTTACCTAACAACACCTTTCCTGGGCAGGTTCCATCGGTTAACCAGTACTTGGTGCACCAACCTCCGTAAGAAACTGCCAACTTTTTCATATAAATGAGACACGGGGCTCGAACCCGTGACCATCAGAGATGATAGGTTACAGTGGTATACAAGTCAGCGACCGTAACCACTAGACCACGGATGCGGACACAAGAGTGTGTTACTATTTATAGTAACATATGTATTATAGCAAATAAATGAATGGGCATGCATCAATGTTAGCATGTTAATTATTAAAATACTGACATCATAAATGGAAACTCGCCTAAAACTGCAATTTCGAATTTGTGTTTCGTGTTTAAATTTGTGAACAAAGTACATTGTACTTACATGAGATATTATAACGAAAGTTTCAAATACGCGTATAGGACAGTTGTAGCACAGATAACGTCCATCAATATGTATAGTGGCTCCTCTTGAATACAGCGCATCGTAGACACAGTGTTCCATCCAAAACTTGGCTTGAGCAAAAGTACACTCTCGCAACAGACGGCCTTCCGTGAGCCTCAAACTGGTATCAACATCGGACGGAAGACACAATACTGAAATACATTTATATCCGGAATATAGCGGTTTGTACCATTTCCATGTCTCACTATATTGTCTGCAATAGCAAGGACCATAAATGAAATAAGTGAATTTATGTTCTTATATTGTGTGTGTTATTCTTAGTTTATAAACTTTATACACATTTATTTTAGCTCGATTACTTATATTAATCACTCTGGAGACATCATTCCTGGTGGAATCCATCGCCACGAGGGATGAAGAAGAGGCAATGTGGAATTTAAATGCATTGCCTAAGGGCATAATCGTAACTGCTACAGCATGGCTGGCACCCCGGGCCTTTCAAACCTGTGTTATTCATGGTGGAGTTATGCTAAGCATAGTTCAGTATTCACGTGTGTTTGTTTCTATGTATGCCAGACGTGCTAAACCGTGTGTGTATGTGTCTATGTGATACCAACATTGAGGTCCAGACGGTGTTTAAGGACTACAAATAAGCTCCTAACCCTAATGACTTGAGCTTTTCAACAGATTTCGGACGGACGAACGGACGAACGGACAAACGGGCGGAGTGGCCAGGCCAGGCAATGCAAGGCAGTCATTTGACCATATATCTCAGAATGATTGTCCTATGCTATATGCTGCACTGACGAGATCATATATCTCAGAATGATTGTCCTATGCTATATGCTGCACTGATGAGATCCTATATATCAGCAGAATGATTGTCCTATGCTATATGCAGCACTGACGAGATCCTATATCTCAGAATGATTGTCCTATGCTATATACTGCACTGATGAGATCCTATATCTCAGAATGATTGTCCTATGCTATATACTGCACTGATGAGATCCTATATCTCAGAATGATTGTCCTATGCTATATACTGCACTGATGAGATCCTATATATCAGAATGATTGTCCTATGCTATATACTGCACTGATGAGATCCTATATCTCAGAATGATTATCCTATGCTATATACTGCACTGACGAGGTCCTATATCTCAGAATGATTATCCTATGCTACATGCAGCACTGACGAGATCCTATATCTCAGAATGATTGTCCTATGCTATATACTGCACTGATGAGATCCTATATCTCAGAATGGTTGTCCTATGCTATATACTGCACTGATGAGATCCTATATCTCAGAATGATTGTCCTATGTTATATACTCCACTGATGAGATCCTATATATCAGAATGATTGCCCTATGTTATATACTGCACTGATGAGATCCTATATCTCAGAATGATTGTCCTATGCTATATACTGTACTGGTGAGATCCTATATCTCGGAATGATTGTCCTATGCTATATGCTAAACTGATGAGATCCTATATATCAGAATGGTTGTCCTATGCTATATACTGTACTGATGAGATCCTATATCTCGGAATGATTGTCCTATGCTATATACTCCACTGATGAGATCCTATATCTGATAATGATTGTCCTATGTTATATACTGCACTGACGATATCCTATATCTCAGAATGATTGTCCTATGTTATATACTGCACTGACGAGATCCTATATCTCAGAATGATTGCCCTATGTTATATACTGCACTGATGAGATCCTATATATCAGAATGATTGTCCTATGCTATATACTGCACTGACGAGATCCTATATCTCAGAATGATTGTCCTATGCTATATACTGTACTGGTGAGATCCTATATCTCGGAATGATTGTCCTATGCTATATGCTAAACTGATGAGATCCTATATATCAGAATGGTTGTCCTATGCTATATACTGTACTGATGAGATCCTATATCTCGGAATGATTGTCCTATGCTATATGCTAAACTGATGAGATCCTATATCTCAGAATGGTTGTCCTATGCTATATACTGCACTGATGAGATCCTATATCTCAGAATGATTGTCCTATGCTATATGCTGCACTGATGAGATCCTATATCTCAGAATGATTGTCCTATGTTATATGCAGCACTGACGAGGTCCTATATCTCAGAATGATTGTCCTATGCTATATGCTGCACTGATGAGATCCTATATCTCAGAATGATTGTCCTATGCTATATGCTGCACTGATGAGATCCTATATCTCAGAATGATTTACCATCATGATGGACTGACGAGATCCTATATCTCAGAATGATTGTCCTATGCTATATGCTGCACTGATGAGATCCTATATCTCGGAATGATTGACCTATGCTATATACTGCACTGATGAGATCCTATATCTCGGAATGATTGTCCTATGCTATATACTCCACTGATGAGATCCTATATCTCATAATGATTGTCCTATGTTATATACTGCACTGACGATATCCTATATCTCAGAATGATTGTCCTATGTTATATACTGCACTGACGAGATCCTATATCTCAGAATGATTGCCCTATGTTATATACTGCACTGATGAGATCCTATATATCAGAATGATTGTCCTATGCTATATACTGCACTGACGAGATCCTATATCTCAGAATGATTGTCCTATGCTATATACTGTACTGGTGAGATCCTATATCTCGGAATGATTGTCCTATGCTATATGCTAAACTGATGAGATCCTATATATCAGAATGGTTGTCCTATGCTATATACTGTACTGATGAGATCCTATATCTCGGAATGATTGTCCTATGCTATTTGCTAAACTGATGAGATCCTATATCTCAGAATGGTTGTCCTATGCTATATACTGCACTGATGAGATCCTATATCTCAGAATGATTGTCCTATGCTATATGCTGCACTGATGAGATCCTATATCTCAGAATGATTGTCCTATGTTATATGCAGCACTGACGAGGTCCTATATCTCAGAATGATTGTCCTATGCTATATGCTGCACTGATGAGATCCTATATCTCAGAATGATTGTCCTATGCTATATGCTGCACTGATGAGATCCTATATCTCAGAATGATTTACCATCATGATGGACTGACGAGATCCTATATCTCAGAATGATTGTCCTATGCTATATGCTGCACTGATGAGATCCTATATCTCGGAATGATTGACCTATGCTATATACTGCACTGATGAGATCCTATATCTCGGAATGATTGACCTATGCTATATACTGCACTGATGAGATCCTATATCTCGGAATGATTGACCTATGCTATATACTGCACTGATGAGATCCTATATCTCAGAATGATTGTCCTATGCTATATACTGCACTGATGAGATCCTATATCTCGGAATGATTGACCATCATGATGGACTGACAAGATCATAGACCACATTGTGATTATTCAACTATTGATTAGACATTCCTACAAATGATTCCATGACATATGCGGTTTAAGTGATTTATTCGTTTCTATTTAAATTAATATGCCACAAGGGGCTTACCTTTGAATCCATTTACATCTGTCAACTTCTTGGGATTAAATCGTTGTCTTATTTTGTAGAATCCATTTAGTAACAACGCCCACCATATAGTGTATGTATCATGCAGAATGCATACAAGGAGAGCCATAAATAACCAGAACAATGATTCAAAACTCCAGAACACTCCAAACACTAAACAGAAGAAGACAAAAATAACAGTTGCCATTACAATATACAGCGTACATCTAATCCATTCAAATATGGCCGACAATAGCTAAATTAAGAGCTAGTACAGTACCCGGCCATAAATAACACATTTCAAGTTCATATTTAGATCATATTATGTCATATTATACCAGCATATGAGCAAACATGCATCCATTATCATTACATGATACACTAAATGAATATAATATCCGTAATTTAGCTAAGCGCTTAATGATATGCATATTCCCAGTGAACATTTATTATACTTAAATCCAATTGTTTACTACAATTTATAGGTCATACGTTACGTTACTCTCCTAAATTATAATGACAGTCTAGTGTGTTTCTATTGATTAATACAAAGCGTTCGTTATTTATAAAAGCTGAGTTAATGTACTTTACCATACGCTTAAAAAAGTCTTAATCAATAACGATTAATTAGCATTGTTTTATTGTTTATGAAATGAAATGTTTAAAGCGACATTACATTGCAAAACACAAATAGCATTGCTACTACACATTCTTGTGAATACATTCGAACACTAACATTTGCTGTCCGAATAGAGCAGTGGTTAGCGCGCTCGTTTCTCACCAATGTAACCCGGGTTCGATCCTCGGACCGTGAAGTATGTGAGATCGTACGGTGGTCGCCAGATCGGACAGGTGGGTTTTCTCCGGGACTCCGGTTTCCTCCCACACGAATGACCACATATACGCTTTCATCCGTGCCAACGAGAGTGATTAATATAAGTTGTTAGAACTTGCTTCGCAATCGTTGTAAAATAAATAACGTTTAAACTTTAAACACTAACATTGAAGCAATATACAGTGTTTTTGTGGTATACTAATTTTCAAAAGTGAAATTAGGATTTCATATAACGGTCATCCGCACTCCTGAATTGATGTGTGTTTGTATACACGCGATACTTTCGATTATAGATAATTTAACTAAGATTAGTCTACAAATAAATATGCATAGGCACACATGTGAGATATCACGGTAAATATGTACCATACCTCGTGTTATTCAGGATAAAAGCGTTGTATTACGCATGAATGTCGACCCTATTTACATTATTTTGTTATGTCAACAAACCGCGTATACGACGTTTGCTTATTTGTTGAAATACTCAGTTTTTGAGGCAAATATTTGGAAACAATTATACCATATAATTATAGCAAATTACATCCTGCAGATAGTTGCGTTTTCACCGATGTAGTGTCGCTTTAAACAATGCTTCATTGAAGTAAGAAAAGTATTTAAACATTTCAACGGCAGTAGAATAATGAGAGGGTATCAATTACAGATTTCAAAGTGGTTACGGTCGTTGACTTTTTCGCCTCATGGCTGTAGGTTCGAACCCCATTGGAGGGTAATAATAATACACGTTTATCAAAATATATGCTGATGTATGTTGGATTTATCGTAAACAGACGGATCTGTAGTACAGTGGTAACACGCTGGACTGGTAATCCAGGGATCGCAGGTTCGATCCCCCGTCTGACCCTAATAAAATTAACAGTCTTTCAGATGGGACTTTAAACCGAGGTCTCGTGTCTGTGTTGTACACCGTGCACGCAAAAGAACCAGAGGAGACTCTGGAAAGGGTCTCTGTCTGTATCATTGCACTATCCTCCAACAATCTAAAATGACTCTTCAGGAGGCGTCGCTCACGGGCAACCGGTAGCGACCACAGGCACAAGACACATTTTGTTTGGCCTATGGTCATATATTAAGTAATGTTTACTAAAGGCAACCAACGGAAACATTACTTACTATATGACCATAGGGCAAAACAATAATAATTGTGTCTTGTGTCTGTGTTAGCGACGATAAATAAACGTAAAAGAAATCTGGTGTGATCGACTCTCCTGCTAGTATTGGTGGTAGCGACGATAAATAAACGTAAAACACACATATTTATTATAACCGCCATGTTATGTTTATGACGATGAACACATTGTATGTTTATGCTAAATAAAATATATTGAATTGTCGAATGATTTCAAATGAAGAGGCTCTCCACCTGACTTTCGGAAAGTCAGTGGTTTTACCCGGCAAATAATTTACCCCTAACCGCTTGAGGTTCAAACCCCAATTGAATTATATATATAATCTCTAAATCAGCATGCGTCCTCAACCGAAGAACACTACATATAATAAAAATATATAAAACATGTTTAAATCGTGTTTTTTATATCAATAGATTCCCAGTCGGTTTCAGTTCTTCAGGGCCATGCCATAATGGCGTCTACGGAGAAATGGCAATTGTGCGTACATCGTACCATCGTCGTTGTATTATCAGCACCGTACCGTCGGCACCATTCTACCATCACAACTTGATACATCTATGTCGGATTATTTTCACCAGGTTACATTTGCAGAGAAATAATGACTATGTTCAGCTGGAGCGAGGGTATTGGTGTAAGTTAGATAGATAGATAGATTCTGTATTATCCTCCATTATAGGAGAGCTATCACATACATGTATAATACAGATACATTTATAATATTACAACTATTATTGAATACGAACAAACATTGTGATATCATGTAATTAAACCATATACATGTAATTACAAAAACAAACAACACGAAAATACAATATAACAGATATGTAACAGTGTGACAAGAATGTCCAGCCTCGCATAACAAACTCGAACATTGAAGTAACTATAATATCCGATCCCGAGAGTACACCTTACCGAAACGAAACATAAGGTGTAAACAGGAACTCTACTATTAAAAACGTAAGTTGAAGAACTGTTTTAGAACACATCCTTACACCACAGGGATTCGGCACGTTTGGGGGTACTAGTATATATATTTATACTTAGATATATATACTAGTACCCCCAAACGTCCCGAATCCCTGTGCCTTACACTAGAATAGAATAATGTAGAGTATATGAGATGAACCCATGCTAATTCCCATCACAATGACATATACATTATATTATAGAATGTAATATTGCTATGTCACTAAAAACTGTATAGTTTATGTGAATAAAATATGTTCGTTCGTTCATTATACAGTTACAAGCTAATTTTATTTGTAAACAAACTATTTATTCGACGCAGATATTTATTATCTTCGAATAATGTTTGGGTATTGGTGTAAGTTGAATACATATTTCATTATAAAACAGTACTTATTGCATTGTGAAACAGTACTTATTGCATTGTGAAACAGTACTTATTGCATTGTGAAACAGTACTTATTGCATTGTGAAACAGTACTTATTGAAGTACTTATTGCATTGTGAAACAGTACTTATTGCATTATAAAACAGTACTTATTGCATTGTGAAACAGTACTTATTGCATTGTGAAACAGTACTTATTGCATTGTGAAACAGTACTTATTGCATTGTGAGCATTGTGAAACAGTACTTATTGCATTGTGAAACAGTACTTATTGCATTGTGAAACAGTACTTATTGCATTGTGAAACAGTACTTATTGCATTGTGAAGCAGTACTTATTGCATTGTGAAACAGTACTTATTGCATTGTGAAACAGTACTTATTGCATTGTGAAACAGTACTTATTGCATTGTGAAACAGTACTTATTGCAGTACTTATTGCATTGTGAAACAGTACTTATTGCAGTACTTATTGCATTGTGAAACAGTACTTATTGCATTGTGAAACAGTACTTATTGCATTGTGAAACAGTACTTATTGCATTGTGAAACAGTACTTATTGCAGTACTTATTGCATTGTGAAACAGTACTTATTGCATTGTGAAACAGTACTTATTGCAGTACTTATTGCATTGTGAAACAGTACTTATTGCAGTACTTATTGCATTGTGAAACAGTACTTATTGCATTGTGAAACAGTACTTATTGCATTGTGAAAGGTCAGATGAAGTGAATTTAGCTGTTCACAATGCCTTTTGTCTGGACGAATTGGAATTAATATGTTAAGAATTACTCTTGTGTATTTGTCTCTTAGGAACCGGTTCCATTATATCACTGATACCCAGTATTCGTGGGCGAATTTAGTCATGTGAATAGAAATTAAGTGACAATTGGTTCCCATATGATTCGGGGATACATATTATACGATGGGAAGCTATAGCAGACTGCATGTTTGGTTCCCAGATATTCCTTGCTGCACTTTTTGATTTTTTGGATGGTGGAGTTACACCAGAGACCCCAGAGTCTAATTTTCATTTTAGAGCCATTTAATTTCAAAATGTAGACTATAATGAATAACCAAATTAGCAGTGTGTCTGAATGCCTTTTGAAAGCAAATATGTGGTATATGATGATGATGATATACGTTTATTTACCCTCGCCACCGGTAAACCATATGGGCGAGCTTTCTAAAACGATTATTCTCTGTGATGCTTATGATGACATCCTCAAATGGCTCCTTCCTTCTTTCTGTGCCAGGGTGACAAGTCCTGGTCTATAAGCGATTCTTTTCAGGGCCACATCCTCCACGATTAGTCGGCTCACAGCAGCAAAATGGCTCGGTTGTTCCGTCGTTGTCCACCCCGTTGACGCATCCGGGGTCGAATCCCTCCGTCTCCAACCGCTCGCCCGTTGTTGGAGATAGATAAAAGAGTTCGAGGCGACGAGTGCGCCATCCACGCGAAACGACTGCCGTCTTCTCCTACACAGTCACTCGTCGCCTCTTCAACGCCCCAGTGTCAGCTGTCGTTGATCCAGGTAAGTGTATGACACTCAAAAAGAGTCGATGCGGGTCCTCGTCCGTATGCGTCAGCGGCGTGGATTGGTCACTTCCGAACAGGTGATCCAATTTCCTGCTGTGAGCTGTGCATTGTTCCCGACGTGCACGGTGTGGAGGTACGAACAAGTATGTGGTATATGCATAAACGTGCGATTTATATAGCATCGGTTGTTTGTAGCAAATTTATTACTGCTTTCCTTTGATATTCAAATTAACTTACACAATTAAAAACAAAACAAAAGTTGCCGACATACTTACGTCTAATAGTCGTGTAAAGCTTTTCAATTTGGTACTAGTACTAGGTAGCATACTTTTCGTCTACAAAGGATTTGGACAACAATGTAATGCCGCCCTGCTCTTAATTATCACCTGCTCAATATAATAAGCATTCATAGTGTGTCCCGTGTTTGCACACTAATCAAACATTATGCCCCATTAAATAAACAAACAACACGCTTGTATGATTCTCCAGTCCGAGATATTAGTCACGAGCGACACGATGTCACCTTGACCCAAGTAATTTTCCACAAATTAGCCACGGGGGAATTCCAATTTTCGGATATTTTACAGATTTTCGCCGTTTTTATCATTTTCGCCAAACTGAATTTTTATTAGCCAATTTTGCAATATTGTCGCTTATTGGCGATTGCCAGCGCGGGCCCTGCTTGCAGCAAATCGAATTCGTCAATTTGACTTAATATTGGCAGCATTTTGGTCACGTGGTAAGCATACCTTATGCAGAACATATGAGGAATACGGAAGAGCTCTACATAGCGGCGTCTTCAATTGTTGGTAAATGTGTTTAACTGTTATTACGGGAAATGAAGTGCAACTCATGTCCGTGTTATGTGCTACAGATTAATAACGTGCGCGAATTTATGTATTTATAACGCTATTATTTCTGTTCAGGGTCTGGATTTAAATTCATGCATCAGTATGCTGAGATACACATAATACCAATTAAACATTATGCTATACATTGTCTTTAATCACCGTAGCCAAATGCACCATGCATATATAATATGTTAGATATACATTCATTCGATATTAATAAATTTACCAATGCTATATAGACAGCGGTTTAATTAGCCTGGATGCCAGTCTGTCGAGTTTTCACTTGTTAACTTCTGGCAAAATGACATAAGAAACTCAATACGGCCCAATTAATAGTATCGGTGTTAAAATATATTTATTTGAATGACCAGGCAAAATATATCGACGCCTGTTCCCAGGCTACGGTTTAATGATCGCAATCGTTGATGATCTTGTCGAAAACGAAACACAAGAGGATCCTGGCGATATATTAGACCAATGGGTTATTCTATAAAACCTAAACTCACAAGTACATTGTGTAGCAGGTTCAGAAATGTCCCACTGCTGTTTAACATATTTACATTTTCACTGGAAATGCATGTAGACACAATATTAAAAATAAGCATTTTGACCTGTTCTAAAGGAGTATGTAACCTAAATTCGCTATAGAACAGAATTCCATATTAGTCTATAGTAAAGGCCCACAACTTCAGTTTGCCACTATTATTACCACTACAGTAACATACAGTGTGTGAGTCAAAATTCCAGGCACTAAATAGTTACATCTGGCACAGTTATGTGCGAATGCCTTCGAGTAAAATTGCCCCGATCGCTTTTATTACAGAATAACAATATAATGCGATACTTGGTTGGATTCTACCCCACAAGACACACGGGCCATTTTATATTTAAATTTTATTAGTGACACTGTTGATCAGTTTGTGCATGTTCTCATATGTACGCTCTTTGTATGTCTTTCCATTTAACGTTTGAAGGGAACAAGCCGTGTGCTAAATATATTGAGAGAAATTGAATCAAATCGTACTTTTGAAGTAATCTGTATATATCTGGAATATACCCTTGCGTTTGTGAGTCATAATTAATAAATCTGACAAGTATGTTGTGTGTGTATTTATCGTCGCTACCGGTTGCCCATATGAGCGACGCCTCCTGAAGAGATTAATCATTTTAGATTTTTGGAGAATAGTGCAATGATACAGACAGAGACCCATTCCAGAGTCTCCTCTGGTTCTTTTACGTACACGATGTACAGCACCGTACGGTTTAATGTCGGTTTAATGTCCCATCTGAAAGACTGTTAATTGTATTAGGGTCAGACGGGGGATCGAACCTGCGATAGCAAACAACATAGATCCTGATCAGACGCGGCGTTACGCCGCGGCTGATCTGGATCTATGTTGTTTGCACATGCTCTGAATTTATTCGGCGCCGAAAGAGTTAAAGCGTATTTAGAGTTCTCCCCATGACATACATAATTTTCTTAAGCTGTGGTAGAGTGTATATACATTTATGAACGTGACAAGTTTTAGGCAAACTTTAATGATATAAGTGTAAATAAAATAAATATGGAGATGATGATGAAGTAATCAATTGGATGAATGATCAATCAATGATTTACCAATCAGAGTAAGAGCAGCCTTGGTTGAATCAGGAGCAAGTTCATGGTTACTTTGAAGGATGTTGATATGTGTCAGAATACTTAGAACGTGGTATGCATACTTTGCACAGACTGTGAAAACTCAGGATAAGATCATCTTGGCCGCCATCTTGAATGGCAAGTTTTATGACGACAATTTCAGGATTGTCCTAATAATTATATAAATGCAATAACATAATTAATTATTGTTTGTTATTTTATTAAAGGTATTGTATCATATTAAAGGTATTGAAATACATTTTATAACAACTCATAAGATCTCCACTTGCACTTATTTTTGACAGTTGAAATATTAATAAACTGCCCGTGGCGATGGATTAAGTCTTTATTATTCGTTAGTGATAGGAAATGTCTGATATGATAGTTTATACAAATTTATTTTAGCTCGATTGCGAAACAAGTTCTTTCAACTTATAGTAATCACTCTCGAGACCTCATTCCTGATGGAATCCATCGCCACGAAGGAGAGAGAAGAGGCAACGTAGAATTTAAATGCCTTGCCTAAGGGCACAATCGTAACGGCTCCAGCGGGGCTCAAACTCCGGATTTGTCGCACATGAAGCGAACGCGCATCCACTGCGCTATCACGACTTCCACAACTGATAAGATATGAAAATATGTATATTTGAAATTTCCAACAGGGCAGGAACCATGGTGATGGAAAATAAATAGTTTGTGAAGAAATCTATATAACGCTACTTTACAGAATATCTGATAGACTTTCCATAATGGCCACCACAGTATGAGTGGTGATGTCATATGGGTACTGTGTATTAAGATATCATACTGGTAGCAACGACAGTTGAATGAATCTACACCAACTGTACAGTATACTAGTATATGACATGATCACATATTGTATGTAAATGTTGCATTTAATATACACGTAGACCAACAGCTGAATGAATCTACACCAACTGTACAGTGTACTAGTATATGAAATGATCACATAATGTATGCACATGTTGCATTTAATATACACGTAGACTATGTGTAAGTCAATATATACAATTGTTGCCAATAACTATCCATCAACAAAGGACATGGAAAACAGTGCATCTGTTCGTGCTGTGTCAAGGATGTTATGACGTCACAGCTGTGTTGACGTCTCCGTAAACGCTGCATTGACATGACCGTTCTTTCTATTGCGCATTGCGTCCACTTCCGGGTTACCACTGGTCTTAGGTTTCTTTGGTATATCTACTGTCACCTCTAAAATAATAAGAATATCTCTGAGATCCAAGTTATACAAGTATCAACAGAAAATGCATAGGCATTTGTGTAAACGCAAACCATTTTTAAATCAATTAACACGGAAATATTTGTTTGTATGTTTGTTTCTTGTTTCGGTGGCTTCAATTCGCACCAACAGCTTAGAAGAACTCATTGGTATGTCGACTCGCCAACTATGATTGGTGATGCTATTCCGAACATTAACCCAGGCAAGGACAGACACCCGGTATAATTGTGGTATTTATAAAGTTGGTATTGGATGGGTGATCTTTATTCGCTGGTGGTCTTTAAGCACATGCGTTACAGGTTGGCAGCCTGTAATACATTGTACATTGACTATGAAAAGTGAATACGGCAGGACACGGACATCGATTTCTGTAACTGAAGGTGAGTTGCATTTGATTCAATCGGTTTTCTGGAAACTCAACTGTTCAGAGTAAAGTTAATTTGGTGTGTAGGATTGCATACGATGGAATACATGTGAGAGTAGTTTTTTTATACCTGACACTACTGTGGTAGCTGTTGAATGGATTGACTTCGTAACCAGTCCAGTTACCGTATCGCCCAGCTCTCCCCACCCGTGCCCGTAAGCCTCCGCTGGGTACGCCGTCTCGCCGTGCTTCGGGATATCCAGACCTGAGAGAGATAGAGAGAGAGAGACTGGCATGTTTAACTGTTCTATTACAATTCGCAATTTAACCCATTCAACACCAAGTAACTCACATGGATTGGTAGATCATATTTATAAACCAATAAATGAATCAGAAAATCACATTTGGACAAGTTCATTTATCAAAATGGGTAATTATGTCTAAAAATAGTCGTATCACTGGCAAAAAGTGCAGCTCCTGATGAGACGGCTCGTCACGAGCCGGCTCATCTGGATCTACACTTTTTGTAAACCTATTTAGAGGTCTGTGGTGTTGAAAGGGTTAAACTATATCCTGTAAAATCGTAGTTTGAAACAACATGAAATATACATGTCGGGGTGTATAGGCGGCTTAACCCTTTCAACACCACACAGGCTTACAAAAAGTATAGATCCAGATGAGCCGGCTCATGACGAGCCGTCTCATCACAATCTGCATATTTTGACTAATATTACTATTTTTGGAAAAAATTACCCATTTTGATAAATAAACTGGTCCAAATATAATGTTCTTATTAACTTATTGGTCTAGAAATATCATGGACCAGTCCATGTCAGTTACTTGGTGTTGAATGGGTTAGCGTACACACTGTCATGGGTGACTGAATATTATTTTCAGAATGCTGTCAATGTATTAGATATGCTTTTAGCCCAGCTATTATATCACTTAACAACTTTCAATATTATGTTACAACTTCAATCTTGTATGTTTGTGTTTTGTTGCGTCTTTTGACCGTCTCCATATTAGAAATAAAGAACTGTTTTACTTTAATAATACGGGATGGGGGTCCGGGGGTCGTCCCCAGTAAAATTATTTATAGCGTATATAATTTAATCCTGGCCTCCCGATTTTTGTTGCAGATTTGGCATTTTTATTTTTTCCATTTTTCAGGGAAAAGTGTAGGTCACGGCCTACACGGCCTAGGAAACTACGCCAATGTAATTTACACATAGAAATACACACGGCTATGCTTGTGGTAGCGCACATTGATTTATATATACCTTATGCACTGTACGTTAACTGTATATAATATGTATGTATGTCCTCATGGTCTTGAAAGCCTAACTGGGATTCAATAAAATATATCTATATATGTCTATATCACTTCTGCCTAGAGAAGCATCTTATTCTTTACAAGATGAAGACAAAAACAGGATGTGCTATGAAAATAAAATGTGCATACATCAAAAATAGGTAGATCAAAGAATCCAGCTTTCTGTTGTCTGCGCAATTGTGTGTGGTTCAATTTGAATTTAACTAATAAGTTTATTTCAAGTCGCCACCGTATAAATGCATTTGGGTGACTGATTTTTACACAATTTGAATTTAATTTCATTTATTAGTTTATACACATTTATTTTAGCTCGATTGCGAAACACGTTCTTACAACTTATATTAATCACTCTCGAGACCTCATTCTTGGTGGAATTCATCGCGACGAGGGACAGAAACGAAGCAACGTGGAATTTAAATGCCTTACCTAAGGGGCACAATCGTAAAGTATCCAGCGGGGCTCGAACACCAGGCCTTTCTCACCTGAAGCGAACGCCCTACCACTGCGCTATCACCACTTCACAAAGTTTAACTTCATAGTGTTCATAGTGGGCTTTATCAGTAATATGTGTGTAGCATGTTCACATGCATGGTGTTTGGGTCTATGGTTCATATTGCAACTTATCGCTGTGTGTTTTTACGTTTATTTATCGTCGCTACCGGTTGCCCATATGAGCGACGCCTCCTGAAGAGATTAGTTATTTTAGATTTTGAGGATAGTGCATGATACAGACAGAGACCCTTTCCAGAATCTCCTCTGGTTCTTTTACGTGCACGGTGTAAAGCACCGACACGAGACCTCGGTTTAACGTCCCATCTGAAAGACTGTTAATTTTATTAGGGTCAGACGGGGGATCGAACCTGCGATCCCTGGATTACCAGTCCAGCGTGTTACCACTGGACTACATATCCGTCTGTTCTTTTATCGCTAATCCAATCACTCACGTTACTGTAATAATGTAGATATGATAACATATGTTCTTATCCAATTACTAGAATCCTAGTTATATCTATATATATATACATTTTTATTTATATTTCCATATATTATTGTCATGTGTAAATGTTTAAAATTGCATCAGTAATTGTGAAGCGCAATAGAATAATTTTTAATTTTTGCGCTATCTAAATGCTATGTATTTGTATTTATGGCAAATTGGATTTGAAGAAACGTGTTGTGGTGGTTTTACGTTTATTTATCATCGCTACCGGTTTGCCCATATGAGCGACGCCTCCTGAAGAGATTAGTCATTTTAGATTGTTGGAGGATAGTGCAATTATAAAGACAGAGACCCATTCCAGAATCTCCTCTGGTTCTATTACGTGCACGGTGTAAAGCACAGACACGAGACCTCGGTTTAACGTCCCATCTGATATTATGGTCATACGGGGGTCGAACCTGCGATCCCTGGATTACCAGTCCAGCGTGTTACCACTGGACTACAGATACGTATCATTGATTTACAGTCATTACATACATGCATAAAATGTGACTTCATTTTGGTGTCACGTGTAACACTGCCAGTATGTAAACAAACTTACAACCATTTCAGGGTACTGTTATTTTCTGGTGTTAATTGGAAGTTGAATGGTTTCGCTAAAATATTGTGTAAATATCTTTAGTTTATACAAATTTATTTTAGCTCGATTGCGAAACAAGTTCTTTCAACTTATATTAATCACTCTCGAGACCTCATTCCTGGTGGAATCCATCGCCACGAGGGAGAGAGAAGAGGCAACGTGGAATTTAAATGCCTTGCCTAAGGACACAATCGTAACGGCTTCAGCGGGGCTCGAACTCCGGACCTTTCGCACCTGAAGCCAAAGCTCATCCACTGCTCTATCACGACTAAATATCTTTAATTTGCTATTGGGGGCTTGCTGTGGGCAATAACGCCGTCAAGCTTAGAACTGCTACCTCAATGAAGGACGCAATTGTGATAAACTGGCGAACGTATCCGAATATTGCCGGTCGCCAAGATGCTATTGTAGCATTAACTTCCCAGGATATTAAGTTACAATTCCGGAAACATTCTTACCTTTCACCTCGTATTCAAACGAGACTCTGAGAACATTAGCTTTCATCAATGCAAAGAATGTGATGAAACTGAGTAGACCCGACCAGACGATTATTGAAGTAAGTCCTGCCATTTGCCACGCTAAATACTGTAAAGCAAAAACATGAACTAATAATAATGTGATAAAACTGAGTAGACCCGAACAGACGATTATTGAAGCAAGTCCTGCCAATTGCCACGCTAAATACTGTAAAACAAAAACATGAACTAATAATAATGTGATGAAACTGAGTAGACCCGACCAGACGATTATTGAAGCAGGTCCTGCCAATTGCCACGCTAAATACTGTAAAACAAAAACATGAACTAATAATAATGTGATGAAACTGAGTAGACCCGACCATACGATTATTGAAGCAGGTCCTGCCAATTGCCACGCTAAATACTGTAAAACAAAAACATGAACTATTACGAGCAAAACATTTTAGTTCTGAAGGTAACTTCAATAAACAGTAAACATGTACTGCAGTAAACAGTTCAACACTCTAAGTCAATATGCAGTAAACAGTTAAACACTCTAAGTCAATATGCAGTAAACAGTTCAACACTCTAAGTCAATATGCAGTAAACAGTTCAACACTCTAAGTCAATATGCAGTAAACAGTTCAACACTCTAAGTCAATCTGCAGTAAACAGTTCAACACTCTAAGTCAATATGCAGTAAACAGTTAAACACTCTAAGTCAATATGCAGTAAACAGTTAAACACTCTAAACTGCAGTAAACAGTTCAACACTCTATGTCAATCTGCAGTAAACAGTTCAACACTTTAAGTCAATATGCAGTAACCAGTTCAACACTCTAAGTCAATCTGTAGTAAACAGTTCAACACTCTAAGTCAATATGCAGTAAACAGTTCAACACTCTAAGTCAATCTGCAGTAAACAGTTCAACACTCTAAGTCAATCTGCAGTAAACAGTTCAACACTCTAAGTCAATCTGCAGTAAACAGTCAAACACTCTAAGTCAATCTGCAGTAAACAGTCAAACACTCTAAGTCAATCTGCAGTAAACAGTTCAACACTAAGTCAATATGCAGTAAACAGTTCAACACTAAGTCAATATGCAGTAAACAGGTCAACACTCTAAGTCAATATGCAGTAAACAGGTCAACACTAAGTCAATATGCAGTAAACAGGTCAACACTCTAAGTCAATATGCAGTAAACAGGTCAACACTAAGTCAATATGCAGTAAACAGGTCAACACTCTAAGTCAATAGGCAGTAAACAGTTAAACACTTTAAGTCAATATGCAGTAAACAGTTCAACACTCTAAGTCAATCTGCAGTAAACAGTTCAACACTTTAAGTCAATCTGCAGTAAACAGTTCAACACTCTAAGTCAATATGCAGTAAACAGTTCAACACTCTAAGTCAATCTGCAGTAAACAGTTCAACACTCTAAGTCAATCTGCAGTAAACAGTTCAACACTAAGTCAATCTGCAGTAAACAGTTCAAAATTCTAAGTCAATCTGCAGTAAACAGTCAAACACTCTAAGTCAATCTGCAGTAAACAGTCAAACACTCTAAGTCAATCTGCAGTAAACAGTTCAACACTAAGTCAATACGCAGTAAACAGTTCAACACTCTAAGTCAATATGCAGTAAACAGTTCAACACTCTAAGTCAATATGCAGTAAACAGTTCAACACTCTAAGTCGTTCTGCTTCCCCTCAATATAATGCTACATGTAAAATGACGTTACTTTCCACAGTAAAGTCTGGTGCCCCATTTTTTGTTTCCATATAGCATTTTTTTTTTTTTAAAGTGTCATTACTAAAATGATTTATTCTGCTAAAGTAAAAATGTGTGTTCTTCGACTGCTTCCCTGTTTTAATCTGCATAGATTGTAGTCGGGTAGTAACCTGTAGATGTCTAGATGAGATCATCATCATTATTATCATTATTGTAAAGTATATTTTGTTGTGTTTTACGTTTATTTATCGTCGCTACCACGAGACCTCGGTTTAAAGTCCCATCTGAAAATGTTATTATGGTCAGACAGGGGATCGAACCTGCGATCCCTGGATTACCAGTCCAGCGTGTTAACACTGGACTACAGATCCGTCTGTAATAGCTTCGATGAATGAACTCGACCAAAGTCATATCTTAAAAGTAAAATTAAAGTATTTGTTTATTATAGTGTCATCCCCATTGAAAGGGCCACTCATTTCTGACTTAATAGACACGGCATATGAGTATCAGTACTTCCCGAACCCTATCCTTGAATGCCAGGCGCCTGGTTGATGGGCAATCGGTAACCATTATATTTACCTAGCTGGCGGCTCACCAACAGGTGATATCAGAATGAAACCCTGACGCGGTTCGAACCTTCGACCTTGTTGAAATAGGTATGTTGTACTCACATATGCTGAGCGCTTGTCCCAGTTGTAAATGATTCCGAAATCCTTAGAAAAGAATGGTACCGCCAACACTCCAATAACACCACCACCAAAATGCACTGAAAATAACACGACACATTAGCAAATTATAACATGAATTGAGGTATATTATTGAATGATAAATAAAACATGCTTCATAGCCAATGTTTATATTTTGTATAACATATCCATGGAATGTTGTTACATAACCTGTAACACGACGTCAATAAAACGTTGTTGTAAATAAATAAATAGCACGTGACAATGGCGGCGCGACTTTTAAAACATGTATGTTTCTTCTTCAAAACTACCTGTGATACAACTGTGACTTTGGGATATAGTGGATTAACCTTTCTTCCTTTTTGCATAATATCTTCAAATCAACATTTGATGTATTATTATTATTCTTTATTATTATTATTATTATATTATTATTTATATTATCATTATTATTTTTATTATTATTATTTTTATTATTATTATTATTTGTATTATTTGTATTATTATTATTATTATACTACATTAAATTTACTATAATCATTATGCTGTTAGAAAAATTTAATAGGATGAATAGTATATAAGCCAACGGAACACTGGACGTGCGCATCACATCAGGTCCCAACTACGCCACTGAATGGTTTGTCTGATGGATAGTGTCTAAGCCCACGGAACACTGGATATGCGCATCACATCAGGTCCCAACTACGCCACTGAATGGTTTGTCTGACGAATAGTATATAAGCCAACGGAACACTGGGCGCGCGCATCACATCGGGGCCAGCTACACCACTGAATGGTTTGTCTGACGGATAGTGTCTAAGCCCACGGAACACTGGACGTGCGCATCACATCAGGGCCAGCTACACCACTGAATGGTTTGTCTGACGGATAGTGTCTAAGCCCACGGAACACTGGGCGTGCGCATCACATCAGGTCCCAACTACGCCACTGAATGGTTTGTCTGACGGATAGTGTCTAAGCCCACGGAACACTGGGCGTGCGCATCACACCAGGTCCCAACTACGCCACTGAATGGTTTGTCTGACGGATAGTGTCTAAGCCCACGGAACACTGGACTTGCGCATCACATCAGGGCAACTGAATGGTTTGTCTGACGGATAGTGTCTAAGCCCACGGAACACTGGATATGCGCATCACATCAGGTCCCAACTACGCCACTGAATGGTTTGTCTGACGAATAGTATATAAGCCAACGGAACACTGGGCGCGCGCATCACATCGGGGCCAGCTACACCACTGAATGGTTTGTCTGACGGATAGTGTCTAAGCCCACGGAACACTGGACGTGCGCATCACATCAGGGCCAGCTACACCACTGAATGGTTTGTCTGACGGATAGTGTCTAAGCCCACGGAACACTGGGCGTGCGCATCACATCAGGTCCCAACTACGCCACTGAATGGTTTGTCTGACGGATAGTGTCTAAGCCCACGGAACACTGGGCGTGCGCATCACACCAGGTCCCAACTACGCCACTGAATGGTTTGTCTGACGGATAGTGTCTAAGCCCACGGAACACTGGACTTGCGCATCACATCAGGGCAACTGAATGGTTTGTCTGACGGATAGTGTCTAAGCCCACGGAACACTGGACATGCGCATCACATGCGCAACACACAGAGAGAGTAAGTTACAGTAAATGTCAATTATAGCCTAGAACCAATGTACTAATAAGCTACAAATAAGACTCGTACCCGCAGTGGCATCAAGAGGATCGTCGACCCTGAGCTTCAGTACCAACCAGGTACACACCATGTAGGAAATTCCTCCCAATATGCCAGTAATAAAAGCCATATACGTGTGGAACTGATTGCACCCAGCGCATATTGCCACCTATAATAACCACACAATAAAGGCAATAACTCAAACAAGCAAGATCGGATAGAATATAATAGCAACTACTATATACATGTATTGTAGACATTTATTTGATGAAGACAGCCCAACTACCAATACTAATGCAAGTGTTCTCCCTCGTGGCGATGGATTCCATCAGGAATGAGGTCTCCAGAGTGATCCATATATGGGTGGGGGAAGGGGACAGATACGAAGTGGAAGTCGTGATAGTGCAGTGCAAACTCTTAAATGTATGATGCTTAGCAACCCTACTCTTAACTGTATGATGCTTAGCAACCCTACTCTTAACTGTATGATGCTTAGCAACCGTACTCTTAACTGTATGATGCTTAGCAACCCTACTCTTAACTGTATGATGCTTAGCAACCCTACTTTTAACTGTATGATGCTTAGCAACCATACTCTTACCTGTATGATGCTTAGCAACCCTACTCTTAACTGTATGATGCTTAGCAACCCTACTCTTAACTGTATGATGCATATCAACAATGTACTTACCATTCCTGCGAGGCATCCGTTCAATGTCGTGAGACAACTCCATTTCTTATCACCAAAATATTTGATCTTGTTTAAAATCAAGGTTGTGAAGGCGCCACCACTTGCCGCCAAAACAGTGTTTACGACAGCGATGGCGACCGCAGCGCCATCTCCTTCCGCAGAAATGGAACCCTGCGAAGATCCGTTGAACGCAAAGAATCCAAAGACAAGTATAAAGCCACCAAGTGAAGCAAACTGAAAAAAGAATTCATACTATTATCGCAACGCACATAGTATGTCGTCATCGTTTATTTGATTGAGAAAAACGATACCATAAATGCATAAGAACAAATTGTCGCGTTTTCCTTTAAAATCCATATTCCTGTTTAAAACAAGTATTAGACTGATATGTCAGTGCGATAAGAGTGTATTTGGAGTTGACTATACAAGCAAGCACATAGCAATTTCAATTAGCGACTGCTTTTCAGCTTTAATTAGCGACTGCTTTTCAGCTTTATTTCACACATGTAAATAAAGGTAAAAAACACATAAAATACAGACGGATCTGTAGTCCAGTGGTTAACACGCTGGACTGCTAATCGCAGGTTCGATCCCCCGTCTGACCCTAATAAAATTAACAGTCTTTCAGATGGGACGTTAAATCGAGATCTCGTGTCGGTGCTTTACAACGTGCACGTAAAAGAACCAGAGGAGACTCTGGAATGGGTCTCTGTCTGTATCATTGCACTATCCTCCACATAAATCTCTTCAAGAGGCTTCGCTCATATGGGCAACCGGTAGCGACGATAAATGAACGTAAAACATGCTGGTATGTCGACTCTCCTGCTAGTATTGGTGTACCCGGATGCCCTCCTGGCAGTATTTCAAACACGGACGGGCAGTCAGGTAGACCTTTTGCAAGCCAACTGGTTAGCTTCCTCACTTGAAATATTTCGATACCGTCAGTGACCTTTAGAACCAACAGCGGTGATGGGCACGTGATTTCAAGCCAACGATCATAATCACCCCCGTCCCACGAGTATAGAGTGTGCACTTTATTGACACGGGCATAATAGGATTATGGATAATTGAAGGAAGTGGAAGCAAGTATCCGTTATTCACCATTAGTCACCGTTATTCACCATTAGTCACGGTTATTCACCATTAGTCACCGTTATTCACCATTAGTCACGGTTATTCACCATTAGTCACGGTTATTCACCATTAGTCACCGTTATTCACCATTAGTCACGGTTATTCACCATTAGTCACGGTTATTCACCATTAGTCACCGTTATTCACCATTAGTCACCGTTATTCACCGTTATTCAACATATACTTCAAACATGGACTATGTTGTATGACCAAACACATGGTCAGGTCAGCTTGCACTAACAGGATAACGGTGCGGACGTAATCTTACCGGAATCGAGTGCCCCCTGATTTCAACCGGCATTCCTGTTTCCTTATCAAATCGTCCTATACGTGGACCAAGAACAGCAGCACCTACAAACGCTATAATCCCTCCTACCATATGAACCACGCCGCTTCCTGCAAAATCCTGAAACAATGAAGGGGATTATTAGGTTACTGCTTGATACAGTTAACCCATTCAACACCAAGTAACTCACATGGACTGGTCCATGATATTCATAAACCAATAAATGAATCAGAAAATCACATATGGACAAGTTCATTTATCAAAATGGGTAATTATGTCTAAAAATAGTCATATCACTGGCAAAAAAAGTGCAGATCCTGATGAGACGGCTCGTCACGAGCCGGCTCATCTGGATCTACACTTTTTGTAAGCATATTTAGAGGTCTGTGGTGTTGAAAGGGTTAAGTTACTAGTATTAGGCGAGTTTGGAGAAAATATGCAACGGCGAGGCACTGTCGAGCCATGTATACCTTCGGGAGGCAGATTAAACAGCACACATGTATTGTATACCCCCAATAAATAATAAACCCCCAAGATGCGAAAGGCCAGGAGTTCGAGTCCCGCTAGAGCCGTTACGATTGTGCCATTCGGCAAGACGTTTAAATTCCACGTTGCCTATTCTCCCTACTCGTGGCGATGATTCCATCTCGAGAATGATTAATATAAGTTGTAAGAACATGTTTCGCCATCGAGTTAAAAATAAATTTGTACAAACTAATAAACGAAACGTTTTGATTTTATTCCTTATATTTACATAATATTTTCTAAATGGTTCAAGACTGTAAATGACCATAACTTGTACAGTTGTTAAAGTTGTGTTAGACATGTATTTACATGGTTTAGTTTATACAAATTTATTTTAGCTCGATTGCGAAACAAGTTCTTACAACTTATATTAATCACTCTCGAGACCTCATTCCTGATGGAATCCATCGCCACGAGGGAGAGAGAAGAGGCAACGTGGAATTTAAATGCATTGCCTAAGGGCACAATCGTAACGGCTCCAGCGGGGCTCGAACTCCGGACATGGTTTCGTTTCAATAAAGGAAACACGGTGGTGTTACTAATTAACCACATGGCATAAGCCAACAAAAACATAGAACTCTGGTATACATATATACATACATAATAGACGAGCTTCCACGTATTGCTGAATACTGTACTTAACATATAGTGTTTCTTTAATACATAATAGATGAGCGTCCACGTATTGCTGAATACTGTACTTAACATATAGTGTTTCTTTAATACATAATAGATGAGCGTCCACGTATTGCTGAATACTGTACTTAACATGTAGTGTTTCGTTAATTAATATGTTTTCTATGTCATTGTATATATGTTGAGGGCCTTATTTGTATTGGCCATGTGTTATGTAAGCTCCCTCGTAAAATAAAGTCATTATTATTATTATTATTATTATTATTATTATTATTATTACATGGTATTATTGACAACGCTATAGAAACGCGTGCGATTTGTGACGTTTAAATACAATACAATACAATACGTCTATTGCATAAATCAGTTGCACATGTTTATAGCAATTAGACAATAAAACAGGCAGTGACATGGAATATTACAAAAGAGCAAAATTGTAGGTTATTAGTATTCAAATATATGCTATATAAATGTGTTTGTGTCGTTGTTTATTTGCATAATATATAAATTTGGAAAGGTCAATGCAGATTTTTTGGGATTTGCATGACAAAAGATTAATAAATGACCATAACTTGTACAGTTGTTAAAGTTGTGTTAGACATGTATTTACATGGTTTAGTTTATACAAATTTATTTTAGCTCGATTGCGAAACAAGTTCTTACAACTTATATTAATCACTCTCGAGACCTCATTCCTGATGGAATCCATCGCCACGAGGGAGAGAGAAGAGGCAACGTGGAATTTAAATGCATTGCCTAAGGGCACAATCGTAACGGCTCCAGCGGGGCTCGAACTCCGGACATGGTTTCGTTTCAATAAAGGAAACACGGTGGTGTTACTAATTAACCACATGGCATAAGCCAACAAAAACATAGAACTCTGGTATACATATATACATACATAATAGACGAGCTTCCACGTATTGCTGAATACTGTACTTAACATATAGTGTTTCTTTAATACATAATAGATGAGCGTCCACGTATTGCTGAATACTGTACTTAACATATAGTGTTTCTTTAATACATAATAGATGAGCGTCCACGTATTGCTGAATACTGTACTTAACATGTAGTGTTTCGTTAATTAATATGTTTTCTATGTCATTGTATATATGTTGAGGGCCTTATTTGTATTGGCCATGTGTTATGTAAGCTCCCTCGTAAAATAAAGTCATTATTATTATTATTATTATTATTATTATTATTATTATTACATGGTATTATTGACAACGCTATAGAAACGCGTGCGATTTGTGACGTTTAAATACAATACAATACAATACGTCTATTGCATAAATCAGTTGCACATGTTTATAGCAATTAGACAATAAAACAGGCAGTGACATGGAATATTACAAAAGAGCAAAATTGTAGGTTATTAGTATTCAAATATATGCTATATAAATGTGTTTGTGTCGTTGTTTATTTGCATAATATATAAATTTGGAAAGGTCAATGCAGATTTTTTGGGATTTGCATGACAAAAGATTAATAAATGTCTGTATTGTCGGCCAAGTACCGTAATATCGTTTAGCGAATTTCGATCTGTGAGTTAAATAATGTGAGCAGATTAGTATGAAGTGATACACATTTCCCAAAATTCTAGAGTTACAAATAAGGGTCAGTTGGGGGGGGGGTCGAACCTGCGAGTTCTGGGTTATCAGTCCAACGTGGAAGTCGTGATAGCGCAGTGAATGAGCGTTCGCTTCAGGTGCGAAAGGTCCGGAGTTCGAGCCCCGCTGGAGCAGTTACGATTGTGCCCTTAGGCAAGGCATTTAAATTCCACGTTGCCTCTTCTCTCTCCCTCGTGACGATGGATTCCATCAGGAATGAGGTCTCGAGAGGGTTTAATATAAGTTGTAATAACTTGTTTCGCAATCGAGCTAAAATAAATTTGTATAAACAAAAACGTGTTAACCACTGGACTACAGATCCGTCTGTTCTCTCATTTAACATCGGTGCATGATGTGCATATACTTACATTGTACCCGGCATTCACGAGTTGTCCATCTATGACGTAGGAGCCCCCAACAACCAACCATCCTTCACTCGACCACGCCCAGTGAGTCACCACGGGATATATAAAACCTGTGTATAGTATATGTGACAAGGGAGGTAATAAAAAAAACCAACAGTGTCTCTCATTCATACGAGCTAATATTAGTAAGGAGTGTCTATTCTGACCACAGGGATTCGGCACGTTTGGGGGTACTAGTATATATATTTAAGTACAGGGATTCTACTCTGTGGGATGTTAGATTTCGCATCGATCAGTAAAATGGCCCTATCTGAAACAATTTTGTACACATCTGTCCAAATATAACGCCTATCCCGAGTCTTTATATTATTCTTCAAATAAAACACAACTTTAATCTGCGTGCATGTATACTTTGCAAACAATTGCCACAGACATTGGCCATAGCAGGTCACATTTCCATACTAGGACACGGGTTCTGTCAGCAACAAAAAAAATCTTCGACGGGAGAGTTTTAACTGTGAATAACATTATCAATAAAATGTGTTTCCACTAACGTGTAGGTTTATTCGGCAAAAATGTACGTCAAAAAGAGATTTCATAGTATTTTCAATTTGTTTTGAACATTTCTAAAGCGGCGCAATTCGCGTTGAAACGAGCGTTCTGATTGGATTATTAGAATGTAACAAGATGGGGGTTTTTATATGAAGAATAATCATATATGTATGGAAATGTGACCTGCTATGGCCAATGTCTGTGGCAATTGTTTGCAAAGTATACATGCATGCAGCTTAAAGTTGTGTTTTATTTGAAGAACAATATAAAGATTCGGGATAGGCGTTATATTTGGACATATTTGTATAAAATTGTTTCAGATAGGGCCATTTTACTGATCGATGCGAAATCTGACATCCCACAGAGTAGAATCCCTGTACTTAAATATATATACTAGTACCCCCAAACGTGCCGAATCCCTGTGATTCTGACTAGTGTTAATGCTACATGTTTCTTCAGGTCAAAATTGTAGAGTTCTGTCAAATATATGTCCTAAATTTCGATCGAACAAAACAATCAGACGAAACACGAAGAAGAACAGCAAATTGTCCATTTATGAACAATATCTATCTCGTCTGCAGACGAAAAACGGCACGAATTGGCCGAATATATCCGATTGTAAAACACACAAACGTTTACAATGATGTATGCATGTACGTAGCCTGGGTTCCAAACTGTCGATGTTTGTCCTGGTAAAATGACATTGACATTACCATTAACTCAATATGGCTCAATTAATGGTCTGTGTTTTACGTTTATTTATCGTCGCTACCGGTTGCCCATATGAGCGACGCCTCCTGAAGAGATTAGTAATTTTAGATTTTGGAGGATAGTGCAATGATACAGACAGAGACCCATTCCAGAGTCTCCTCTGGTTCGTTTACGTGCACGGTGTACAGCACCGACACGAGACCTCGGTTTAAAGTCTCACCTGAAAGACTGTTAATAATATATATACTAGGATACCTGTAACTAGAGTACTGTATATAAGGTAAGCTGTGAAGTCACATCTCTCCGCCACGGCACCGGAGACGATAGTAGCAGCTGTGGCGGCGAACACGAACTGGAAGAACCAATGAGCAAACATCGTTTCTGGTAGGCCATTGTGTGCAAAGTAGGTGTAGCCAATGAATGCATTGCCCTCTCCAAACGCGAATGCGTAGCCAATCAACCAGTATGACACTCCTCCGAAAACTGAAGAAAGATTTGACAGAAAGTTTAATATCTTGCGGTTGTCTTCTCATATTAAAATAAGTTTTAAAAAACACATTTTCATGAGTGATCTACAATCTATATCCGTTATGTCGAATTCCGTCGGACCGAACAAATTGCTTCAACATAACCGAAGTTTGACTTAACGAAATTCGATATAAACGGAACCAGTTATATGTAAAATGATAGTGTCTGAAACGGGACTTGATCCAACTTCGAGATAACCGGAGAATTCGACATAACCGACTTTGACATAGCGGATTCAGACTGTGTATATATATATACTGACACCATTAAAAATGTGCAGTTTTATATTGAGTTACTTTTTCGTTACAAATTTTATGGAAGATAACAACTCTTCACACATTGCACTAATTTACCAAATAGTTCGCATATTTTGATACATATAAATTGTGCCTATATTTCTTTATAAAAGGACATAAAGTTTACATCTAAGGTAAGTGCACAATTTCGATTTGGTGTCGGTATACATTTAGCGATTTGCTATCAAGTGAAATTTTCATTTTCTCATTATGCCTTGCTTTCCATGTACTCTGTGAGTTGCCAATTTGTTTCTGATTATTTATTTTAATTGGAATTGGGGGTTATTTCTATTTTCTTGGGAGCTTAGTATAGTACTGACACCATAAAAAATGTGCACTTTTATATTGAACGTTACTTTTTTTTCGTTACAAATTTTAGAATTATGGATTTTACTATCACGAGGTGAAGACAATAATCCTTCACACATTGCACTAATTTACCCAATAGTTCTCGCATCTTGATACCAAATGTGTCAATATTATTTTTCTAGAAGTATATCAATTTTACCTCTAAGGCAAGTGCAGTTTCTTTTTGGTGTCAATTAATAAATTCCGATAAATTCACGCGCGCCATCATGCCACCATGTTGGAAAGTGTAACTGAATTTTCATATATACCAAAGAGGGTCCAAGAATGGTTGCCAGTGATCACCAGTGGGAATAGTTTTAATATGTTTAAATTTTGGAAGAACGGCATTTTGTTTTCTGTTGTGCAAATAAGATGAGAGACAAGAAAATATGTTGTCATAGCTATCAATAGATTCTAATTTATAAAAGAAAGTCGTTCCACCCAACACGATCAAAAGCTTTAGTTATGTCACAGAAGACGGGACTAAATTCCTTGACAGAATTTACAGTTTGGGGGGGAAATGCAATGTATATAAATTATGCAAGTTAACTGATTAATAGTAGAATGAAATTTATAAGTGTACATTAACATAATTATTTCAACACTTGTATGCATAATAATAACAACAGCACACACACATGGGTCCGGTCCAGTCTCCAACGTACCTATATGTGGGTGAACATTTATAAACCGATGGATACTATAAATTGAAATAACAGTGCTGACAGCCAGACGTAATTAACTATTATGAATATGTGTGCTCTATTCATTTGAAGATAACATGGTACGATATTAACATCCTGAAATTGCAACATTTCTTTTAAACTGTATAATAATACAGTTTTTTGTCAAAAATTGATATACGACAATTAGCTTATACTGGAGCAAATATATATTAATATGGTCGCAGGTCACTATTCATATATCAAAGTATTCACCGGTTACATTATCAAATTGTTAACGTTCTTGTATATAAAATTAACCCTTTCAACACCACATACCTCTAAATAGGCTTACAAAAAGTGTAGATCCAGATGAGACGTCTCGTCAATCAATCAAGATCTGCATATTGTGCCGGTAATATTACTATTTATAGACACAATTACCTATTTTGATAAATGAACTGGTCCAAGTGTAATTTTCCTATTAATTTATTGGTCTAAAAATATCATGCACCAGTCTATGTCCGTTACTTGGTGTTGAATGGAGCACCAGTCTATAACAGTTACTTGGTATTGAATGGTGCACCAGTCTGTGTCAGTTATTTGGTGTTGAATGTTGCATCAGTCTGTGTCAGTTACTTGGTGTTGAATGGTGCATCAGTCTATGTCATTTACTTGGTGTTGAATGGTGCACCAGTCTATGTCATTTACTTGGTGTTGAATGGTGCACCAGTCGATGTCATTTACTTGGTGCTGAATGGTGCACAAGTCTATGTCAGTTACTTGATGTTGAATGGTGCACCAGTCTATGTCAGTTACTTGGTGTTGAATGATGCAACAGTCTGTGTCAGTTACTTGATGTTGAATGGTGCACCAGTCTGTCAGTTACTTGGTGTTGAATGGTACACCAGTCTATGTCAGTTACTTGATGTTGAATGGTGCACCAGTATATAACAGTTACTTGGTCTTGAATGGTGCACCAGTCTGTGTGTGTCAGTTATTTGGTGTTGAATGGTGCATCAGTCTGTGTCAGTTACTTGGTGTTGAATGGTGCACCAGTCCATGTCAGTTACTTGGTGTTAAATGGTGCACCAGTCTATGTCAGTTACTATATGTTGAATTGTGCACCAGTCTATGTCAGTTACTTGGTGTTAAATGGTGCACAAGTCTATGTCAGTTACTTGATGTTGAATGGTGCACCAGTCCATGTCAGTTACTTGGTATTGAATGGTGCACAAGTCTATGTCAGTTACTTGATGTTGAATGGTGCACCAGTCCATGTCAGTTACTTGGTGTTGAATGGTGCATCAGTCTATGTCAGTTACTTGGTGTTGAATGGTGCATCAGTCTATGTCAGTTACTTGGTGTTGAATGGTGCACCAGTCCATGTCAGTTACTTGGTGTTGAATGGTGCAACAGTATATGTCAGTTACTTGGTGTTGAATGGGATCATATAGGCTAAGGAAGAAAGTCATCATTGCTAAGTGTGTTAGTTAAAAACATGCTAAACGTGATTTACGCACATTCAATTCTTTACATGTGTGCAGATATGACGTATATGGGTGGGCACTTCGATGACTGCCCTGGGTAACAATGTGCATATATGACGTATATGGGTGGGCACTTCGATGACTGCCCTGGGTAACAATGTGCAGATATGACGTATATGGGTGGGCACTTCGATGACTGCCCTGGGTAACAATGTGCAGATATGACGTATATGGGTGGGCACTTCGATGACTGCCTGGTAACAATGTGCAGATATGACGTATATGGGTGGGCACTTCGATGACTGCCCTGGTAACAATGTGCATATATGACGTATATGGGTGGGCACTTCGATGACTGCCCTGGGTAACAATGTGCATATATGACGTATATGGGTGGGCACTTCGATGACTGCCCTGGGTAACAATGTGCAGATATGACGTATATGGGTGGGCACTTCGATGACTGCCCTGGGTAACAATGTGCAGATATGACGTATATGGGTGGGCACTTCGATGACTGCCCTGGGTAACAATGTGCAGATATGACGTATATGGGTGGGCACTTCGATGACTGCCCTGGGTAACAATGTGCAGATATGACGTATATGGGTGGGCACTTCGATGACTTCCCTGGGTAACAATGTGCAGATATAAAACTTTTCTCGGATCTCAAACTCTAACTCAAAGAATTTGATTGGTTGAGTCTGGGTTTTACACCCAGCAGAACCAATCAGAAGCTTGAGTCTGAGTTTGAGATTGGAGAAAAGTTTTATAACCTCCGACCCTGGTCACATACGATGCATTGAATAACTTACACGAGTCTAGGGTGTTCTTTATGAGGATGTTTACTGTGTTCTTGCTTCTCACAGCCCCAGCTTCGAGGAAGGCAAATCCTGCTTGCATCACTGTAAGTATAAAGGATCATGTTATCATTCTACAAGTTGGGGGTTTCCATAATAAATACCAGCGTACGGAATTTCCTCGATAAATCCGACATGATGGTCAGCTTGTTGTAATTTAGCAAATATTTTATAGCACAACTAGATTCATATACAAGTATATAATGTCTACTGTTATTACCCCATATATTGAAACTAGATGGGATGCATTGATGGACATGTTAGCGTTATTGCGTAATCTGTTTGGAGGTTGCGGCTGTATCCAGTCATCAATTTCAACTTTGTACAATATAATTAAGATGTCACAGTTACCTATTACCATTGTTATAGAATGTAACATTGTATGTTTGTATATAACGAAAAACTGTACAGTTAAAGTTATTAAAGCATTCTTCTTCTTCCTAGTCCTAATCCATGTCGGTGATATAGCCCAACATGGTGCTGGTGAAGGTGTAAGACCCCAACAGACAAACATATTCTCAATATCATCACAATATCACCATTTCAAAGTATTCTTGTATTAATATTCTTAGAATCAAGGCAATATCACCATTTCAAAGTATTCTTGTATTAATATTCTTAGAATCAACGCAATATCACCATTTCAAAGTAAAGTATTCTTGTATCAACGCAATATCACCATTTCAAAGTAAAGTATTCTTGTATCAACGCAATATCACCATTTCAAAGTAAAGTATTCTTGTATCAACGCAATATCACCATTTCAAAGTAAAGTATTCTTGTATCAACGCAATATCACCATTTCAAAGTAAAGTATTCTTGTATCAACGCAATATCACCATTTCAAAGTAAAGTATTCTTGTATCAACGCAATATCACCATTTCAAAGTAAAGTATTCTTGTATCAACGCAATATCACCATTTCAAAGTAAAGTATTCTTGTATCAACGCAATATCACCATTCAAAGTAAAGTATTCTTGTATCAACGCAATATCACCATTTCAAAGTAAAGTATTCTTGTATCAACGCAATATCACCATTTCAAAGTAAAGTATTCTTGTATCAACGCAATATCACCATTTCAAAGTAAAGTATTCTTGTATCAACGCAATATCACCATTTCAAAGTATTCTTGTATCAACGCAATATCACCATTTCAAAGTAAAGTATTCTTGTATCAACGCAATATCACCATTTCAAAGTAAAGTATTCTTGTATCAACGCAATATCACCATTTCAAAGTATTCTTGAATTGAATAGTCTTAGAATCAACGCAATATCACCATTTCAAAGTAGTCTTGAATTGAATAGTCTTAGATTCAACGCAATATCACCATTTCAAAGTGTTCTTGTATGAATATTCTCTACAATACGACCAATAGCCAATGAACAGTGCTTAGTAGCCCGTTCATTTTCTTGTTTATACCACGTGATTCGGAAACAATACAAATGTATTTAATGTATATATTAAATATATAACATTTGGTGACCGTTGTGTTTAGTGTTTGTTTGTTTGATGTGGGTATTCAAAGTCGCACAAACAACGTAGGTCATATGGCGACTCGCCAGCTATTATTCGTGGAGGAACACCCCGGGTGCCCATCCGAGCAGTATTCCAGGCAGGGACGGGCACTCGTATAGAACCACCGACCTTCCACAAACCAGCTGGATAGCTTCCTCACATGAAATAATTCGACTCCCACAGTGGGATAATAGAGAAATGCAATACACGACAACACGTACGATTTACGCAACCCGAGCATACGTGACAAACAGAAATGATATGGTGATGTGTACGATCTGCGAAACCCGGACGTACAAAAACAGAAATGTCCACGACTTACGCAACTCCAACACAATACAGAGAACCAACCGACATACGATGATATGCACGATTCACTCAACCCGAACATACAAAAACAGAAATGATCGACATACGATGAAATGCACGAGTCACACAACCCGAACATGCAGAATGAGAACTGATCGACATACGATGATATGCACGATTCACACAACCCAAACATGCAGAACGAGAACTGATGCAACCAGCATATACAGAAATAGATCAGCTCGATATGAATGTACTTTGTCTTGTACAATTCTGCAACCAGACGATACCATTCTGCAGTGGTCAATAAACTATATATCCGTCTGAGCGTATGAAATTAAAAACTGAACAATTACAAAATACCTTTGAGCATTGCAAATGGAATATCCATAGCATAGAACACTGTGTGCCTACTTAATCGCATACAATTTGTAATGGTGATAGATGCAATGTGCTTTTCTAATCATGTTCCTGTACGGACATTGTGTCACCGTCAATGATTATTTCCGACTAAGCTGCTTTGAAATAAAATAATTACAACTGGCATTTCTAAAGCATAAACAAATCTAAAACGTATAGTCATGCTTAAATGAGTGAAAACGAGAACAGATTGGAAATATTTACTTGATATGGACATAAGTCCTGTTAATATGCTCAACACAATATACACCCCCCAATATACACACTCCATTCTTGTTAGGTTAGGGTTAGGGTAATGGTTTGTGTTAGGGTCATCGAATCTCAGTGTTCAGTTTATTTTCTTTCATATTCTCAGGAAGCAGATTTGCAACAACATGAGATATGCATAACATGACAAATATATACAGTGCATACATCGACGTGATACATGGCATTTAAATATATATATACAGTACATACATCGACGTGATACGTGGCATTTAAATATATATATGCAGTACATACATCGACGTGATACATGGCATTTAAATATATATATATATATACAGTACATACATCGACGTGATACATGGCATTTAAATATATATATATACAGTACATACGTCGACGTGATACATGGCATTTAAATATATATATATACAGTACATACATCGACGTGATACATGGCATTTAAATATATATATATACAGTACATACGTCGACGTGATACGTGGCATTTAAATATATATACAGTACATACATCACGTGATACATGGCATTTAAATATATATACAGTACATACATCGACGTGATACATGGCATTTAATATATATACAGTACATACATCGACGTGATACATGGCATTAAAATATATATATATATACAGTACATACATCGACGTGATACATGGCATTTATATATATATACAGTACATACATCGACGTGATACATGGCATTTATATATATATACAGTACATACATCGACGTGATACATGGCATTTATATATATATACAGTACATACATCGACGTGATACATGGCATTTATATATATATACAGTACATACATCGACGTGATACATGGCATTTATATATATATACAGTACATACATCGACGTGATACATGGCATTTATATATATATACAGTACATACATCGACGTGATACATGACATTTAATATATATATACAGTACATACATCGACGTGATACATGGCATTTATATATATATACAGTACATACATCGACGTGATACATGGCATTTAATATATATATATACAGTACATACATCGACGTGATACATGACATTTAAATATATATACAGTACATACATCGACGTGATACATGGCATTTATATATATATACAGTACATACATCGACGTGATACATGGCATTTATATATATATACAGTACATACATCGACGTGATACATGGCATTTAAATATATATATACAGTACATACATCGACGTGATACATGGCATTTAAATATATATATACAGTACATACATCGACGTGATACATGGCATAATATATATATATACAGTACATACATCGACGTGATACATGGCATTTAAATATATATATACAGTACATACATCGACGTGATACATGGCATTTAAAATATATATACAGTACATACATCGACGTGATACATGGCATTTAAATATATATATACAGTACATACATCGACGTGATACATGGCATTTAAATATATATACAGTACATACATCGACGTGATACATGGCATTTAAATATATATATACAGTACATACATCGACGTGATACATGGCATTTAAATATATATACAGTACATACATCGACGTGATACATGGCATTTAAATATATATACAGTACATACATCGACGTGATACATGGCATTTAAATATATATACAGTACATACATCGACGTGATACATGGCATTTAAATATATATACAGTACATACATCGACGTGATACATGGCATTTAAATATATATACAGTACATACATCGACGTGATACATGGCATTTAAATATATATACAGTACATACATCGACGTGATACATGGCATTTAAATATATATATACAGTACATACATCGACGTGATACATGGCATTTAAAATATATATATATACAGTACATACATCGACGTGATACATGGCATTAAATATATATATACAGTACATACATCGACGTGATACATGGCATTTAAATATATATATATAATATATATATTATATATATATAATATATATATATATATATATATATACAGTACATACATCGACGTGATACATGGCATTTAAATATATATATATATAATATATATATATACATTATATATATATATATATATATATATATATATACAGTACATACATCGACATGATACATGGCATTTAAATATATATATACAGTACATACATCGACGTGATACATGGCATTTAAATATATATATATATATATATAACGTGATAATAATATATATATATATACAGTACATACATCGACATGATACATGGCATTTATATATATATACAGTACATACATCGACGTGATACATGGCATTTATATATATATATATATATATATATATATATATATATATATATATATATATATATATATACAGTACATACATCGACGTGATACATGACATTTAAATATATATATATACACTACATACATCGACGTGACACATGGTATTTAAATCCATACAGAATCAAACGTTTCTAAATAAAGACAAAGTGTACATGTTATACGTATTTTTAATAGATAGAGATAGATAGAGATAGATTTCTTTATTTATAGAGGGTGACCTAATTAGTTTTGAACTAATCCTCCTTAGGGCCCTCTTCAATGTGTTAACACTATAGAATAAATGTACATACACAATAATTATAACATAGTTACGCCGTACAATATACATGCATAATGTTGTACAAAGTAACTTAAACAACAGTCTAAATAAATCATGTACTTTGATAGAAATACAAAACGACATAAGCATATTGATTTACAATCATTATATATATGTAACTGTCTAGTGTCTACCGATTAAAACGTTGTATCCATACTTTACATTTTGTCTTGAATATATTTAAAGATCTGGACGTCTTAATTTCAAATGGTAGACAATTCCATATATTTGGACCAGAGTATTCTAATGATTTCTTATACATTTCGCATCTAGGTCTTGGAATATAGAGATCCATATTTGAAACATTTCTCAATGTCATATCTGAAGTAACTGAATTGCAATGTCTTAATTGAAAATGTTCATTCAAATAATTAGGTACAAGATTGTTCATAATTTTGTACATTGTTACTGCTTTTTGAAAAATAATCCGTTGGTCAAAAGTCATTATATTAATTTCAGACATTGATTCACGCAAAGAAATATAATCTTGGCCCAGAATGAATTTACAAGCTCGTCTCTGCAATCTTAATAGTGTGTTAATATTTTGTTGTGTGGTGTTTCCCCATATGATACAACAATAATCAAAATGTGGTTGGATATATGCCTTGTAATAAAGTATTCTGTAGCTCAGATTCACAAAATACCGTATTTTACCTAATAGCCAAATGTTAGTTGAAATCTTTTTCACAATATATTTGATATGTGAGTCCCATTTTAATGAATCCTGAATCCAAGCAACTTCTCTAATTTGCTGGTTTTCAATAATATATTTTCATATTTAAGAGAGAGTGTAGGATTAGGGAAAGCACATTTTCGCTGGGCTGTCATCATAGATAGAACTTTCGTTTTGTCTGTATTAATCTTCATTCCATTTTGGAAACACCAGTATTTCAAGTCTTCCAAAGCTTGTTGTAATCTTGTTTCTAACACTTCTTTCTTATTATGGATATCATATAATGTTGTATCATCTGCATATAAATCGCTACCGGTGATTTTATTTGAAAACATTAGTGGTAAGTCATTGGTAAAAGGTAAGAATAAAAGAGGTCCTAATATTGAGCCCTGCGGGACTCCACAATGAACAGTTCTATTTTCAGATAAAACGTCATTTATAGAAACAGTTTGCTTTCTATCACAAAGATATGATTGGAAAAGCTTCAAAGTATTGTTGCTACATTTGTATAATGATAATTTCTTTAACAAAACAGTATGATCGACAAGATCAAAAGCTTTTCGAAAATCGACCATTACAATTCCAATCAATTTTCCCTCATTCAGTGCTCGAATCCATTTATCTATCATATAAAGTAAAGCTGATTCAGTTGAGTGGCCAGTTCTGAAACCACTGTGTGTTGTGTGAAGTAAATTGAAGTGATCCAAAAAAGTCTGCAGCGATTTATGCACGTGTCTTTCAAAAAGTTTCGACAAAGATGGTAAAATTGAAATAGGTCTATAGTTATTGACGTCATTGGTTTTTCCACTTTTGAATAATGGTTTGACTTTTGCAAATTTCCAAGCCTCAGGGAAAGTTGATGTTTGCAAACTCTTATTTATTATAACAGTTAAATGTTGTACAATGATATCAGCTGAAAGTTTTAACAGCTTTGGTCCAATATTATCGATTCCAGTAGCTTTAGAAACATTAAGTTCGAGTAATTGCTTTCTGATATTACTCTGTGTAACTTCTAGTATTTCAAACACTACATCAACAGGTACATGTTCATTAATAAAATCTTTTATATAGTCAAAGTTTAAGTGATCAGGGACTGGATCTTTGATATTAGATGCAACATTGACAAAGAATTCATTAAATATATTTGCCATTTCAACATTTTGAGAGTAATCAGATCCTTGATGGTATATTGAGTTAATATTGTTTCCAGATTGTGTTGATTTTCCTGAACCAAACTCTTTAAAAATCTTCCAGACAGTACGTGGGTTATCTTTACCAGACTCTATTTGTCTTTCACATGACTCTTTCCTTGCTGTATTAATCATTGCCGACACTTTGTTTCTAAGTAGTTTATATTGATTAACACCTTGCTCTGATTTATCTTGCTTCATTTTATCGCGTTCTTTCATAGTATCTAAGATTTCTATTGTTATCCAGTCTGGTTGATATTTCCGTTTCACTCGCTGAGTTTTTATTGGAATATGCTTATGTACAATTTCTAAAAATAGTTTACACCACATATTTAATATTTCATTTGGATCATCATATATATAAACAAAGGTCCAGTCTGCAATACGTAAATCTTCGCAAAAGGACTCCGCATTGAAGTTTTTAAATGATCTATATGATATTGTTTCATGCATACTTTTATTATTTGAAAAGTTGACTTTACGATTACAGAATACTGGGTAATGATCACTGATAGAAAGCTTTGGTACATACATATTTGGCAATGTTTTCTTCCATGTTAGTATATATGTGATCAATCAAAGATGCAGATGATCTAGTTACCCTAGTAGGTTCCGTTACTAAAACCTAATGGGATATAAAAATTTGCCCATTCATCATTTGTATAACAATCAGTGAGGTTTCTATTGAAATCACCTAATAAAATTATTTCTTTATCTTCATAGAACATATTTTCGATAAACAATTCAAATCTGTCTTTCCACTCTATTTTAGAGTGAGGATGCCTATACACATTGCAAACAAAAAATGGTTTACAATATTTACAATATATTTCAAGAACAACAACCTCAATATCATGCGTTTCTAAATCATAACGTCGTTTCACAATTAACCCATCTTTAACATAAACTAAAATTCCGCCACTACACCATTTCTGTCATTTTGGTCTCTACGAAATGGAGGTAAAAATCCTTTAATTAAATAAGCATTTGTATTTACATCATCTTTAAATTTTGTTTCACTCAGCCCCATAATATCAATTTTATTTTTATCAGGTCATAAGTAGCTTTACCTCTTCAAATGTGTCTAAATTATTAAGACCTTGAACATTTAAATGACCAATATTCATGCCATTTTTATGCAGACCGATGTCTGTGGTATCAATTACATTACCATTAAAGCTGTTGGTCGAGTCAGGATGATTAGCTAAACTAATTTCTAAAGCATTACAAATACAGTTTAATAATTCACATTGTGAACATATTGTTTGCAAAAGATTAAATCTATTGGATGTAGTGACATCAAAGTCATTTCCAGACACGTCAGCATTGGCAACATGGCCTGATTTCTATTGCTTATAGCAATGTATGGCCTTGTGGCCAAGATGGTCACAGTTAAAACACCTTCCCGAGAATGTCCACTGAAGATGTCTATGAGTATCCCCACGTTGACTTAGATTAGTCCACGTCGATTTCCATATGTCTGTTTCACTGGTGCCATAGTTGTTGTTTCCATTTTCAAGCGATGTTCTTCGTGGTACAAATACACATCTATTAAAGTCACCACAAACCTGGGTGAAGTTATTTATTGTACCCAATAGTCTTTTTATACCAGATCGGGATAGGTGGTTGTTATCCTTAAAGTTAAAGAAATAATTGATGGGATTGCCATCCTTATCACGGAAAGCTTGGCACATGTCTATGCAATTTATACAAGCTTCATTGAACTGAAACACATCTACATCTCCGCGAGGACAAAGAGTACATACTACAATGGCCATTTTTGGATTGCTGATTTTTAAGCTTTCTAACAGGGTCATATATTTCTCCTTGAACATTTGACCAGACATACCCCTGGCTACATCATTACCCCCTATGTAGATGATAACCGTGCTAAAACTTGACAAATCATACAGTAAAATATCATCTGCTATGTCATCAATGCCAGCGCCACTTATTGAATGTTTATGCGTTCCTTGTGGGTTAATACCATGAAGTATAGAAGATCCAATAATAAGTGTTTTTGATCTCATAGCATTACGAGTACTATTTCTTGGTCTGATTTCTTCCCTATTGTGTGTCAGAGGAGTTTGATTATTTATATGCTTAATGTGAACATTTTGCCTGTTCCCTTGAATTGTCTCAATCTTGTAAATCGGAGTGTCTTTGCATATTTCACTCTGTTTCTGTGCTGGTACGGATTGAGAAGCATGCTTAGTGTGCTCACTATTTTGGACAGGACTATCAGGACTATCATTTTGCAACACTCCATGACATTCTCTTCCTTTTAATAGTTCTTTTTGCAAAGACAAAAAATTATTCTGCATTTCCAGCAAATTCTTGTTGATTTTTGTGATATTTTCAGCATTTACTTGAGACTGATTTACATGTCCTTTTCCGACTACGCGTGGCTTTGTATCAGTAGATCGTTTCGGCTGGACTGATGATGCCTGTTTGTAACAGCTGTTAATGATATCATGCTTATTGTCCTGGTTTAATTACTGGAACAGAACTTTTTTAGCACTATTAACTAAACTATGAGATCTCCAGACCATGTGTCCAACTCCAGTAGCTGTTACAGTTGACGCATGTATGTCAACTGAAATGTTAGTTTTCATACTATTAATGTGTGTAGTACACTTCAGATTTTCATCATTCCCGAGAGCAAAATCAGATCTTATTTTATTCACAAATATGTTAAATATGTCTCTTTTGCAGAACACAACAATAGTCGCTGAATCACATTGTACAGTTTTATACAAAATGCCTTCAAATTGGTCAGTACACTTCGAATCCAATTCAAATGTGGATTCATCAGACGCACTATACCTCAGATTATGTTGCGCCTCGTAATCCATCAGATTATAGTCTGTCTGTGTTCTAGAATCTCCCTCGCAAGCACTGTACTCCATAATGCTGGAGAGTGTTGCCACACTGTCGGTGCAAAGAAATAGAATATAGTTCACTAAGAACAATGTTCAAATTTCCAATCAAGTAGGCCCGGCGTAAAACGCTGAATGTTGTTCCATACCAACGTATACGGGATTTTAATCATCCCCACCAGTGTTATTATGTCAATGAGCATCTCTCGTACACTGATCAATATCGTGTGCTAGCAAACTTATATATTTTTCATAAGAAACTAATTTAATTATGGAATATGTATGATATTACTGTTTAACTGTCGAAGCATCTACCTTTTATATAGATATCATGTTGAATGAAAGTCAATTTCCATTGAAATCAAATTGTTTCAGTCCCAAGTTCAAAGAGGGTGTTTACATTGGTCTGCTTGATTTGATTATCTAATCTAAATGGATTGATTGTCATATCCGCATATTTCCCAAAACATGGGCGGGGGATATGTCCGGGTAGATTAAATTCCAGACTGGATAATTACGCCTCGTCAGTGGCCCCATGCCCGGAAGCTATTACAACTCTTTTTGAAGTTCGATCTCAAACTCGACTCCGGTTCAAGTTCTCCAGTCTCAAACACAGAAACGAAGGTGATGCAACTTTTGAGTTCCAGTTTCAACTCAGGCTGAGTTATAGATTGAGAAACTCGAGATTGGTTTTGATCGAACTCAACAACCAAACTCAAGTCTCAAAATGGCCGATGTAGTCAGACAACGACAACACCAAAGACGAAATCGTATCTTGCGCGGCATTGGGCAAATTAGACATACTCGGGTTATTTCGCCACAGGAGCAAACCCACCTCACAGGGGGTGAGGGTTTACGAGATATCGTTTTGCACCCGAAACTATTACATGTATCATGACAATTCTCCCTGACAATGCTCCCCATGAAATGCTCCACAAACAGAAACGTACCGACACCATAAAATCACGGTGTACTGTTATATTGAGCGTTACATTTTCGTTACAAATTTAAGAATTATGGACAGTACTATCATGAGTGAAGAAAATAATCCTTCACACATTGCACTAATCTACCCAATATAGCGCACATTTTGATACCAAATTTGCCTATAATATTTTCTAAATGGATATATATTTTACCTTTAAAGGCATGTGCACAGTTTCTTGTTGGTGTCAATATATACTATACATAATGTCGTGTTTTCTAGTCGACATGGATATATTGTCAGTATCGTTTGGTAGATACTTTACAAGTCAAGGTTACCGTTACTAACGGTATTAATTCCATATTTCAATTTCAATATATTTTATTTGACATATAACATGTTCATCGACATAAAACATAACATGGCCGGTTACAATAAATCTATCATACATCCTATATTTTGAGCAACGTGTGTGTAATATAAATTACATGTAATTAGAATAGTATGTATTAGTTGCATATTATTTTCTTTTTTAATATAATAACAATTATTTTATCATTAATCTATGTAACTATATGTATATATCAATTCAAGTTTATTGGCATTATCAGCAATACATTGCCTTTGTCCATTTACATAAGTATAAACTATGACAAAGACATACACAAATACATAAATAGACTAAACCACATTTCATGCCACTCAGTTGACATCCTGGCAACGTGGAGAGTCGAATGAAATAACACTGCAAACGCTAGTTACATCATCAGCTCGTGTACTGAATGTTCCTAATATCCTACAGGAACTACATCCAGTGAGAATAAACAAATCTTTGAGCGAGCCTGTTTTGACTACACCTGTTCACCATTCGCGGTTTGATACATCAACAGAAGATGAGGAGTGTGTCAAGAAAGCAAAAGCAACCGATCTAGCTTTCTATTTTCAGCATCAGGCACAAACGCATACAGCTGGGTGTAAAATGTTCAATCAGTCAATTTCGTCAAATGACTCGGAGCAGACAACAGTTGGATATTTACCGATCATTCTATCCCCAGCCCATGAACTTGATACCTTGATCACGGTTGTGAAAAGATGTATGTCTATATCATCACATTTTGGACAAAAGTACACTGTCATTACAGTTGATCAGGCACTTTACTGTAGACTCATGGAATTGAAGAGGACAGTTCCCGAATACCAGCATAAACTTATCCCACGCCTTGGAGGACTTGACATATCCATGAATTTTATGAAAGTCATAGGTGACCATATGGATGGCTCTGGTTTAGCAGAAGTTTGGGTAGAGAGTGGATTGCTAGCTCCGGGACCAGTGGAACGTGCACTAGCAGGGAAGGCGTACAACAAGGGCATGCGAGCTCATAAGCTCATAGTTTAAGGATTCCAAACAGGTGAATGGCAATGATGCTAATGGATCATTGACCAATTGGCTGCATTGTTTGCCAGCTTTCAGTGGTACCAACCTTTAACTATTGCATAAAAAAATGAAAATTTTAAGACGATTTTAAATGAAATGAAAACGAGTTACACATTTCTTTATCACATGAGCAGCGGCCTATGATCCATTACTAAAGATGTTCCCATATAAATGTCTACGAGTTGGTACACAGTTGAATGACTGAAAGATATCCGGCTTTTAATGGATATATCAAATTGTTAGAGTGATGGTGATTATAAATATGTGTGTGTATATAGCTCCTTCCATGACGTTACCTATGCAGCTTATGAGTGCAATTGAACTGTAGTTATGCTACCAGTAGAGACCTGCCACGTAAAAGAGCCAGATGAGACTCTGGAATGGGTCTATGTCTGTATCATTGCACTATCCTCCAAAAATCTAAAATTACTAATCTCTTCATGAGGCGTCGCTCATATGGACAACCGGTAGCGTGATAAATAAACGTAAAAAACACATATAAAACACAATTCCGTATACCTGAAGCAGCAACATGATTTCAACAACCATATAACAAAATAAGTCATGTGTTACATGCACATATGTGTACATGTGGATCGCCAATAAACACAATTGGTGGTCATATTTTTTATTTTATTTTTTAACATGTTAATAATCTTTATTGGCATAAAATGACATTGTACATTTGTACAATTACATATTGTAGTGAAATACATGAAAACATGTTCATAGAAGAACAATTAAATTCTATAGTCATTATGTATAATATATTATTATTATTTATTTATTTCAGTCTCATCTATGCATACTACACATATAATATATAATAGTACATAGCCATTCTATGAGAATTATAAGAGACAAGACACATGTTATCATCACAGATAATTGTTATCATAATACTGTACATTAAAATTCAAAGACAACCTTTGCCCATCTAGACACGTGTGTTAATCTTGTGACAATATTACTTAAAAATCAGTGTTTACTGTAAAAACCACATTAAAATACCACATACATTTTAAAGGAAGGTAAAAAGGGTTACTGGCACACGTATCACTATACTGTGTCACAATTGGCGGTATAATGTGTCGTAATTGGCAAGTTTTGTTAAAAATGAAGCTATTATCTAATATCATACTTGTATGTATAGCTAGAATATGTATCCTGGTATTTACAGTTCATTGTAATACACCGTGAAACACTCTAATATTTCTGGGACAATATTTCGCGCTTTACCATTAGCAAAAAAACGCACACAAAAACAACAACGACAAACTAGATATACTACTAGATATCAAACTATTTTACACTATCATATGTTTAATCTGTTTGATTCATTTCTTTCTTCGAATACTTTCATATTCTTGTGAAATTTGGGGCTTATTACAAGCAGATGTTGATGTAGTTGTATTGAAACCCATTTTAGGAATTTACGATTACGGGTTTCAAATGTTAAGCTGTTAACAAATAATTTAAGAATATATGGTGAATGTGGTAGATTTCCTCTTATTATATATATTGTAAATATGTTTAAATGCTATAGACGAGAAACTGTAAGTCTAAGTATTATATAAAGCATTCTTATTGTTGAGTGGACAACAACAACATTTACATTTGTTCAATGGCAGGCTACAATACAAGGTAACAACATGACATAAAATGTTAAGTATAGTTGACCGTTAATCGTATAACGCATGGGAAACCCGGTGTTTACCTGAGACATATAGGAATGTCATTGACTATTATAATAATTGACTAGAGTGATAACGTATTTCTTAAGGTTGCATACAAAACATAACAATTGTATTGTTAACATTGTATTTGCAAATATGCTACGGCTTACCGAAATGGGCATACATAACTGGTGTTCATCAGTACGTGACTTATTACACAGTGTAGGTTTTGGTGATTTGGGGATTTATCCGATGTCTGTAGATGTCAAACTTTATTCAACAACTTAGGTTCATACACATAATGAACTGCAAAAGCATCATATACCATAGCACATATTACGTAATATCAGCATAATATCAATGGCGACTCAGAATATGGTCATAAAATCACATAATTTCCAGGAAACGGCAATACCAGTTTTACATGATTTTACGTTTCTTGAAAGTATACGTATTGTTTAACTTTAGAAGATGAATTTCACTTTGTTTTAGAATGTCAGCTATATACCGATTTAAGAAAAACACATATTAAGAAATACTTTTGGAGAAATCCAATGTTACTAAATTTATTGAATTGATGACCTCTAAAAATGTTATAATAATTAAAGATTTGGCTATGTATATATACAAATCATTTCAAGTCAGAAACAACCTGTTCTATGACTAGTGTTCATATCTCATACGCTAGCCAATCGTAAACGTTTTGTATTTGCACGTGTTTTTATTTGCACATTTGC
>CM026393.1:38171031-38324112 GCA_014843695.1 Archivesica marissinica | reverse complement strand
ATTGTAGTGATCTACAATACAGTTAATAGATGTTGTAGGGAATCTACAATACATAGTTAATAGATTTTAGGGATCTACAATCTATAAATACATATTTAATAATCTGTAGTTAGCTGGTAACAATCCCCCCCCCACCATTATTATGACAGTAATGTTCTTGGCCGATGGTTTTTCAGATCACTATATATATCTGGACATCCCCCCCACACCGCCGTTATTTGGCCAGGTAATGTTCTTGTCCAGAGTTTCAAATCACTATATACCCCCCCCCACAGTTAGTAATGGACAAGGTAATGTTTCTGGCCAGAGTTTCATGTCACAGACAGATATTGCTATTCTGTAGCTTGCTTGCCATTTGTGAGGTTTTACTTTAATAGTAAATGTTCCAATGCAATGGGGATGGGAAAACTGCCTGAAGTTCAATCAGAAATCTAACCCACAACCATCCACAGTGCTTACTGTGCAGATTATTATAGTCACATATATCTTACTTTAATCTTCCAACTGTCTTCAGGCTGGATAAGTGGTTGTTGGAAATATTCAATGTCTGCAAGAAAAGAAAAATAAGAAAACAGAATTGTGGACAGATATTTTAGGTGGTTTCTGGAACTTCTCTCAATAGGTGAATATTGAATCTTATAACAGCGAGCACAGAAGAGAAAATGTTCCATATTCATTTTACAATCCATAGCTCCATTTTACATTGTAATTACCTGCTTTTAGTTCATACATAAGATGTCATGAAGCTGATACTGTACATAGCAGACGGATCTGTAGTCCAGTGGTAACACGCTGGACTGGTAATCCAGGGATCGCAGGTTTGATCCCCCGTCTGACCCTAATAAAATTAACAGTCTTTCAGATCAGACTTTAAACCGAGGTCTCGTGTCGGTGCTTTACACCGTGCATGTAAAAGAACCAGAGGAGATTCTGGAATGGGTCTCTGTCAGTATCATTGCACTATTCTCCAAAATCTAAAATGACTAATCTCTACAGAGGCGTCGCTCATATGGGCAACCGGTAGCGACGATAAATAAACGTAAAAAAAACAAAAAATACTGTACATACTATAGAGTATAGCTATAGGAGTACAGGTAGGTGCCATGTCTATGTGAATGGGGGATAACAATACTGTACATACTATAGAGTATAGTATAGGAGTACAGGTAGGTGCCATGTCTATGTGAATGGGGGATAACAATACTGTACATACTATAGAGTATAGTATAGGAGTACAGGTAGGTGCCATGTCTATGTGAATGGGGGATAACAATACTGTACATACTATAGAGTATAGTATAGGAGTACAGGTAGGTGCCATGTCTATGTGAATGGGGGATAACAATACTGTACATACAATAGAGTATAGTATAGGAGTACAGGTAGGTGCCATGTCTATGTGAATGGGGGATAACAATACTGTACATACTATAGAGTATAGTATAGGAGTACAGGTAGGTGCCATGTCTATGTGAATGGGGGATAACAATACTGTACATACTATAGAGTATAGTAGTCTATGAGGAGTACAGGTAGGTGCCATGTCTATGTGAATGGGGGATAACAATACTGTACATACTATAGAGTATAGTATAGGAGTACAGGTAGGTGCCATGTCTATGTGAATGGGGGATAACAATACTGTACATACTATAGAGTATAGTATAGGAGTACAGGTAGGTGCCATGTCTATGTGAATGGGGGATAACAATACTGTACATACTATAGAGTATAGTAGTCTATGAGGAGTACAGGTAGGTGCCATGTCTATGTGAATGGGGGATAACAATACTGTACATACTATAGAGTATAGTATAGGAGTACAGGTAGGTGCCATGTCTATGTGAATGGGGGATAACAATACTGTACATACAATAGAGTATAGTAGTCTAAGGAGTACAGGTAGGTGCCATGTCTATGTGAATGGGGGATAACAATACTGTACATACTATAGAGTATAGTAGTCTATGAGGAGTACAGGTAGGTGCCATGTCTATGTGAATGGGGGATAACAATACTGTACATACTATAGAGTATAGTATAGGAGTACAGATAGGTGCCATGTCTATGTGAATGGGGGATAACAATACTGAATCAGAACCGTTTGTACCTGCTAGATTTCATCTCTCCATTATATAACATTACATTTCTGTCATAACTAGAGGCTAGCATCATGTATTAGTTGATTGGTTAGGAAGTGATAGTCCTGGTCATGGTGTATGCAATGTGTCCTTGATCAAGTCATTATACCTGACATTGTTTAGTACCTGTAGTATTTACTATATCGTAGTACCAATGTGAACAAAGTTGAGGACTGGCCTTTACCCACACATGTTACCCATAAAGGACAATGCTTACAATATATACCCTGCTATACATGTGTTATACTTACAAGAGGCTTTGCAAGCCCTCGTAGACCAGACAGGTCCGTGATCCTGTTTCCAGAGAGATCAATCTCCCCAAGGCGCTTGCACTTGCTCAGATCTGACACAGATCGAAGACGATTTCTCGACACGTTCACTTCTTCTAGGTTTGGCAGGTAGTTCAATGCCTGAATGAAGAACAATATGTACGAACAATATATACAAAGACAATATATAAGAACAGTATATATAAAAACAATATGTAAGAACAATATATAAGAACAATATATAAGAACAATATATATAAGAACAATATGTAAGAACAATATATAAGAACAATATATAAGAACAATATATATAAGAACAATATATAAGAACAATATATAAGAACAATATATAAAAACAATATATATAAGAACAATATATAAGAACAATATATATAAGAACAATATATATAAGAACAATATATAAGAAAAAAATAAAAGAACAATATATAAGAACAATATGTAAGAACAATATATATAAGAACAATATATATATAAGAACAATATATATAAGAACAATATATATAAGAGAACAATATATAAGAACAATATATATAAGAACAATATATATAAGAACATTATATAAGAACAATATGTAAGAACAATATATAAAGACAATATATAAGAACAATATATATAAGAACAATATGTAAGAACAATATATATAAGAACAATATATAAGAACAATATATATAAGAACAATATATAAGAACAATATATATAAGAACAATATATATAAGAACAGTATATAAGAACAATATATATGAACAATATATATGAACAATATGTAAGAACAATATATATAAGAACAATATTTAAGAACAATATATAAGAACAATATATATAAGAACAATATATATATAAGAACAATATATAAGAACAATATATAAGAACAATATATATGAACAATATGTAAGAACAATATATATAAGAACAATATGTAAGAACAATATATATAAGAACAATATATAAGAACAATATATAAGAACAATATATATAAGAACAATATATAAGAACAATATATAAGAACAATATATAAGAACAATATGTAAGAACAATATATATAAGAACAATATGTAAGAACAAATATATAAGAACAATATATAAGAACAATATATAAGAACAATATATATAAGAACAATATATAAGGACAATATATAAGAACAATATATAAGAACAATATATATATAAGAACAATATATAAGAACAATATATATAAGAACAATATATATAAGAACAATATATATAAGAACAATATATAAGAACAATATATAAGGACAATATATATAAGAACAATATGTAAGAACAATATATATAAGAACAATATATAAGAACAATATATAAGAACAATATATATAAGAACAATATATATAAGAACAATATATAAGAACAATAGATAAGAACAATTTATTTATATATGTTATATTTCGCGTTTTACTCCTGCATCAGCACCATTTTGGACTATATCGCCGGTGGGCAGTTTACCTAACAACACCTTTCCTGGGCAGGCTCCAGCGGTTAACCAGTACTTGGGTGTATAGAACAATATATAAGAACAATATAAAAAACAGTATATATAAGAACAATATATAAGAACAATATATATAAGAACAATATATATATATATATAGAACAATATATAAGAACAATATATAAGAACAATATATAAGAAGATAAGAACAATATATATAAGAACAATACATATAAGAACAATATATATAAGAACACTATATATAAGAACAATATATATAAGAACAATATATAAAAACAATATGTAAGAACAATATATAAGAACAATATGTAAGAACAATATATATATAGAACAATATGTAAGAACAATATATATAAGAACAATATATATAAGAACAATATATATAAGAACAATATATAAGAACAATATATAAGAACAATATATAAGAACAATATATAAGAACAATATATATAAGAGAACAATATATAAGAACAATATATAAGAACAATATATATATATAAGAACAATATATATAAGAACAATATATAAGAACAATATGTAAGAACAATATATAAGAACAATATATAAGAACAATATATAAGAACAATATATATAAGAGAACAATATATAAGAACAATATATAAGAACAATATGTAAGAACAATATATATAGAACAATATGTAAGAACAATATATATAAGAACAATATATAAGAACAATATATAAGAACAATATATATATAAGAACAATATATATAAGAACAATATATAAGAACAATATATAAGAACAATATATATAAGAACAATATGTAAGAACAATATATATAGAACAATATGTAAGAACAATATATATAAGAACAATATCTACGAACAATATATATAAGAACAATATATATAAGAACAATATATAAGAACATTATATAAGAACAATATATAAAGAACAATATATAAGAACAATATATAAGAACAATATATATATATAAGAACAATATATAAGAACAATATATATAAGAACAATATATATATAAGAACAATATATAAGAACAATATATATATAAGAACAATATATGTAAGAACAATATATAAGAACAATATATATATAAGAACAATATATAAGAACAATATATATAAGAGAACAATATATAAGAACAATATATAAGAACAATATGTAAGAACACTATATATAGAACAATATGTAAGAACAATATATATAAGAACAATATATATAAGAACAATATATAAAAGAACAATATGTAAGAACAGTATATAAGAACAATATATATATAAGAACAATATATAAGAACAATATATATAAGAACAATATATAAGAACAATGTATATAAGAACAATATATATAAGAACAATATATCAGAACAATATATATATAAGAACAATATATAAGAACAATATATATAAGAGAACAATATATAAGAACAATATATATAAGAACTATATATATAAGAACAATATATATATATATAAGAACAATATATAAGAACAATATATATAAGAGAACAATATATAAGAACAATATATACAAGAACAATATATATAAGAACAATATATATAAAACAATATGTAAGAACAATATATATAAGAACAATATATATAAGAACAATATATATAAGAGAACAATATATAAGAACAATATATATAAGAACAATATATATAAGAACAATATATATAAGAGATCAATATATAAGAACAATATATATAAGAGAACAATATATAAGAACAATATATAAGAACAATATATATAAGAACAATATTTAAGAACAATATATATGAGAACAATATGTAAGAACAATATATAAGAACAATATATATAAGAACAATATCTACGAACAATATATATAAGAACAATATATATAAGAACAATATATATAAGAACATTATATAAGAACAATATATAAGAACAATATATAAGAACAATATATATAAGAACAATATATAAGAACAATATATAAGAACAATATATATATAAGAACAATATATTAGAACAATATATATAAGAACAATATATATATATAAGAACAATATATAAGAACAATAGATAAGAAGATAAGAACAATATATAAGAACACTATATAAGAACACTATATATAGAACAATATATAAGAAGATAAGAACAATATATAAGAACAATATATAAGAATAATATATATAAGAACAATATATATATAGAATAATATATATAAGAACAATATATAAGAACAATATATAAGAAGATAAGAACAATATATATAAGAACAATATATAAGAACAATATATATAAGAATAATAGATAAAGAAAATAATTATATAAGAACAATAGATAAGAACAATAGATAAGAACAATAGATAAGAACAATACATATAAGAACAATATATATAAGAACAATATATATATAGAACAATATATATAAGAACAATATATATTAGAACAATATATATAGAACAATATATATAAGAACAATAGATAAAGACAATAATTATATAAGAACAATAGATAAGAACAATAGATAAGAACAATATATATGAACAATATATATAAGAACAATATATAAGAACAATATATAAGAACAATAGATAAAGACAATATATAAGAACAATAGATAAAGACAATATATAAGAACAATATATAAAGACAATAATAAGAACTATACATAGACAATATATAAGAGTGTAATCTGGATTACAATGTTCATCATATTGTCTGCCTCACTAGACTCAACATTATAGTTTCCCAGACAATAGCCAGGGCATACTGTAGGTTCTTATGTGCATTTTCGTACAACAAACACGGTGAACTAACACACAAATTGAGGCTACAATAGACATTACTACACCTTGGCATTGTTATGTAGCGCACAAAATGTGTCTTTAAGCAATGCAGGTAATAACCTATGCACAAACACATATTCTATGCACCATCTACAAGTATTGCAGGTAATAACCTATACCCATACACACATTCTATGCACCATCTACAAGTATTGCAGGTAATAACATATACCCACACACACATTATATGCACCATTTATAAGTATTGCTGGTAATAACCTATACCCAAACACACATTCTATGCACCATCTACAAGTATTGCAGGTAATAACCTATACCCAAACACACATTCTATGCACCATCTACAAGTATTGCTGGTAATAACCTATACCCAAACACACATTCTATGCACCATCTACACGTATTGCTGGTAATAACCTATACCCAAACACACATTCTATGCACCATCTACAAGTATTGCAGGTAATAACATATACCCACACACACATTCGATGCACCATCTACAAGTATTGCAGGTAATAACCTATACCCAAACACACATTCTATGCACCATCTACAAGTATTGCAGGTAATAACCTATACCCAAACACATATTCTATGCACCATCTACAAGTATTGCAGGTAATAACCTATACCCATACACACATTCTATGCACCATCTACAAGTATTGCAGGTAATAACATATACCCACACACACATTATATGCACCATTTATAAGTATTGCTGGTAATAACCTATACCCAAACACACATTCTATGCACCATCTACAAGTATTGCAGGTAATAACCTATACCCAAACACACATTCTATGCACCATCTACAAGTATTGCTGGTAATAACCTATACCCAAACACACATTCTATGCACCATCTACACGTATTGCTGGTAATAACCTATACCCAAACACACATTCTATGCACCATCTACAAGTATTGCAGGTAATAACATATACCCACACACACATTCGATGCACCATCTACAAGTATTGCAGGTAATAACCTATACCCAAACACACATTCTATGCACCATCTACAAGTATTGCAGGTAATAACCTATACCCAAACACACATTCGATGCACCATCTACAAGTATTGCAGGTAATAACCTATACCCACACACACATTCTATGCACCATCTACAAGTATTGCAGGTAATAACCTATACCCAAACACACATTCTATGCACCATCTACAAGTATTGCAGGTAATAACCTATACCCAAACACACATTCTATGCACCATCTACAAGTATTGCAGGTAATAACCTATACCCATACACACATTCTATGCACCATCTACAAGTATTGCAGGTAATAACATATACCCACACACACATTCGATGCACCATCTACAAGTATTGCAGGTAATAACCTATACCCAAACACACATTCTATGCACCATCTACAAGTATTGCAGGTAATAACCTATACCCACACACACATTCTATGCACCATCTACAAGTATTGCTGGTAATAAGCTATACCCAAACACACATTCTATGCACCATCTACAAGTATTGCTGGTAATAACCTATACCCAAACACACATTCTATGCACCATCTACAAGTATTGCTGGTAATAACCTATACCCACACACACATTCTATGCACCATCTACAAGTATTGCTGGTAATAACCTATACCCAAACACACATTCTATGCATCATCTACAAGTATTGCTGGTAATATCCTATACACAAACACACATTATATGCACCATCTACAAGTATTGTAGGTAATAATTATACCCACACACACATTCTATGCACCATCTACAAGTATTGCTGGTAATAACCTATACCCACACACACATTATATGCACCATCTGCACGTATTGCAGGTAATAACCTATACCCAAACACATATTCTATGCACCATCTACAAGTATTGCTGGTAATAACATATTCCCAAACACACATTATATGCACCATCTACAAGTATTGCAGGTAATAACCTATACCCACACACACATTCTATGCACCATCTACAAATATTGCTGGTAATAACCTATACCCACACACATTCTATGCACCATCTACAAGCATTGCTGGTAATAACCTATACCCAAACACACATTCTATTCACCATCTACAAGTATTGCAGGTAATAACATATTCCCAAACACACATTCTATGCACCATCTACAAGTATTGCAGGTAATAACATATACCCAAACACACATTCTATGCACCATCTACAAGTATTGCAGGTAATAACCTATACCAACACACACATTCTATGCACCATCTACAAGTATTGCAGGTAATAACATATTCCCAAACACACATTATATGCACCATCTACAAGTATTGCAGGTAATAACCTATACCCAAACACACATTCTATGCACCATCTACAAGTATTGCTGGTAATAACCTATACCCACACACACATTCTATGCACCATCTACAAGTATTGCAGGTAATAACCTATACCCAAACACACATTCTATGCACCATCTACAAGTATTGCAGGTAATAACCTATACCCAAACACACATTCGATGCACCATCTACAAGTATTGCAGGTAATAACCTATACCCACACACACATTATATGCACCATCTACAAGTATTGCAGGTAATAACCTATACCCACACACACATTCTATGCACCATCTACAAGTATTGCAGGTAATAACCTATACCCAAACACACATTCGATGCACCATCTACAAGTATTGCAGGTAATAACCTATACCCAAACACACATTCTATGCACCATCTACAAGTATTGCTGGTAATAAGCTATACCCAAATACACATTATATGCACCATCTACAAGTATTGCTGGTAATAACCTATACCCAAACACACATTCTATGCACCATCTACAAGTATTGCTGGTAATAAGCTATACCCACACACACATTCTATGCACCATCTACAAGTATTGCTGGTAATAAGCTATACCCACACACACATTCTATGCACCATCTACAAGTATTGCTGGTAATAAGCTATACCCACACACACATTCTATGCACCATCTACAAGTATTGCTGGTAATAAGCTATACCCACACACACATTCTATGCACCATCTACAAGTATTGCTGGTAATAACCTATACCCAAACACACATTCTATGCACCATCTACAAGTGTTGCTGGTAATAAGCTATACCCACACACACATTCTATGCACCATCTACAAGTATTGCTGGTAATAAGCTATACCCACACACACATTCTATGCACCATCTACAAGTATTGCTGGTAATAACCTATACCCAAACACACATTCTATGCACCATCTACAAGTATTGCTGGTAATAAGCTATACCCACACACACATTCTATGCACCATCTACAAGTATTGCTGGTAATAAGCTATACCCACACACACATTCTATGCACCATCTACAAGTATTGCTGGTAATAAGCTATACCCACACACACATTCTATGCACCATCTACAAGTATTGCTGGTAATAAGCTATACCCACACACACATTCTATGCACCATCTACACGCATTGCTGGTAATAACATATTCCCCAAACACAATGCCTCTTGTATATGGATAACAGACACAAATGGCATGCCTATTGTATACAGATGACAGACACAAATGGCATGCCTATTGTATACAGATGACAGACACAAATGGCATGCCTATTGTATACAGATGACAGACACAAATGGCATGCCTATTGTATACGGATGACAGACAGAAATGGCATGCCTATTGTATACAGGTGACATACAGAATGTCACAGAAATGGCTAATTTTATATGGATGACAGACAGAAACCACAGAAGAACAAAACTAGAGAATTGAAATGCATGGAAGATTTACATAAACAATGACTTACTGCAAGACTATCTAGCATGTTGTAGCTGATATCTAATGAGGTAATCTCAACACACTGACAACTCGCATGTCTCAATCCTGAGCAACTGGTTACAATCTATCCGCAGAGATATTAATTTCTTCAAATTTCCAAGCCCTTTTCCTGGAATCAGACATAATCTTTATATTTATATTATATTCCGTCTCCGTAGCCTAGAGGATAACACACACACCTGCCTACAGAGAGGGCAGTCAAGGGTTCGAAGATGTCAGGCCATGCCATCTGATATGGCTGGCTCCCTATCAATAGGGGTGATACTATAATAAATTAATACTTTATTTTACTTTTTATCGCCAGCCAGTTGCTGAAATTCACGAAAATATATTGATGAAAATCAGTTAAAAATTGATGTTGCTGTGGAAATCATTTCTTGGATCTGACATAGAATCTAGATATTTTAGAGCAACAGCTAGTTGCCACCATGTGTTAACCACTGACCCGTCTACTCTTCAATTGCCCAGGCCCCGAGGTTATAGAACTTTTCTCCAATCTCAAAACTCAGTCTCAAGCGTCCGATTGGTTCAGTTGACAGTAACATTCAGAATCAACCAATCAGATCATTTGAGCTTGAGTTTGAGATCTGAGAAAAGTTTTATAACCTCAGTGCCAGGTATGTCCTGCCTAACTGCTTTAAGGTAGCACACCCATAATGTACACTAATTCAAACCTAAATATACATATTATTTTCATTATCTGCATCATTTCACTGATTCATTTGCAAAATTTGAGTGTTTTATGTTTATTTATCGTCGCTACCGGTTTCCCATATGAGCGACGCCTCCTGAAGAGATTAGTTATTTTAGATGTTGGAGGATAGTGCAATGATACAGACAGAGACCCATTCCAAAGTCTCCTCTGGTTCTTTTACGTGCATGGTGTAAAGCACCGACATGAGACCTCGGTTTAACTTAATTTTATTAGGGTCAGACGGGGGATCGAACCTGCGATCCCTGGATTACCAGTCCAGCGTGTTACCACTGGACTACATATCCGTCTGTGCAAAATTTGAAGAAAATGTACCGTCTAATGAAAAAGGATTTTCTTTGTTATGGTCTGACGGCTTATTTGGACTTTTTGGCCCAAATCAATATTTTATACAGCTTTATATTGATAACCACAGACATTACATCATTTTGCAGCATGACCTACCGAGAAACTAAAAGTAATGTGGCAGTCACCAGGAATTAATTTATACACATTTATCTTAGCTCTATTACGAAACAAGTTTCTACAACTTATATTAATCACTTTCGAGACCTCATTCCTGATGGAATCCATTGCCATGAGGGAGAACGAAGAGGCAACATGGCACACTCGTAACAGCTGGGTGCAAACTCCGGGCCTTTCGCACCTGAAGTGAACGCGTATCACAACTTCTATGGATTTACATTACCCATACATCTATAGATCAAACTTACCTATGGAATGCTTAACTCTTTCATACTGAAAAACAATGAAACAAACTGCTATATAATGGAGAATCGGAGTTGAAAAACAATGAAACAAACTGCTATATAATGGAGAATCCGAGTAGAAAAACATTGAAACAAACTGCTATATAATGGAGAATCCGAGTAGAAAAACATTGAAACAAACTGCTATATAATGGAGAATCCGAGTAGAAAAACAATGAAACAAACTGCTATATAATGGAGAATCCGAGTAGAAAAACAATGAAACAAACTGCTATATAATGGAGAATCCGAGTAGAAAAACAATGAAACAAACTGCTATATAATGGAGAATCCGAGTAGAAAAACAATGAAACATGAAACAAACTGCTATATAATGGAGAACCAGTAAACTGCTATATAATGGAGAAACCGAGTAGAAAAACATTGAAACAAACTGCTATATAATGGAGAAACCGAGTAGAAAAACATTGAAACAAACTGCTATATAATGGAGAAACCGAGTAGAAAAACAATGAAACAAACTGCTATATAATGGAGAAACCGAGTAGAAAAACAATGAAACAAACTGCTATATAATGGAGAAACCGAGTAGAAAAACATTGAAACAAACTGCTATATAATGGAGAAACCGAGTAGAAAAACATTGAAACAAACTGCTATATAATGGAGAAACCGAGTAGAAAAACAATGAAACAAACTGCTATATAATGGAGAAACCGAGTAGAAAAACAATGAAACAAACTGCTATATAATGGAGAATCCGTTCATGTTCGAACCCAAAATATATAAATGTTATATTCAGTAATGATCACAACGAATATAGATATATATATATATATATCGTATCTTTTTACACAAGTGGTGATTTCATAAATGCATACCATATTTTATGATACGAATAGTAAGTGAGCCTTAGAAAAATTCTAAAGTTTGTTTAATAAAATATAGTATGAAATAACCATGAGTGTATATAAGATCATTTTAATCACATTAGCACATTAACAACAACCATAAATTTGAAAACATATTTCTGTTTATCATGTCTTTGCCAGTATACCTTTGAGCAGTATTACATCTCAGGGAAATCAGTATGGTGCATTAGTTTTGATCTACACTTTCATTTTAAACATACTTACACAATGATTTACATCCAAGACTCGGAGCTAATATTTAAAATACCACCGCTAGTTCTTAAAATTGACCAGTTTAATCAGTACATTTGCATAATTTTCATAAATAGTACAACAATTTCTTTGAACAATGGCATAAACTCCAATTGACAATGTATATTCTTACACATGAATACAAACAAAAAATGAAATAAAATCACAAAATGTAAACTTCTGGACCACTTATAGTCCTATAAGTGAACTATCAAATTTATTGCGGCCATTTTGGACGCCATCTTGGATTTCTCCGAACGTCACGATTTATGCCAATTTATGACTTCAGACATTTACAAACCAGAGGGGATTCTGGAATGAGTCTATATCTGTATCATTGCACTATCGTCCAACAATCTAAAATGACTAATCTCTTCAGGAGGCGTCGCTCTTATGGGCAACCGGTAGCGACGATAAATAAACGTAAAACACACACATTTTGTAAGTAGCTCGTTTTGTTAACTGCCGGGTAAGGTTGCCCATCAAAATAGTGGTCCTATAAGCTAATAGTCACCTAACCATTATTGTATAGTCTTTGATATCAACCAACTCCATGTAAATATAAATCGACACAATACATTTGTACTTTTAATCACTATATGCTGTTAGTGCATAATTAGTATTTAATTGGTTTAAGCAGTTGATTTTCAACAACTCAAATATTTGTAGAATAATCACCGCGACCAATCAGAATCCTTCCAGGTTGTATTACACACATGTGTACATATAAGGACGTATGTGCTGGCTGTATTCAACACAGACGGATCTGTAGTCCAGTGGTAACACGCTGGACTGATAATCCAGGGATCGCAGGTTCGATCCCCCGTCTGACCCTAATAAAATTAAGTCTTTCAGATGGGATTTTAAACGTGTCGGTGCTTTACACCGTGCACGTAAAAGAACCAGAGGAGACACTGGAATTGGTCTCTGTCTGTATCATGCACTATCCTCTAAAATGACTAATCTCTTCAGGAGGCGTCGCTCATATGGGCAACCGGTAGGACGATAAATAAACGTAAACACACTGTATTCAACTGAATACAAGCAGAATTTTGTGAATTTAACTGAATAGCTTGGAGAATGCTCAAGATTTCCCCGAGAAAACCGTATACCATTTCACCTGCTGTCTCTTTATATACGTAACGAAAGATGGTACCAGGGAAGACCGTTACTAGGGCGTTTCCTCGATGTTCAGGAGGATTAGTTACAGACACGATTTACCTGAGAAAGATGATGTGATGGCGGTAGTGATCAGTCTGGCATTGGTTACTTTCTCGAGACCTTTCTTCCTTAGTCGCTTCCGGTGTGCATTTACCACCCACCAGGCTACCACGCCTGCCAGCAGTCCGAGCGTGTATTCTGTCTGGTTCTCGGACAACACGGAATAGTCGAATCCTTCAAGAAGAGTAAGACGTTATTAATGTATGTTAATGAGTATGCGTATTTTATTGTTGTTTTTCTTTGTGGAACTTTGCATTTTATATACTAGTAGAATGCATTATAAGTATATCGCGGTACTAGCTATTAAAAACCAAAATACAGATATACGATTATGTACCTGAATTTAAACCTCATTTTGCTTCATCCTATGACTTCTCCACTACAACATAGAAATACGATTGGGAATCACTTTACTCCAATCAATATAGATATTAGGTTCAAACTAATTGCAAAAGTTAATATTTTCATACTGAATGAAAGCTCATATGCACATTAGTCATACAAAAAAAGTTGCACTTCACACATGGAGCTAATCACAGTGGTCTATTTGCACAGTCACTACAAGTAAGACTTAAACTTGCTTCGTTTATTGGCTGTCACAATAGTTTCAATAACTGTACACCATCTTGATCGGCAACTTCTATGACTTGCTGGTGACGGAATACGATCAGAATTATACCTATTTCTCAATCATGGGGTGGCTTATGCAATAAGAATCACAGTGTATGCACACACATAATAGTACAAACATGGCATGAATAAGTGTCATTGAGCAAGACAATGTGTCCTCATTGCTTACTACTATGCAATACTAGGTAGTCGATTCGAGTGTCAATTTAATAAGCTAATAGCATTCAGCACACTAGTGACATTATGAGTGGTACACCATATGACTTTAAATGCTATTCAGGATAAATGATAGTTATGATGTCCATATATAGATGTGTACGCACGATAGGGTATCGCACGATTGGGTATCGTCCTGTCTCTCTGCATGTAGTCTAAAGTAATGTTAAATCTGAGATAGAGAGGAGAGTCTGGATATAGCGGGCTAGGAGTTAACTGGACGCTGAGATATAGAGGAGAGTCTGGATATAGCGGGCTAGGAGTTAGCTGGACGCTGAGATATAGGGGAGAGTCTAGATATAGCGGGCTAGGAGTTAGCTGGACGCTGAGATAGAGAGGAGAGTCTGGATACAGCGGGCTAGGAGTTAGCTGGACGCTGATATAGAGGAGAGTCTGGATATAGCGGGCTAGGAGTTAGCTGGACGCTGAGATATAGAGGAGAGTCTGGATACAGCGGGTTAGGAGTTTACTGGACACTGAGATAGAGAGGAGAGTCTGGATATAGCGGGCTAGGAGTTAGCTGGACGCTGAGATAGATAGGAGAGTCTGGATACAGCGGGATAGGAGTTAGCTGGACGCTGAGATAGAGAGGAGAGTCTGGATACAGCGGGCTAGGAGTTAGCTGGACGCTGAGATAGAGAGGAGAGTCTGGATACAGCGGGCTAGGAGTTAGCTGGACGCTGAGATAGAGAGGAGAGTTTCGGATATAGCGGGCTAGGAGTTAGCTGGACACTGAGATAGAGAGGAGAGTCTGGATATAGCGGGCTAGGAGTTAGCTGGACGCTGAGATAGAGAGAAGAGTCTGGATACACCGGTTAGGAGTTAGCTGGACGCTGTGATAGAGAGGAGAGTCTGGATACAGCGGGTTAGGAGTTTACTGGACACTCCGATAGAGAGGAGAGTCTGGATATAGCCGGCTAGGAGTTAGCTGGACGCTGAGATATGGAGGAGAGTCTGGATACAGCGGGCTAGGAGTTAGCTGGACGCTGAGATAGAGAGTAGAGTCTGGATACAGCGGGCTAGGTGTTAGCTGGACGCTGAGATAGAGAGGAGAGTCTGGATACAGCGGGCTAGGAGTTAGCTGGACGCTGAGATAGAGAGGAGAGTCTGGATACAGCGGGCTAGGAGTTAGCTGGACGCTGAGATAGAGAGGAGTGTCTGGATACAGCTGCCTAGGAGTTAGCTGGACGCTGAGATAGAGAGGAGAGTCTGGATATAGCGGGCTAGGAATTAGCTGGACGCTGAGATAGAGAGGAGTGTCTGGATACAGCGGGTTAGGAGTTAGCTGGACGCTGATATAAAGAGGAGAGTCTGGATACAGCAGGCTAGGAGTTGGCTGGACGCTGAGATAGAGAGGAGAGTCTGGATACAGCGGGCTAGGTGTTAGCAGGACGCTGATATAGAGAGGAGAGTCTGGATACAGCGGGCTAGGAGTTAGCTGGACGCTGAGATAGAGAAGAGAGTCTGGATACAGCGGGCTAGGTGTTAGCTGGACGCTGAGATAGAGAGGAGAGTCTGGATACAGCGGGCTAGGAGTTAGCTGGACGCTGAGATAGAGAGGAGTGTCTGGATACAGCTGCCTAGGAGTTAGCTGGACGCTGAGATAGAGAGGAGAGTCTGGATACAGAGCGCTAGGAGTTAGCTGGACGCTGAGATAGAGAGGAGAGTCTGGATACAGCGGGCTAGGAGTTAGCTGGACGCTGAGATAGAGAGGAGAGTCTGGATACAGCGGGCTAGGAGTTAGCTGGACGCTGAGATAGAGAGGAGAGTTTCGGATATAGCGGGCTAGGAGTTAGCTGGACACTGAGATAGAGAGGAGAGTCTGGATACAGCGGGTTAGGACTTAACAGTACGCTGAGATAGAGAGGAGAGTCTGGATATAGCGGGCTAGGAGTTAGCTGGACGCTGAGATAGAGAGAAGAGTCTGGATACACCGGTTAGGAGTTAGCTGGACGCTGTGATAGAGAGGAGAGTCTGGATACAGCGGGTTAGGAGTTTACTGGACACTCCGATAGAGAGGAGAGTCTGGATATAGCCGGCTAGGAGTTAGCTGGACGCTGAGATATGGAGGAGAGTCTGGATACAGCGGGCTAGGAGTTAGCTGGACGCTGAGATAGAGAGGAGAGTCTGGATACAGCTGGCTAGGTGTTAGCTGGACGCTGAGATAGAGAGGAGAGTCTGGATACAGCGGGCTAGGAGTTAGCTGGACGCTGAGATAGAGAGGAGAGTCTGGATATAGCGGGTTAGGAGTTAGCTGGACGCTGGGATAGAGAGGAATGTCTGGATATAGCGGGCTAGGAGTTAGCTAGACGCTGAGATAGAGAGGAAGGTCTGGATATAGCGGGCTAGGAGTTAGCTGGACGCTGAGATAGAGGGGAGAGTCTGGATACAGCGGGCTAGGAGTTAGCTGGACGCTGAGATAGAGAGGAGAGTCTGGATACAGCGGGCTAGGAGTTAGCTGGACGCTGAGATAGAGAGGAGTGTCTGGATACAGCTGCCTAGAAGTTAGCTGGACGCTGAGATAGAGAGGAGAGTCTGGATACAGCGGGCTAGGAGTTAGCTGGACGCTGAGATAGAGAGGAGAGTCTGGATATAGCGGGCTAGGAGTTAGCTGGACGCTGAGATAGAGAGGAGAGTCTGGATACAGCGGGTTAGGAGTTAGCTGGACGCTGAGATAGAGAGGAGAGTCTGGATACAGCGGGCTAGGAGTTAGCTGGACGCTGAGATAGAGAGGAGTGTCTGGATACAGCTGCCTAGGAGTTAGCTGGACGCTGAGATAGAGAGGAGAGTCTGGATATAGCGGGCTAGGAATTAGCTGGACGCTGAGATAGAGAGGAGTGTCTGGATACAGCGGGTTAGGAGTTAGCTGGACGCTGATATAAAGAGGAGAGTCTGGATACAGCGGGCTAGGAGTTGGCTGGACGCTGAGATAGAGAGGAGAGTCTGGATACAGCGGGCTAGGTGTTAGCAGGACGCTGAGATAGAGAGGAGAGTCTGGATACAGCGGGCTAGGAGTTAGCTGGACGCTGAGATAGAGAGGAGAGTCTGGATACAGTGGGCTAGGTGTTAGCTGGACGCTGAGATAGAGAGGAGAGTCTGGATACAGCGGGCTAGGAGTTAGCTGGACGCTGAGATAGAGAGGAGTGTCTGGATACAGCTGCCTAGAAGTTAGCTGGACGCTGAGATAGAGAGGAGAGTCTGGATACAGAGCGCTAGGAGTTAGCTGGACGCTGAGATAGAGAGGAGAGTCTGGATACAGCGGGCTAGGAGTTAGCTGGACGCTGAGATAGAGAGGAGAGTCTGGATACAGCGGGCTAGGAGTTAGCTGGACGCTGAGATAGAGAGGAGTGTCTGGATACAGCTGCCTAGAAGTTAGCTGGACGCTGAGATAGAGAGGAGAGTCTGGATACAGCGGGCTAGGAGTTAGCTGGACGCTGAGATAGAGAGGAGAGTCTGGATATAGCGGGCTAGGAGTTAGCTGGACGCTGAGATAGAGAGGAGAGTCTGGATACAGCGGGTTAGGAGTTAGCTGGACGCTGAGATAGAGAGGAGAGTCTGGATACAGCGGGCTAGGAGTTAGCTGGACGCTGAGATAGAGAGGAGAGTCTGGATACAGCTGCCTAGGAGTTAGCTGGACGCTGAGATAGAGAGGAGAGTCTGGATACAGCGGGCTAGGAGTTAGCTGGACGCTGATATAAAGAGGAGTGTCTGGATACAGCGGGTTAGGAGTTAGCTGGACGCTGATATAAAGAGGAGAGTCTGGATACAGCGGGCTAGGAGTTGGCTGGACGCTGAGATAGAGAGGAGAGTCTGGATACAGCGGGCTAGGTGTTAGCAGGACGCTGAGATAGAGAGGAGAGTCTGGATACAGCGGGCTAGGAGTTAGCTGGACGCTGAGATAGAGAGGAGAGTCTGGATACAGCGGGCTAGGTGTTAGCTGGACGCTGAGATAGAGAGGAGAGTCTGGATACAGCGGGCTAGGAGTTAGCTGGACGCTGAGATAGAGAGGAGTGTCTGGATACAGCTGCCTAGAAGTTAGCTGGACGCTGAGATAGAGAGGAGAGTCTGGATACAGCGGGCTAGGAGTTAGCTGGACGCTGAGATAGAGAGGAGAGTCTGGATACAGCGGGCTAGGAGTTAGCTGGACGCTGAGATAGAGAGGAGAGTCTGGATACAGCGGGTTAGGAGTTAGCTGGACGCTGAGATAGAGAGGAGAGTCTGGATACAGCGGGCTAGGAGTTAGCTGGACGCTGAGATAGAGAGGAGTGTCTGGATACAGCTGCCTAGGAGTTAGCTGGACGCTGAGATAGAGAGGAGAGTCTGGATACAGCGGGCTAGGAGTTAGCTGGACGCTGAATAAGAGGAAGTCTGGATACAGCGGGCTAGGAGTTGCGGACGCTGAGATAGAGAGGAGAGTCTGGATACAGCGGGCTAGGAGTTAGCTGGACGCTGAGATAGAGAGTAGAGTCTGGATACAGCGGGCTAGGAGTTAGCTGGAAGCTGAGATAGTGAGGAGAGTCTGGTCATAGCGGGCTAGGAGTTAGCTGAACGCTGGGATAGAGAGGAGAGTATGGATACAGTGAGCTAGGAGTTAGCTGGACAATGAGATAGAGAGGAGAATCTGGATATAGCGGGCTAGGAGTTAGCTGGACGCTGAGATAGAGAGGAGAGTCTGGATACAGCGGGCTAGGAGTTAGCTGGACGCTGAGATAGAGAGGAGAGTCTGGATACAGCGGGCTAGGAGTTAGCTGGACGCTGAGATAGAGAGGAGTGTCTGGATACAGCTGCCTAGGAGTTAGCTGGACGCTGAGATAGAGAGGAGAGTCTGGATACAGCGGGCTAGGAGTTAGCTGGACGCTGAGATAGAGAGGAGAGTCTGGATACAGCGGGCTAGGTGTTAGCAGGACGCTGAGATAGAGAGGAGAGTCTGGATATAGCGGGCTAGGAGTTAGCTGGACGCTGGGATAGAGAGGAGAGTCTGGATACAGCGAGCTAGGAGTTAGCTGGACAATGAGATAGAGAGGAGAATCTGGATATAGCGGGCTAGGAGTTAGCTGGACGCTGAGATAGAGAGGAGAGTCTGGATACAGCGGGCTATGAGTTAGCTGGACGCTGAGATAGAGAGGAGAGTCTGGATACAGAGGGTTAGAAGTTTACTGGACACTGAGAGATAGAGAGGAGAGTCTGGATACAGCGGGCTATGAGTTAACTGGACGCTGAGATAGAGAGGAGAGTCTGGATACAGCGAGCTAGGAGTTAGCTGGACGCTGAGATAGAGAGGAGAGTCTGGATATAGCGGGCTAGGTGTTAGCTGGACGCTGAGATAGAGATGAGAGTCTGGATACAGCGGGTTAGGAGTTGGCTGGACGCTGAAATAGAGAGGAGAGTCTGGATACAGCGGGCTATGAGTTAGCTGGACGCTGAGATAGAGAGGAGAGTCTGGATACAGCGGGCTAAGAGTTAGCTGGACGCTGAGATAGAGAGGAGAGTCTGGATACAGCGGGCTAGGAGTTAGCTGGACGCTGAGATAGAGAGGAGAGTCTGGATACAGCGGGCTAGGAGTTTTTCTGGACGCTGAGATAGAGTGGTGAGTCTGGATACAGCTGCCTAGGAGTTAGCTGGACGCTGAGATAGAGAGGATAGTCTGGATACAGCGGGCTTGGAGTTAGCTGGACGCTGAGATAGAGAGGAGTGTCTGGATACAGTGGGCTAGGTGTTAGCAGGACGCTGAGATAGAGAGGAGAGTCTGGATACAGCGGGCTAGGAGTTAGCTGGACGCTGAGATAGAGAAGCGAGTCTGGATATAGCGGGCTAGGAGTTAGCTGGACGCTGAGATATAGAGGAGAGTCTGGATACAGCTGCCTAGGAGTTAGCTGGATGCTGAGATAGAGAGGAGAGCCTGGTTACAGTGGTCTAGGAGTTAGCTGGACGCTGAGATAGAGAGGAGAGTCTGGATATAGCGAGCTAGGAGTTAGCTGGACGCTGAGATAGAGAGGAGAGTCTGGATACAGCGGGCTAGGAGTTAGCTGGACGCTGAGATAGAGAGGAGAGTCTGGATACAGCGGGCTAGGAGTTTACTGGACACTGAGATAGAGTGGAGAATCTGGATATAGCGGGCTAGGTGTTAGCTGGACGCTGAGATAGAGAGGAGAGTCTGGATACAACGGGCTAGGAGTTACCTGAACGCTGAGATAGAGAGGAGAGTCTGTATACAGCGGGTTAGGAGTTTACTGGACACTGAGGTAGAGAGGAGAGTCTGGATATAGCGGGCTAGGAGTTTACTGGACGCTGAGATAGAGAGGAGAGTCTGAATACAGCGGGCTAGGAGTTAGCTGGACGCTGAGATAGAGAGGAGAGTCTGGATACAGAGCGCTAGGAGTTAGCTGGACGCTGAGATAGAGAGGAGAGTCTGGATACAGCGGGCTATGAGTTACCTGGACGCTGAGATAGAGAGGAGAGTCTGGATATAGCGGGCGAGGAGTTAGCTGAACGCTGAGATAGAGAGGAGAGTCTGGATACAGCGGGCTAGGAGTTTACTGGACACTGAGATAGAGAGGAGAGTCTGGATACAGCGATCTAGGAGTTTACTGGACACTGAGATAGAGAGGAGAGTCTGGATACAGCGGGCTAGGAGTTAGCTGGACGCAGAGATAGAGAGGAGAGTCTGGATATAGTGGGCTAGGAGTTTACTGGACACTGAGAGCTGAGATGCAGAGTAATACGGTCCTAATATGTAGCGTAAACCAGACTGGAAATGGCTAAAACTGAAGCTTGTGTAGAAACACGTTGCTAGCATAATAATCATAATTATAGGAACTACTTTATGTAACGCGGAGACTTTCATACTATTTGATGTAAAGGGTTATATTGTATTGACACTGTTGTAATTACATGAGAGTAAAACTGTTGTAATACATCGACGGCTTGTGTTATGAATTAGATCACCAAATGTAAAACATGGGTGATAAAGTTACACAATCGAACTAAAATAGATTAGTAGTATAAAAATTGTTCGCCATTATGAGACAATGTGTTTATTAACATATATTGACATCACCATTTCGATATCATGATATCCGGAAAATAAATTGGTGATATCATTTAAACAAATTAGTAATAGCACGTACTCAATTTGGATACGTGTTATAACCTACTCTTTTAGCATATTGAATATGTGATATCATGTATTGTATTGAATATGTGATATCATGTATTGTATTGAATAGGAGATATCATGTATTGTATTGAATAGGAGATATAATGTATTGTATTGAATAGGAGATATCATGTATTGTATTGAATATGTGATATCATGTATTGTATTGAATAGGAGATATCATGTATTGTATTGAATAGGTGATATCATGTATTGTATTGAATAGGAGATATCATGTATTGTATTGAATAGGAGATATCATGTATTGTATTGAATAGGAGATATAATGTATTGTATTGAATATGTGATATCATGTATTGTATTGAATAGGAGATATCATGTATTGTATTGAATATGTGATATCATGTATTGTATTGAATAGGAGATATCATGTATTGTATTGAATAGGAGATATCATGTATTGTATTGAATATGTGATATCATGTATTGTATTGAATAATTGAATAGGAGATATCATGTATTGTATTGAATATGTGATATCATGTATTGTATTGAATAGGAGATATCATGTATTGTATTGAATATGTGATATCATGTATTGTATTGAATAATTGAATAGGAGATATCATGTATTGTATTGAATATGTGATATCATGTATTGTATTGAATAGAAACAAAAAAAAAAAAAAAAAACAAAAAAAAACAAAAAAAACTGAATAGGAGATATCATGTATTGTATTGAATATGTGATATCATGTATTGTATTGAATAATTGAATAGGAGATATCATGTATTGTATTGAATATGTGATATCATGTATTGTATTGAATAGGAGATATCATGTATTGTATTGAATAGGAGATATCATGTATTGTATTGAATAGGAGATATCATGTATTGTATTGAATATGTGATATCATGTATTGTATTGAATAGGAGATATCATGTATTGTATTGAATAGGAGATATCATGTATTGTATTGAATAGGAGATATCATGTATTGTATTGAATATGTGATATCATGTATTGTATTGAATAGGAGATATCATGTATTGTATTGAATAGGAGATATCATGTATTGTATTGAATAGGAGATATCATGTATTGTATTGAATATGTGATATCATGTATTGTATTGAATAGGAGATATCATGTATTGTATTGAATAGGAGATATCATGTATTGTATTGAATAGGAGATATCATGTATTGTATTGAATATGTGATATCATGTATTGTATTGAATAGGAGATATCATGTATTGTATTGAATAGGAGATATCATGTATTGTATTGAATAGGAGATATCATGTATTGTATTGAATATGTGATATCATATATTGTATTGAATAGGAGATATCATGTATTGTATTGAATAGGAGATATAATGTATTGTATTGAATAGGAGATATCATGTATTGTATTGAATAGGAGATATAATGTATTGTATTGAATAGGAGATTTCATGTATTGTATTGAATATGTGATATTATTTACTCGAGTAGGTGGTGCCACTTATTATGAATGATAATACCACCTACGCTAAACATATACACGGCTCCCTATATGAGACAATGTGTCAATCTCAAGACATACAGAATATACTTAATGTGTACATCTTTACTTTAAATATTACCGGTTACAAGCACACTGATCACTATGGTTGATGTCAATGCCAGCTAACATGGAAATGAACAATGCTATGCTAATAAAGAGTATAAAACAAGTAGGCAGCACAAGGACGCTTGATCTGCCCGAGACAGTAAAAGACACTAGAGAAGTGTTGACATTTCTTCTCTTTTTGATGAGACAGATGCAGCGTTGAGAAATATTGAAACAGGAGTTATTGCGGTTGACAAAGTAAATGTAGACAATGCAAAGGCAATTGGAGAAGCAATAGTGAAAGATATGGTTGGGAAATCTTCAGAGGAATACACATTTATAAAATTTAGGCACGTCTACTGCTGAATGACAAAAACACTGTTAATTTGACAGGTGAAACAGCAGACAATTATTCTCAACTACTCTTTCAGAGATAAAAGCAGATGCTGAAGATATTTCAACACTATTTAGGTATGAGCTTAGTAGCCTTCCATCAGCTTTGCTTTAAAATAATGGACTACCTCTAGTACCCCATATACAAGTCAAGCAGACAATAGTTGGGACTTGGAGACTGAAGTATCATCGATGAAGAGCAACAATCTGATGCACAGACATGCTATGTGGTAGATGGAGGTTCCTTGCTACAAAAGATTCCCTCGCAAAAGAATAAAATATTTAGTGATATTTTCCAGCATATCACAGTTATCAATAACAAACTACAAAAATGTCACTGTAGTGGGTTTTTTGGAAGCTCCCACGAACCATCTACAAAAGACTTACCAATTACAGACGAAGACATGGGAGTAGTATGAACTGAAGTTAAATGTGCATACAAAATACCTTTCAAATCAAAGAATGATGTATATTTGAAAAACCTGAACAACAAGCAAAACTGTATTACACTTCTAGGAAAATTCTTGACGTTAATCGGAATTGATGTCAGATATGCATCCAGTGATGCAGATACACTTATTGTCAATGTGGTACTTCAGCTTGCAGCAACCAAAAAAACGTTCATTATTGTTGAAGACACAGACTCACTACTTCTCTTATGTTACCATGTGGAGCAATTTTCGGTATTTAACTGTGGTAAAGAGAAACACGATATGGGATATTCAAATGACCCAAAATGTTCTGTCGAGAGAAATATGTGACTTTATTCTGTCCCTTCATGCCACAACATCGCGATTATGTGGCATTGGAAAAGTTGCCATACACTTCATTGAAAGCATGATGTTGGAACATTTGGCGAGTTATAATTAGCAGTAATTTATTTTATTGATATTAACTTGACTGAAAGTCGTGATACAGCCATGTTTAAAAATGTTTTCGCCAAATGTTATGACAAATACGTCATTTGTTCAGGTCGATATCCATCCATCCACGTCTACTCCTGTGAAGTTTCATAGTGTATGTATTTTGTACCAAATACAAGTCTGGACATGATCGGAAGAACTTCGCCCAGACGATTGGCGTTGGGATGTTGCTATTAAGTATGTTGTCGGGAATGGCCGTAACTAATGTAGATAGAACTTGTGGCTCGATCCATTTGCCTTTCTTTAGTTTGTCGTGATATGTATTTACATGTATATGTAAATGAATTGAGCAATAAAATATGATTAAACTAGACTAGTAGAATGTGTATGCATACTAGTGAAAACGAGTCTCCCTCCTGCTCCTGAAAGTCTTCTGAACATTTTATGTTGTAAATGCAAAGCAAACTGTGAGAGCAAACTTTGCACATGTCAAAAACATGATTAGTATGGCGTGTGAAGCATGTCGAGGCGTTGGTTGTTGAAATCCATCCACTTGCTGAATTGCATGTTGAGGAAGTGGGAGAAAATTGTTGTGATGAATAGTTGAATTTAGGTAATAACTAGATTGATACATTCTACAAATTAAAGGGCTCTGTTTACATTGTACACTGACGATATGTCGAGCGTATTACAGTTCTTTTCCAAACAGCATAGAGCCAACATATTCGAAGGCGTGATATCTATTTGACTGATACCACCTATTCATTATGTGATACAATCATATGATATACCGTAGTTGAATATGTGATGCATAGGCATAGTTCATAGTCGATAGATACAAATCACATATCCAAGTATTTTATATCAACAATTTCATTTTGTATATAACAGTTCGACTATTTATGATAAATTGGTTCCATAATGGTACTGACATGATACTTGTGACATATTGATATCATATATTCCAATTGCTGATATCACACATAAGTGCAATTGATATCATATATTCGAATTGCTGATATCACACATAAGTGCAATTGATATCATATATTCGAATTGCTGATATCACACATAAGTGCAATTGATATCATATATTCGAATTGCTGATATCACACATAAGTGCAATTGATATCATGATATTAAATATGCGACAATTTTAGGATAAATAGTTGTAAAATGTGGATTATAATAATACTATCTAGTACATGTTCGAAAGTGTGAGTTCAACTATTCGAATGTTTGGAATAATTTACTAACAAACAATCATTACATTGTAAAAATGCATTCAGCTTGTATAAAACATACATGTACTTAATTTATATAAATCATACAGATCTAATATAAGTATTGATACATTATATATCCACATTTTAATCTAGTTAAATATATATGTTATATAGTGTACACAAAGTGGGTGGGGTAAATCACCCCTCTATGAACACAGAACATTTATATGCACATGCCAGAATATCTTCATGTACAGTGAGAGTATTTATCATGAATTGACAAAATTAATTAAAGACATCTAACATCGGGGTCCATATAAACTGTAGATATACTGGCACAAAACGGATCAAATATCCGTGTCAAAGTTGTCACTATTTACATTATGGCATTTTAATAGATTTGACAGTAACAAGTAACTATGGCTGTTACTATGTTACACATGACATGACACTCATATCAGACAATCAGATGCAGGTTATTTTTCCGCTACTTTGAAGTATTGAAATATTACATTGGTAGTGGGTGGGGTAACTTTACCCCTGAACAAGTCTTATTTTGTTAACCATTTTAGTTTTATTTAACGAATTTGCATCAAATATGGCAAGTTACCGTATGCATGTATGTGTATGTAAAGAAAACCTAACAAAGTGAAATAGTAATGCTATGACATACTTGTATTGCACACCAAATGCACAGAATAAATTACCCAATATTTCGTCAGTTGTCTCTTTCTTAGACATGTTTTACCAATGTTTGCCAACTTTTAGTATCCAGTAGCTTCACCTATTATCATAGTCATAACTGCTAAAATAAATTCGTTTGCAATTAGTTTGCACCTAGATGCCAATTCCAGCTACCTTGACTGGAGTACTTGTATTTATCACGCTTTTGCCGCCATCGTGTCAGCAGTTACGTAATCAGTAGTTCCAACAGAGAGAACCGTTATACATTTCGCCATAAATTGGACTTTTTCTGCCAAGGAAGGTAATAAAAAAGCCAGCGAGGTCCCTCATAAGATTCATGATTATTCCACGACAGTACAATAGTTGGGCCGAGTGGTTAAAGTCGTTGACTTAAAATCACTTACCCATCACCGCTGAAGGTTCGAACCCCACTGGATGTGTCCAAATTCTTTCGCGTGAAGAAGCTATCCACCTGGCCTACGGAGGTTCGGTGGTTCTAGTCGGGTGCCAGTCTGAGCCTAAAATACTGCTCGGAGTGAAACCCGTGGTCTTCCTCTGCCAATACTAGCTGGAGAGTCGACATATGATCTAGGCTATTAGTGTGTGACAACAAAAGTTGGTTGTTTATGTGATATGTGTTATATGTCATGGTTTTTGATCACGTTTTATGTTCTTGAATAGTGTACAATGTGGATTAAAATCAAACACAACACGTGTTTTTTTATGATTACATTATAATTCAACGTTTCGGCTTGCGCATTCATCAGGAATTAAAGCAATAAAAAATACAATGGACACGTCTAAATATTTTTAATTTAATTTTTTTTTCTTGAATACATGTAGTGTAGAGATTCTCTACTGCTATTGGCTTACCCGTATGCATACGTTTTGGTTAGCAATGTTAGAGCTAGGTTCGAGTGTTTTGGTTAGCAATGTTAGAGCTAGGTACGAGTGGTTTGGTTAGCAATGTTAGTGCTAGGTTCCAGTGTTTTGGTTAGCAATATTAGAGCTAGGTTCGAGTGTTTTGGTTAGCAATGTTAGAGCTAGGTTCGAGTGGTTTGGTTAGCAATGTTAGAGCTAGTCTCGAGTGTTTTGGTTAGCAATGTTAGAGCTAGTCTCGAGTGGTTTGGTTAGCAATGTTAGAGCTAGTCTCGAGTGTTTGGTTAGCAATGTTAGAGCTAGTCTCGAGTGGTTTGGTTAGCAATGTTAGAGCTAGGTTCGTGTGTTTTGGTTAGTAATGTTAGAGCTAGGTCCGAGTGGTTTGGTTAGCAATGTTAGAGCTAGTCTCGAGTGGTTTGGTTAACGATGTTAGAGCTAGTCTCGAGTGGTTTGGTTAACGATGTTAGAGCTAGTCTCGAGTGGTTTGGTTAACGATGTTAGAGCTAGTCTCGAGTGGTTTGGTTAGCAATGTTAGAGCTAGTCTCGAGTGGTTTGGTTAGTAATGTTAGAGCTAGTCTCGAGTGGTTTGGTTAGCAATGTTATAGCTAGTCTCAAGTGGTTTGGTTAGTAATGTTAGAGCTAGTCTCAAGTGGTTTGGTTAGTAATGTTAGACCTAGTCTCGAATGGTTTGGTTAGTAATGTTAGACATAGTCTCGAATGGTTTGGTTAGCAATGTTAGAGCTAGTCTCGAGTGGTTTGGTTAGCAATGTTAGTGCTAGGTTCGAGTGGTTTGGTAACAATGTTAGAGCTAGGTTCGAGTGGTTTGGTTAGCAATGTTAGAGCTAGTCTCGAGTAGTTTGGTTAACAATGTTAGAGCTAGTCTCGAGTGGTTTGGTTAGCAATGCTAGAGCTAGTCTCGAGTGGTTTGGTTAGCAATGTTAGAGCTAGTCTCGAGTGTTTTGTTTAGCAATGTTAGAGCTAGTCTCGAGTGGGTTGGTTAGCAATGTTAGAGCTAATCTCGAGTGGTTTGGTTAGTAATGTTAGAGCTAGTCTCGAGTGGTTTGGTTAGTAATGTTAGAGCTAGTCTCGAGTGGTTTGGTTAGCAATGTTAGAGCTAGTCTCGAGTGGTTTGGTTAGCAATGTTAGAGCTAGGTACGAGTGGTTTGGTTAGCAATGTTAGAACTAGTCTCGAGTGGTTTGGTTAACGATGTTAGAGCTAGGTTCGAGTGGTTTGGTTAGCAATGTTAGAGCTAGTCTCAAGTGTTTTGGTTAGCAATGTTAGAGCTAGGTTCGAGTGGTTTGGTTAGCAATGTTAGAGCTAGTCTCGAGTAGTTTGGTTAACAATGTTAGAGCTAGTCTCGAGTGGTTTGGTTAGCAATGTTAGAGCTAGGTTCGAGTGGTTTGGTTAGCAATGTTAGAGCTAGTCTCGAGTGTTTTGGTTAGCAATGTTAGAGCTAGTCTCGAGTGTTTTGGTTAGCAATGTTAGAGCTAGTCTCGAGTGTTTTGGTTAGCAATGTTAGAGCTAGGTTCGAGTGGTTTGGTTAGCAATGTTAGAACTAGTCTCGAGTGGTTTGGTTAGCAATGTTAGAGCTAGTCTCGAGTGGTTTGGTTAACGATGTTAGAGCTAGTCTCGAGTGGTTTGGTTAACGATGTTAGAGCTAGTCTCGAGTGGTTTGGTTAACGATGTTAGAGCTAGTCTCGAGTGGTTTGGTTAGCAATGTTAGAGCTAGTCTCGAGTGGTTTGGTTAGTAATGTTAGAGCTAGTCTCGAGTGGTTTGGTTAGCAATGTTAGAGCTAGTCTCAAGTGGTTTGGTTAGTAATGTTAGAGCTAGTCTCAAGTGGTTTGGTTAGTAATGTTAGTGCTAGGTTCGAGTGATTTGGTTAGCAATGTTAGAGCTAGTCTCGAGTGGTTTGGTTAGCAATGCTAGAGCTAGTCTCGAGTGGTTTGGTTAGCAATGTTAGAGCTAGTCTCGAGTGGTTTGGTTAGTAATGTTAGACCTAGTCTCGAATGGTTTGGTTAGTAATGTTAGACCTAGTCTCGAATGGTTTGGTTAGCAATGTTAGAGCTAGTCTCGAGTGTTTGGTTAGCAATGTTAGAGCTAGTCTCGAGTGTTTTGGTTAACAATGTTAGAGCTAGGTTCGAGTGTTTTGGTTAGCAATGTTAGGCAACCGGTAGCGACGATAAATAAACGTAAAACACACACATTAGATTGTGTAGTGTCAAGTTATTTCTCACATATTACTAGCCGTGCCAGTAGCTTCAATGTTGCTCAAATATACAACTGTACGGGGGATGGGAACGGACTCCATAGCTGAGTTAGTATGGCTGTTTGACTTCAAATCCCTTACTGATGTTCGAATCCTACTGAAAATGTTGAATTCTGTCAAGTGAGGGAGCTATCCAGATGACTTGCGGAAGGTATGTGGTTCTATCCGGGTGGCTGTTCTGTGCCAAAGATTGGAACTATCTTCCAGAAAATGTTACTTAGAAATGTAATATAAATATATATTGGCTCCGGGCGGTATTTGGAAGTGTTCGCGTATTAGACCTACAAAGAAGGTTGAATATAATTTCCTTCATGAAAAATGCTTGCATGATCATTATACAACTATTGCATTGCCATTTGAGGATCAGTCAACACTAGTGCACTGAGATGCTGAAGACGACCCGGTGAATTATTACTCGAGATCAACAAAGTTTTAAAACGCTTCAAGCAATAACTGCCAAATATGGCACACATTTATTACCCACAAAAGTTGAACTAACTTAACACCCATAATTCGAGTTCTCTATAATATTATTTACAGTTATGTACAATACCAATGTTTACATATGTCCGCCATGGTTCCGTGAAACGTAAATGACGATTCGCGTGCTCAAATGCGTTTCCATCGACTCGATTTATCATGTGACAATTGGGTGAAGAAATTAAAGTAATATTGCCTGCGTGTTGAACTGTTTCATAGTCAATCGGCCAAATGTAAGACATAAATGAGGTAAAGAATAACACAGTCAACGGTTTACAATTTATATAGGAAGCTAGGTAATAATTAAATATGATCCAAAATTACTGAGAATGTGTAATATATATGATGATGTTATTACTTAGTTATGAAGCTTAGCCTATTTGTTGACGTTATTTGTCTACTACAATACAATACTGTCTACCACAATACTGTCTACCACAATACTGTCTACCACCCAGATTGATTCGCTGTATTTTCCAGTCTGATATTACGTCTGTTGGTTTGATACGGTCACGAGTCCGTATCAAACCAGAACAGGACGTAGCATAACTAGTTCCGAGAGAAAAACACATGCGCACTCGGTGCTTGTAGGTTTACTTCCCGTAGCATATCAGTGTGTCAAATTTGACGGATAACATGTGTGTAGTTTCGTGGTAATATGTCAATCGTGTTCGTATATCAAATTCAGAAATAGTGATTTATTCCTGATAAATTAAATGTTCAAATTCATATCAAAGTAATAATCAAAGACTTCTCAGGCTGATAACTAGTCCAAATATTTAGACTTGAAAATGTGACATTTTACTATCAAGGCATTTTTCAAAGTCTAAACACTAAACCTCAATTATGCGCAGCATATTTTATATTCTAAAAAGTCGTTTTTATAAATTAAAATTGATAACAAGATGAACACACATACCGCCGTCTCTTGACACAATATTATACAAGAAATCAACGTTTAAATTACATGGGAGAGTTTCACAATTCCATTTCGTCCATTTTGAATTTGTTGGTTATTTCGAAAAGCCAAAATAGAAATCATTAGACGAAATTGTTTTGAAGATTTATCTCCCGTGCCATTACTTTGAACGTTCAATATCCTAAATTACAAAAAACGAATAATTCATTTGGATTTCTTTGTGAAGACTGCACAGAAACGGTGGTAGAATCACACCTGTAGATTTCAAACGGCAACATCGTATGCAGAACGGTTAGACACTATTTTTTATTTTAAACATTCTTTATATCTATATTTATGATTATTCTTAACACCAATGCACACATTTATAACCGTTCATGTCCGGAAAGCTTCAACATATTGGTCAGAAATTGGTGGAAGAAGGACAATCTATACTGGTAGCTTGTGGCGAGCACAAACTTTCCATTATGTAACTTTCATACACTTATGATCACCAGACACCAGTTTTAAAAGTAGAAACTGGTGTACCATCTTTGCAAACTACACTTCAACATTGAATGTAATCTTTTTAACTGATATCAGACTGCTATTTTATACAAATATCGAAACATCACCCATTAATGCATTTACAAGGGAGGTAACCATTACCGAGAGTTTGTTTGCAATCGCAACGGTAATACGCATGTGCACACATGGGAAGATGCTGACAACGTTATTTGACTTATTTCGCTAGTGTTTGCGAAACAACTTTATGGCTTTTATATAAACGGTTAAGCATTAACAAACTAATTACAACACCCAATGCATACCACTTCAGATTTATAGCAATAGTCGGAATTCAAAAGTTGAGAGCATCTTCAAACTCTTTAGATAATGAACTTTACTCGGAAGCACATAATGGCCTTTTTAGAAACACAAATAAAACATTGTTGGGAAACGATCGCCTAGGCTGACATACAATCCCGAATACAGGTCGTATTTAACTGGTGTATTTTAGCATTAATTGTATGTTAATGATGTTTCTCCATTATCGTGTTGCGACTAATGTTTTACTGTCTCCTGTTATACTGGTACCGAGTTGTTTTTGTGGGAAAATCTCGAAAGCTTTATGTACTGCTGTTATTGATAAACATATTACAAATACACATGAATTGATTTATTTTTAATTTTATGCAACATGGGTGTATGTGCAACCGATAGCGACGATAAATACACGTAAGACATACACACGTGACGTTTACTTACGGAGCTCTGCGCCGTTCAAGAACAGGTGTGTCCTCTCCAAATGCCAGTGATGTGGCTCTTGGAATGTCACCTTGTCATAGACTTCGTTCATGAAAGCTATATTTTAGTAGCTGAGTGTCTCACACGCCCACGTGGTCACGTGACATTGCGTCATGTACCATAAAGCGTAATCCTGATTCACGGGAATACTTTTCGGCACTAGAGTGGAGTTATCGTGATCAATAGCGACTATTTTAGCAGATTTGACTAGGTAGCGTCCCTTGTTCATTTCGAGCGATCACATTGTAGGAGTTTTCTACCTTTGATCAACGCGATTTATGGTTATTGTATCAGTGGATATCTGTGTAAATTGGCCTAAGGCAATAAAAGGCAATGAAGCATGAATTATGAAATTCGCGTTGATTCGTTTTTGCTGGGTAGATAATACCGTATAATGCTTGTATAGAGGATGTTGTTGCAGACGTAAACACAATGGTATCATGTTTTGTCAGTGAATATAATTATGCCATTGTTCGTGAAAGAGGATAACCTTCATTGCATAAACAACAAAATAGATTATAAAACTGTACTACCATTTTTATTTTTTATTACTTATACATATACGTTATTAACAACAATATTATAGATCAGACAAACATTTCTAAGGTCCGGTCCTCGTGACAAGTTTTTGATCACCTCCCTCTGGTAATCGGCATAGGTTATCCGGCGGTACTCCATGTACATTACATACTTGACACAATACATACTTTTATCGGTATTCGCCCACTGTAATTCAACCACTCCAAATGCCTAGCCGATTAAGCAATAGTAAAATCAATTTATCCAACCATCGATCAGAACGGTAACAACTTAGGCAGCTGGTTTTTTTTGTGATACTTAAAAAATAAAAACCTTATTATGTATTGGTAACGGTTATAAGAGATTGTTCATAATGCGCAAGGTAATGCCTATTAGTACATTGTACCAGTCTTACACAGTATATATTAATAATTTAATGCTCTATTTGTGCAAAGATAATTTGATAACAAGTGTGATAATTATGACCATAGTCTCTTGTAATTCTATCTAAGCATGGCTATGCACGTGTGTTTATGTGAATATATGTTATATTTTGATATCTTGTATTGTACATAGATCTATGAGACTGAAATAAAGATATAAATATTGTATATATTTTAATGTTTTTGTCACAAATTGTACGTAAAATTTGTATATTATGCAAATGTGCTACTTCTCTTTATAGTGGAGGAATAAAATAATGTATCTACAGTCAAACCTGTGTTAGTGGTCACCTCTATTAAGCAGCCAACCTGCATTAAGCAGGCAGTTTTCAGATTCCCCATGTTACTTTATTCTATATTTAACATCTATTAAGCAGCCACCTGTGCTAAGCAGCCACTTTCTGTGATTCCCTTAGCTGGCCTCTTAATACAGGTTTGACTGTGTATCGAGGACAGCAGGTGCAGGAACGAAGCTGTAATTAACAAAGTCCGTTATGCATCGTGTCACCGACCCAAGTAATAAAACAAATATATTGTATGACCATAATTAACGTACCCCAGTAGTTTCAACATTGACACAATACATTGATAATTATGTTTCCGGCGGAATTGGGGCCAGTTATAGCACTTTCAATGACTGGTTCTACAGGAAATGGGTCGACACGGGTAATTTAACACATCACTTTATAGATCTTGTTATCATTACACATCCACATGTATTAATATGTCACGGTTAATGATTTTATACCTGATCAACCCAATAATCAATATTGACATAACATGAATACAATATACAATACAAATATTTTATTCAGCATTAAACATTTCATATTAATGTTTACAAACATATAATATATAATACAGTGTGAACACAAGTTTTTTCAGAAGAGCATGGGTTTTTAACAGTGCAGATTAACAATCACTATACAATAGGTAGATACAGTATTTACGGTACTTAGATAATGCGTATTTTGTTGGCAAAGTATATAAACTTTGATAGGTTACAAATAGTTTTATTAGACGTAGCGGACATTAGAGCATCGAATTTATGCATTGTCGGCCAATGACAATAATAGCGTTTAAAGTATTTCTTTCTTATATCGCGATAATGTGGACATACAAGTAGAAAATGATATTCACTTTCAATTGTTGTCATAGTACATGATTTACAAGTTCTCAGTTCACGAGCCACGTTGTTATATCTCCCTGTTTCAATAAAAAGGTTATGTGATGAAGTTCTAAATCATTTTTGTAGATATGTATCGATTATCCGTTGCTTAATAATGTCCAGAGGGATGTCATGGGTGAACTGTTCATTCCAGATATTGTTAAATCCGTGATCTGATAGTATTGTTTTTATTTCAAAACGCCCAATTTACTATCAAGGCATTTTTCAAAGTCTAAACACTAAACCTCAATTATGCGCAGCATATTTTATATTCTAAAAAGTCGTTTTTATAAATTAAAATTGATAACAAGATGAACACACATACCGCCGTCTCTTGACACAATATTATACAAGAAATCAACGTTTAAATTACATGGGAGAGTTTCACAATTCCATTTCGTCCATTTTGAATTTGTTGGTTATTTCGAAAAGCCAAAATAGAAATCATTAGACGAAATTGTTTTGAAGATTTATCTCCCGTGCCATTACTTTGAACGTTCAATATCCTAAATTACAAAAAACGAATAATTCATTTGGATTTCTTTGTGAAGACTGCACAGAAACGGTGGTAGAATCACACCTGTATATTTCAAACGGCAACATCGTATGCAGAACGGTTAGACACTATTTTTTATTTTAAACATTCTTTATATCTATATTTATGATTATTCTTAACACCAATGCACACATTTATAACCGTTCATGTCCGGAAAGCTTCAACATATTGGTCAGAAATTGGTGGAAGAAGGACAATCTATACTGGTAGCTTGTGGCGAGCACAAACTTTCCATTATGTAACTTTCATACACTTATGATCACCAGACACCAGTTTTAAAAGTAGAAACTGGTGTACCATCTTTGCAAACTACACTTCAACATTGAATGTAATCTTTTTAACTGATATCAGACTTCTATTTTATACAAATATCGAAACATCACCCATTAATGCATTTACAAGGGAGGTAACCATTACCGAGAGTTTGTTTGCAATCGCAACGGTAATACGCATGTGCACACATGGGAAGATGCTGACAACGTTATTTGACTTATTTCGCTAGTGTTTGCGAAACAACTTTATGGCTTTTATATAAACGGTTAAGCATTAACAAACTAATTACAACACCCAATGCATACCACTTCAGATTTATAGCAATAGTCGGAATTCAAAAGTTGAGAGCATCTTCAAACTCTTTAGATAATGAACTTTACTCGGAAGCACATAATGGCCTTTTTAGAAACACAAATAAAACATTGTTGAGAAACGATCGCCTAGGCTGACATACAATCCCGAATACAGGTCGTATTTAACTGGTGTATTTTAGCATTAATTGTATGTTAATGATGTTTCTCCATTATCGTGTTGCGACTAATGTTTTACTGTCTCCTGTTATACTGGTACCGAGTTGTTTTTGTGGGAAAATCTCGAAAGCTTTATGTACTGCTGTTATTGATAAACATATTACAAATACACATGAATTGATTTATTTTTAATTTTATGCAACATGGGTGTATGTGCAACCGATAGCGACGATAAATACACGTAAGACATACACACGTGACGTTTACTTACGGAGCTCTGCGCCGTTCAAGAACAGGTGTGTCCTCTCCAAATGCCAGTGATGTGGCTCTTGGAATGTCGCCTTGTCATAGACTTCGTTCATGAAAGCTATATTTTAGTAGCTGAGTGTCTCACACGCCCACGTGGTCACGTGACATTGCGTCATGTACCATAAAGCGTAATCCTGATTCACGGGAATACTTTTCGGCACTAGAGTGGAGTTATCGTGATCAATAGCGACTATTTTAGCAGATTTGACTAGGTAGCGTCCCTTGTTCATTTCGAGCGATCACATTGTAGGAGTTTTCTACCTTTGATCAACGCGATTTATGGTTATTGTATCAGCGGATATCTGTGTAAATTGGCCTAAGGCAATAAAAGGCAATGAAGCATGAATTATGAAATTCGCGTTGATTCGTTTTTGCTGGGTAGATAATACCGTATAATGCTTGTATAGAGGATGTTGTTGCAGACGTAAACACAATGGTATCATGTTTTGTCAGTGTATATAATTATGCCATTGTTCGTGAAAGAGGATAACCTTCATTGCATAAACAACAAAATAGATTATAAAACTGTACTACCATTTTTATTTTTTATTATACATAGACGTGTATTAACAAACAATATTATAGATAAGAAAACATTTCTATGGTCCGGGTCATTGAAGTTTTGATCTTTATTTACCGCTCATCCATGTACATTACATAAATTAAAATACATACGTTTCACACACTGTAATTAAAAACAAATGCACTAGCCGATTAAGAAATATTTTAAAAGATCAATTATCAACCTCGATCAGATCGAGAGTGAACTAATTAGCAGCTGTTTTTTGTGATACTTAAAAAATAAAAACCTTATTATGTATTGGTAACGGTTATAAGAGATTGTTCATAATGCGCAAGGTAATGCCTATTAGTACATTGTACCAGTCTTACACAGTATATATTAATAATTTAATGCTCTATTTGTGCAATGATAATTTTATAACAAGTGTGATAATTATGACCATAGTCTCTTGTAATTCTATCTAAGCATGGCTATGCACGTGTGTTTATGTGAATATATGTTATATTTTGATATCTTGTATTGTACATAGATCTATGAGACTGAAATAAAGATATAAATATTGTATATATTTTAATGTTTTTGTCACAAATTGTACGTAAAATTTGTATATTATGCAAATGTGCTACTTCTCTTTATAGTGGAGGAATAAAAGAATTTATCTACAGTCAAACCTGTGTTAGTGGTCACCTCTATTAAGCAGCCAACCTGCATTAAGCAGGCAGTTTTCAGATTCCCCATGTTACTTTATTCTATATTTAACATCTATTAAGCAGCCACCTGTGCTAAGCAGCCACTTTCTGTGATTCCCTTAGCTGGCCTCTTAATACAGGTTTGACTGTGTATCGAGGACAGCAGGTGCAGGAACGAAGCTGTAATTAACAAAGTCCGTTATGCATCGTGTCACCGACCCAAGTAATAAAACAAATATATTTTATGACCATAATTAACGTACCCCAGTAGTTTCAACATTGACACAATACATTGATAATTATGTTTCCGGCGGAATTGGGGCCAGTTATGGCACTTTCAATGACTGGTTCTACAGGAAATGGGTCGACACGGGTAATTCAACACATCACTTTATAGATCTTGTTATCATTACACATCCACATGTATTAATATGTCACGGTTAATGATTTTATACCTGATCAACCCAATAATCAATATTGACATAACATGAATACAATATACAATACAATACAAATATTTTATTCAGCATTAAACATTTCATATTAATGTTTACAAACATATAATATATAATACAGTATGAACACAAGTTTTTTCAGAAGAGCATGGGTTTTTAACAGTGCAGATTAACAATCACTATACAATAGGTAGATACAGTATTTAAGGTACTTAGATAATGCGTATTTTGTTGGCAAAGTATATAAACTTTGATAGGTTACAAATAGTTTTATTAGACGTAGCGGACATTAGAGCATCGAATTTATGCATTGTCGGCCAATGACAATAATAGCGTTTAAAGTATTTCTTTCTTATATCGCGATAATGTGGACATACAAGTAGAAAATGATATTCACTTTCAATTTTTGTCATAGTACATGATTTACAAGTTCTCAGTTCACGAGCCACGTTGTTATATCTCCCTGTTTCAATAAAAAGGTTATGTGATGAAGTTCTAAATCATTTTTGTAGATATGTATCGATTATCCGTTGCTTAATAATGTCCAGAGGGATGTCATGGGTGAACTGTTCATTCCAGATATTGTTAAATCCGTGATCTGATAGTATTGTTTTTATTTCAAAACGCCCAATTTTACTATCAAGGCATTTTTCAAAGTCTAAACACTAAACCTCAATTATGCGCAGCATATTTTATATTCTAAAAAGTCGTTTTTATAAATTAAAATTGATAACAAGATGAACACACATACCGCCGTCTCTTGACACAATATTATACAAGAAATCAACGTTTAAATTACATGGGAGAGTTTCACAATTCCATTTCGTCCATTTTGAATTTGTTGGTTATTTCGAAAAGCCAAAATAGAAATCATTAGACGAAATTGTTTTGAAGATTTATCTCCCGTGCCATTACTTTGAACGTTCAATATCCTAAATTACAAAAAACGAATAATTCATTTGGATTTCTTTGTGAAGACTGCACAGAAACGGTGGTAGAATCACACCTGTATATTTCAAACGGCAACATCGTATGCAGAACGGTTAGACACTATTTTTTATTTTAAACATTCTTTATATCTATATTTATGATTATTCTTAACACCAATGCACACATTTATAACCGTTCATGTCCGGAAAGCTTCAACATATTGGTCAGAAATTGGTGGAAGAAGGACAATCTATACTGGTAGCTTGTGGCGAGCACAAACTTTCCATTATGTAACTTTCATACACTTATGATCACCAGACACCAGTTTTAAAAGTAGAAACTGGTGTACCATCTTTGCAAACTACACTTCAACATTGAATGTAATCTTTTTAACTGATATCAGACTTCTATTTTATACAAATATCGAAACATCACCCATTAATGCATTTACAAGGGAGGTAACCATTACCGAGAGTTTGTTTGCAATCGCAACGGTAATACGCATGTGCACACATGGGAAGATGCTGACAACGTTATTTGACTTATTTCGCTAGTGTTTGCGAAACAACTTTATGGCTTTTATATAAACGGTTAAGCATTAACAAACTAATTACAACACCCAATGCATACCACTTCAGATTTATAGCAATAGTCGGAATTCAAAAGTTGAGAGCATCTTCAAACTCTTTAGATAATGAACTTTACTCGGAAGCACATAATGGCCTTTTTAGAAACACAAATAAAACATTGTTGAGAAACGATCGCCTAGGCTGACATACAATCCCGAATACAGGTCGTATTTAACTGGTGTATTTTAGCATTAATTGTATGTTAATGATGTTTCTCCATTATCGTGTTGCGACTAATGTTTTACTGTCTCCTGTTATACTGGTACCGAGTTGTTTTTGTGGGAAAATCTCGAAAGCTTTATGTACTGCTGTTATTGATAAACATATTACAAATACACATGAATTGATTTATTTTTAATTTTATGCAACATGGGTGTATGTGCAACCGATAGCGACGATAAATACACGTAAGACATACACACGTGACGTTTACTTACGGAGCTCTGCGCCGTTCAAGAACAGGTGTGTCCTCTCCAAATGCCAGTGATGTGGCTCTTGGAATGTCGCCTTGTCATAGACTTCGTTCATGAAAGCTATATTTTAGTAGCTGAGTGTCTCACACGCCCACGTGGTCACGTGACATTGCGTCATGTACCATAAAGCGTAATCCTGATTCACGGGAATACTTTTCGGCATTAGAGTGGAGTTATCGTGATCAATAGCGACTATTTTAGCAGATTTGACTAGGTAGCGTCCCTTGTTCATTTCGAGCGATCACATTGTAGGAGTTTTCTACCTTTGATCAACGCGATTTATGGTTATTGTATCAGTGGATATCTGTGTAAATTGGCCTAAGGCAATAAAAGGCAATGAAGCATGAATTATGAAATTCGCGTTGATTCGTTTTTGCTGGGTAGATAATACCGTATAATGCTTGTATAGAGGATGTTGTTGCAGACGTAAACACAATGGTATCATGTTTTGTCAGTGAATATAATTATGCCATTGTTCGTGAAAGAGGATAACCGTCATTGCATAAACAACAAAATAGATTATAAAACTGTACTACCATTTTTATTTTTTATTATACATAGACGTGTATTAACAAACAATATTATAGATCAGAAAACATTTCTATGGTCCGGGTCATTGAAGTTTTGATCTGTATTTACCGCTCATCCATGTACATTACATAAATTAAAATACATACGTTTCACACACTGTAATTAAAAACAAATGCACTAGCCGATTAAGAAATATTTTAAAAGATCAATTATCAACCTCGATCAGATCGAGTGTGAACTAATTAGCAGCTGTTTTTTGTGATACTTAAAAAATAAAAACCTTATTATGTATTGGTAACGGTTATAAGAGAGTGTTCATAATGCGCAAGGTAATGCCTATTAGTACATTGTACCAGTCTTACACAGTATATATTAATAATTTAATGCTCTATTTGTGCAATGATAATTTTATAACAAGTGTGATAATTATGACCATAGTCTCTTGTAATTCTATCTAAGCATGGCTATGCACGTGTGTTTATGTGAATATATGTTATATTTTGATATCTTGTATTGTACATAGATCTATGAGACTGAACTAAAGATATAAATATTGTATATATTTTAATGTTTTTGTCACAAATTGTACGTACAATAATGTCAATTTGTATATTATGCAAATGTGCTACTTCTCTTTATAGTGGAGGAATAAAAGAATTATCTACAGTCAAACCTGTGTTAGTGGTCACCTCTATTAAGCAGCCAACCTGCATTAAGCAGGCAGTTTTCAGAGTCCCCATGTTACTTTATTCTATATTTAACATCTATTAAGCAGCCACCTGTGCTAAGCAGCCACTTTCTGTGATTCCCTTAGCTGGCCTCTTAATACAGGTTTGACTGTGTATCGAGGACAGCAGGTACAGGAACGAAGCTGTAATTAACAAAGTCCGTTATGCATCCTGTCACCGACACAAGTAATAAAACAAATATATTTTATGACCATAATTAACGTACCCCAGTAGTTTCAACATTGACACAATACATTGATAATTATGTTTCCGGCGGAATTGGGGCCAGTTATGGCACTTTCAATGACTGGTTATACAGGAAATGGGTCGACACGGGTAATTTATCACATCACTTTATAGATCTTGTTATCATTACACATCCACATGTATTAATATATCACGGTTAATGATTTTATACCTGATCAACCCAATAATCAATATTGACATAACATGAATACAATATACAATACAAATATTTTATTCAGCATTAAACATTTCATATTAATGTTTACAAACATATAATATATAATACAGTGTGAACACAAGTTTTTTCAGAAGAGCATGGGTTTTTAACAGTGCAGATTAACAATCACTATACAATAGGTAGATACAGTATTTAAGGTACTTAGATAATGCGTATTTTGTTGGCAAAGTATATCAACTTTGATAGGTTACAAATAGTTTTATTAGACGTAGCGGACATTAGAGCATCGAATGTATGCATTGTCGGCCAATGACAATAATAGCGTTTAAAGTATTTCTTTCTTATATCGCGATAATGTGGACATACAAGTAGAAAATGATATTCACTTTCAATTTTTGTCATAGTACAGGATTTACAAGTTCTCAGTTCACGAGCCACGTTGTTATATCTCCCTGTTTCAATAAAAAGGTTATGTGATGAAGTTCTAAATCATTTTTGTAGATATATATCGATTATCCGTTGCTTAATAATGTCCAGAGGGATGTCATGGGTGAACTGTTCATTCCAGATATTGTTAAATCCGTGATCTGATAGTATTGTTTTTATTTCAAAAGCCCAATTTGTTCGGTTATAAGTGTGACCTAAATCAACGTCCGTTTTTAATAATAGATAAAGTTGTTTTGTTAAACTTGAATCTTCTTGTTTTAATATCTTAATCCAATACTTAAGTAGTTTAATTTTTCGATAGATATGGAGCGGTAATCGACCTAATTCTCCGTATAGCGCAGTTAAGTTAATTTTTTACTCCGAGAATTCTGGGCAAGAATTTTGTATGGACAAGTTCGATGTCCGTTGCTTTATGTGTTCCCCATATTTCGGCACTAAAATTGAGGATCGAACCTACTAAAGAATCAAATAGCTTTATTTTTTGCGACGTTGGTAAACACACACTTAGATCAATGCAACCCATGTAGCCCTCTAAAATTTTAATTCTTTATTAATTATGTTTAGATTGTTTAATCTTCTTAGAAAATAATTTAGTCGCCCAAATGCATTTATGCGGTGAACACAATGTTTCCAAATGAATTTATGGGTGAACACAATGTTTCAACACAATCTAGATAATTTATATGATTTACGGATGTTTCGTCAACCTACCATTTCGTCAAACTGGTGTTATGTACTACCTGGACTGGATGTTTCGTCTGATATACAGTATATCACACATTTTAATAAAACATAATTATTTCAGAATAGTCAATAAGAGTATTTTAAATCATTTTATCACAAAACAAACAAAAATCGAGGAAATAAAAGTATCTATCTCTATCTATCTACCAATCCAATCATAATTGTATTTTTAATAATAGGCATAATTGCTTTGTTTGTGTTTCGTCTATTAATTTATATAGTAGTTTGTTCTGTAAGGCAGAGGTGATAAAACACCTCCGCGACCACAATAGTAAACTACTATACAAATAAGGTTGACGAAACTACTACCATTTATATATCGTGTATGGATCACCAGGAACATAGATAAATAAATCAAAACGATCCTGGTATCAAATATCATATTTAAGGCATCATGTGCAATTTCATACTGATACTGATTTTGTCAGAAGTTATACCAAAGACAATTGAACGACGAATACGGCTATAACAGGAATGCTTTGTAACAATGAAGATGTTATTTAGAGTTTACTGTGAAAGTTATTGGTCTGTCATGGATACCAGTTTCAGCTTATTTTTCATATTCTCAGGATGCATATTTGCAAATTATCGTTGAAGATAACAACTTATTTTATTATACTTTGCATCATTAAAAAGATCTTGAAAATATGAAGAATGTCATATGTGGTAATAGATTGTCAACGAACAACAAAATAAAACTATTTGAGCACAAAACAGGTACATATCAGTGTTTTCTAAATTTTACATAGTAGTATATAGGCGAAATATGACGTGATGGTCTATGTATATTTGCTTAATTATACTGTACAAGACATATACTTATTTTAAAATAAAAACAACGTCTTGAAAGTACAGAAAATTATCTATCTTTGTATATGTGGTAATAGATTGTCCTATGATGAAATAATGACTTTATTGCAATTTATATATCGAGTTACTGTATAACTCTATGGAAAACACGCCAGAGATTGTCTATCGATATATGCTTATCGGATAATTTACAAGGGGGACAACTTTCTCGATTTTCCATGCACTTGGAGTGAAATAGTCACTAATGAATATTTTTCAAAATTTATGAACACTTTCAGCTATGCTGGAGCAACAAATGCGATGATCTGGAAGATTAGAGCGAAGCTGAGTAGCATCCAAAAGAAGCCAGTCCATCTTTGCTCTGTTACTCGGTGCATAGCTTGTTCTATCCGCCCACACTGAAGGCCGAGAGTATTAAAGGCAGCTAGGTGCAATCTGTATATATACACTAACAAAGCGTTCACATATTAAATAGTATGTCCATATGTAAAATGTAGAGTATGTGTATTGCTGGCGTACATGCTGTGTGTGTGTGTTTTACGTTTATTTATCGTCGCTACCGGTTGCCCATATGAGCGACGCCTCCTGAAGAGATTAGTCATTTTAGATTTTTGGAGGATAGTGCAATGATACAGACAGAGACCCATTCCAGAGTATCATCTGGTTCTTTTACGTGCACAGTGTAAAGCACCGACACGAGACCTCGATTTAACGTCCCATCTGAAAGACTGTTAATTGTATTAGGGTCAGACGGGGAATCGAACCTGCGATCCCTGGATTACCAGTCCAGCGTGATACCACTGGACTACAGATCCGTCTGTACATGCTGTGTTGACAGGTAGTGTATTTGTCCAGTAGAACATAGTCATAGACATGGGGGCCGGTCACATGGTCTTTAAGAGGTCATAATTGTATAGTGCTATCTTTCGATTGCATTTGATGGTATATAAAATCTTATCTGAAAATAGTCCAGGAGTTATATTTTTATTCCGATTATTTCGTTCATTCCAATAATTATGTAATATGCTGAAGGCCTCATGGTAGATTAACTTTTGTTACATGCGTTCTCTCGTAAAATAAAGTCTTTATTATTATTATTGTTATTATTATTATAATGTTTTGTATATTAATCATTAGTAGCCTAATACTATAGATACATACAAAATGGCCTCTTAAAGACCATGTGACCGTATCAGTAGACTGTTGTCATGGTCTGCTGTGCACAGTTACCATACCGCCGCGTTATAACGCGCATTTATCCCAGTTATGGCCGATGGAATGGTAAACGTATACTGCATAAGTTATATATACATGTACATTAATGTGTAATGCATGCTATGACATATACATGTTACTTATATACTGTGTATTAACTTTAAGCAGTAGCTGTGAATAGTCGCATACATGTCGTTCGTCTACCATTCATATGTGAAGTGACGATGGAACACACAGGATTCCGTAACTATTCTTAGAATATCTTATCTGGAAATAGTCCCATTATTCTGTAAATCCAACGTATCTTATTTATTATTTATTTTATTCCAATCTGTAAATGCAACAAAAAACGTAAAACCTCAGAGTCATAATTGCAGATAGCCTTTAAACATGAGCACGTTATTTACGATCATACGATGAACTAACGTGTGACCAGTTAATCCGGCATAATTATGTTATTCTTTTGTCTAACAGATAACATATTACTAACTCTTCCATGCTTTGAAGTTTTGAAATATAAATAAATGTACTTACCACTTGTAAAATACACACATGAACCGCTAGCATCCTTATTTCTCACGCGAGTGACAGATTGTGACTACAATCGATCTCGTCTTACTGGAAACAACGTCCCGTTAACAGATTGTCTGCGACTTTCTTTAGTGACTTAGTTGTCACGAGTTTTTGTATGATTGGAGATTTTGTGTATAATTATTATAGTTATAATACAGTCTATTATTGCACTGACTTCTCCTTTAATTCATTCCCATGACAGGATAATTTTTTCGCCCGATTATAACCTATTTATTATGTACTTATTATGATAGTATGCATATACATATATTTCTTATCTCCAGTTCGTTAAATGAATTCCTTTTTTTTAAATTATAGTTAGATTTTAAGAGTTTATCTTAATTAACGTTATCATATATATTTGTTATAATTTTGAAGTATGATATGCTATATTTTGTATTTGTTCATATATGTTGATGTGTAAAGCGCCTTTGAGTGTGTATTTTATATGAAAAAGGGCGCTTCATAAATTTGGTATATAATAATAATAATTTCGTGTTTTCGCGACCGGACCACATTTTTGACAGGAAGATGGATATGATTATCCCATATCAATTCCAAGATTAATCATTAATCGATAGGTAATGCAGCGATAACATACGTTTTGGGCACGCTTAGCTAATACCGACAATTCCAGATTAAATAAGCGAGTTGCACTATGGGCGAATGCTAAATCTACAAGTTATAAAAACTGGTTTTATTATGTCAAGAGACAGTTTGCAGACATTACTTTGATGGATTACTGTAACCTATCTATACCTATACATAAGCACAATTTAGTAGATAGTGTGGAAAATGCGGTAATGGAGAAATATGTTACTGACTGGTCCACCTCTATTAACAGTGTGATAGGTGTTTCTGGACGTGGTCGCAATAAGCTTAGAACCTACTGTACATTTAAATTTAAATTTCAAACAGAAGTATATTGTAAAATGATTTTACCCACACGTCACAGATCAGCATTATGTAAATTTAGATGTGGAGTTGCTCCATTACGTATAGAAACCGGAAGGTATGAGAATTTACCACTTGATGAACGTAAGTGCCCTTTCTGTAATGTATTAGAAGACGAAAGTCATGTATTATTAGAATGTTCACTGTATGATGATTTGAGAGCTGTTCTCTTAGAGAAAGCCTCATTATATGAAAATGACTTTCGGAACAAACCTGTATCCGACCAGCTTAGAATTATTTTTACTACTATACCTCTGATTAGAATTGTTGCCAAAACCTGTTTTTATATTCTTCAAAGACGATCCTTTTATTTATGTAAATAATGTATCCATTTGATTTATTGATTGTGTGTCTCTTATCCATTCCGAGAAACAGCTGCTAATTAGTTCAACCGCGATCTGATCGAGGTTGATAACTGATATTTTAAAACATTTCTTAATTGCGCATTAGTGCTTTTTTTCCATTTCAGTATTTCAAAATTTCCGGTTTTAGTAAGTATTTAATTTTCAATTAGCGACTGTTCCCCGGTTTTAATATGTAAATATAATAATATGTCGATAGACTGTGATAGTTTGATTATCTGTGATTACATTAGTCTCTTATAATTCTTTTATAATGAATGGTGTTGTACTATGCCACGATAATTTGTTGTGTATATTTTATGTATTGTACAACGATGAGACTGAAATAAAGAATAAATCTACAATTTGAACTATAATATTACTTGGCAACATTAAACTGAGACTCATTAATCTCCGCCAAAGCCTTCGTAAGTTTCCGTGAACCGACCAGGACATGCGTTAGGTTTTTACCATTAATATTTGAATCAAGTCAGTAAGTAAGTGTACCATAATCTAAAGCTCATATTTTACTTCGGAAATCCAATTATTAACGAAGTAAGTTCACGGAATATGCAAATGTCTCAGTTTAATATTGCCAAACAATAATAACAATTGTTATTTATATAATTGTATATATATTACAACTGGATGCTCTTTTGCAGCCACACATGATACAATGTCTGGTCAAGCTTTGAAAGTATTATACTGGTATTAATATTAACCAGTCTCTAGAATTGCTTAATACGCGTATTGTACCAATACTTAATTATGGATGTGAAATTTGGGGTTTTAAAGATATAAGCGTTATTGAGAGAATACATTGCAACTACTTGGCGTACATATACAGACTTTTATAAAGAGAGATATGTGGCGTAAACATTTATTTAATAAGAGTATTCTTTGTATCAGTACTGGTATAAACTTTGGAAATTGAAGATATGAAATATGTTAAGAGTGCATACAATAATTATGATTGGTTACATGATCTAGAACGTTACCCAAAATAAGATAGCATAGGACATATTCTCCCCCAAGTTTATTGAAACCCACATATAAACATCCAGATATGATATAATTAGCCTGTAACTTACATTTTCTTCCTACAGTATGAGCTTGAAATGAAAACATTTGCATATTTACGTAATATATGTATTCCCAATACTCAATGGTGAGTATGACTGGGAGGTACTTAAGTCAGGGACAGTGGTTATAATCATCTCGGTAAGTGAATATGTTAAAACAGTGTATGCGTGCGTAGGTGCGTGCGTGTTGTGTGTGTGTGTGTGTGCGTGCGTGCGTGCGTGCGTGCGTGCGTGCGTGCGTGCGTGCGTGCGTGCGCGTGTTTGGACATTTGGAATATTTAAAATTGATACTACACGTAATCTCGGTGAAGCAACGTACACCGGATATAGCTATATAAACCCATCATCAGCAACACAACTACAAGCGAACATTTACCTAATAGAACTATATCATTCAACTATTCATAATATCAGTGGAAGTGTATATACATATTTTATTTTGAATAAACATGTGTAAATAAAGTGAAATCTCACTTCGGGTAGGTACAATTTCTCCGTACTTTCGTTGTTAACGACTGCGTTTATATATAGCTCAAATATCATCCCAGTTGAATCGGAGTGTCCACCAGGGTACAGTGCTTGGTCCAATCATTTTCCTCGTCTACATAAATGACTTTAATTAATACACCAGGAGACTCTTTGCTGATGAGGGTATCATCTATAAAAGTATTAAATCCAAAGCTGACTTAGAAAAACTCTAGGAATATCGTCATTCTTGATGCTGCAACTAGATGGGAAAGGGGCTGGCTTGTGTCATTTAACCCTGATAATTGTAACATACCCAGAGTAACAACAAAACAGAACCCTATCAAACAATATTACTTTCTACGAGGTTTTCATTTAGAAGAAGTTTCTTGCGCAAACTAGTTGGGCATTACAATTCAAAATGATTTTAAATGGGATAAACATATTAACAAAGGGCATTACCATTCAAAATGATTTTAAATGGGATAAACATATTAATAACGGGCATTACAATTCAAAATGATTTTAAATGGGATAAACATATTAATAATATAACAGCAATTGCAAATAAATCACTTGGTTTTCAACCACATGACCTAGTATTTAACAACATTCAAAGAATCAATAAATTCTCATTTTACCCACGGACTATCATATTGTAGACCGGGGAGTTTATAGATATGACAAACTCTGGTTGTTTTCGTATTTTCGTATATATGGATATAAAGAGCCAGAGTCCGGCTATCAGCTGATACATATATTATATATATGTATAAAGTTACTAGTATAGTATATATTAACGTAAACAAGATAGCTTTGCAACGTATCCGTTTGACTAGTAGAGATAGAGTGTGGGATAAGGGTCTTGAACAAGTTAGTTGGAAAGTGCACCTACTTAGTTGAGTTAGTTCACTCATTCACACATCTGACCTGATTGTCACTCACAATCACTCACCCATAATACTTTATACACAATAGTAGTGAAGACTAGTATATATTATACAAAGACATAGTATGGGACCAGGCTATATAATTATGATATGATTCAGACCAGTGATTTTATTAGGCCATATAGGGGAAACTATTGGGTGGTATGCTTGCAGCAGGGTTTGGAAATATTATGATGTACATGTACTAAATATCAATAATTATTAATCTTTTAGATAAATATGACATGGGTTACAATATAGTGGAATCTCCTACCGCTGTCGCAAACTCTCCTTTTTCTTCTTGTATGTATATGACTCAGTTGCTTCGGCTCTTACCAGGGTCTATCCTATTGTAGACTCGCTGGAGTTGTCTTGGGGGTTTCTTCTTCGATATATGTATTAATGATAACTCAACACAGTCTTACATTTCTTCTATATAATATCTTGTCTAAATTGGCATCAGAGATCTTCATATATATATAATCAGTGATTTATATATATATACATCGTATCATTAAACGCTTATTTAACAATCCAATTGTGTGAGCCGACTATGCGCTACACAGTATACTTAACTCCAGTATCTCTAATCCGTCACTACTCAATATCACTATAATCTAATCAAGGTTTCTGATTTATTAACTTTTAATCACCTTCGATATGGTTCGCCGAAACTCTCTGTTTCTTCTATGGCTGAACGATTTTATTTAATTATTCGACAAATCTTTATAAGTTATAATTCTTATAATGTCCATAATATCTAAGTATCATAGAAACAGTTTATCTGTTCTATATAATAGAATGAGATCACGCCACTCTCTCTCCTGGAGGTAGGCTTTAGTGTTCTGATTTTAGTTACTAAAATCCATTTCTGATGTACACGATTGAATCAGTGTCTATATGATATAACAATTCCTAAAACATCTGTTATTCCTAAAACATCTGTTATGTTATCTAATATTACACCATCAAACCAGTTCGTCGCCTTTATATTACATAACTGGACACCTGCAACCACGACCTCGATAAACTGAGATTAGGCCTAAAATCTTAAGTCATTTCCCGCGCGAAGCGAGACTGATAATTGTAGGCGCGAAAATAATAGCAGACGATTATGCATACAACAAATATATATATATTACATGGTAAACACTTGGCCATATATAGAAACAGTTTAAAGTATTTATATAATACATTACTATTTATATATAACAATAATAAACATTTCGTGCAAATAATTGTGGTTTTGCACACCGCCTGTTGCAATGGTGGCGGACACTGTGAAGGGGTTCACTTCACAGGTAACACGTCCTGTGATCGGAATCCTGTAGTTTGACATGGGGCTGTATAGTGATAACACCACCTGTACAGTCGGGCTCCTGGGGATGTCTACTGTTTTAAACCACCCACAATGTTTGCCACTTATAAATCAACATTTAATCTTTAGGAACTCGGGCTTTTAGAATATACATATCCTACACCTTGTCACATAGCGCCCAACAATAGTGTGTACGATGGTCGAAGCTGACTGCAAATTGCAGCCACATAGCGCCCAACAATAGTATGTACGATGGTCGAAGCAGACTGCAAATTGCAGCCACATAGCGCCCAACAATAGTATGTACGATGGTCGAAGCAGACTGCAAATTGCAGCCACATAGCGCCCAACAATAGTATGTACGATGGTCGAAGCAGACTGCAAATTGCAGCCACATAGCGCCCAACAATAGTATGTACGATGGTCGAAGCAGACTGCAAATTGCAGCCACTGGAGTTGAAGGGAATAGTAGAGATGAAAACATGGACGACTCCTGACCGATGGACTCGCTAGGTTGGTCCCTGGTCCTGCACTACACCGTTCCAATTTCCGTCGACGGTAATGGGTTAAAATAGACTGTTTGTTAGGTATCAACAGTCGAAATAAGCACTTATATAAGCACAGTATCCATCCTAACATTTTAAAAGAGGCATACATGTATATCGAAGCATATTTTTAATGAATAATTTCAATATGATCAAATAACTACAACTCTTACGCTAATATGCACCAATTACATGAACAGAAACACTAGCTGTCTTACATTAAATACATATCGAAAGCGTAACCTTTGTATTTTGAAAATATGTGTCGCAGACTGCCGGCGAACACTAAGGGTGTGGGGGTCGAGATCGACAAAGAAAGAGGAAACCATTTTATTAATGTCTACTGCGTTTTATTCTCACAATCCTCCAAGCTTTCCCAGCCGTTTCAGCCTGTTCAGCCGTTTCTCTCTCTGCAACCAATATATACTAATATACAGTTTCATACTTATATACATCACATAAGTAACAATCACATACGTAGCATATCATCAGGCATATATACATGTAATGACGACAATTGCATTGACGAATTTAAGAAATACAATATACGATGGTGTAGTTTAAGTTAGACAATGAAAATCAAGTATTTACATCTGATCGATATGTCTAAGCAACTAACAGGTTATCAGTCAATGTACATGCATAATATGTTATCGGGGTGGGTGGTAGTAGAAAGAAGTAGCAATAGTTACCTGAAGGTATATATATAATATACACAATATGCATTATTTGTAGCAAATAATTGATGGCGTCTTGTTTATGTTTTGTGACAATGGCGGATTTCTCATATGCATGCATTGATTGGTTAGTAAAGAGCACGTGCTTAAGTATTGCCATGTGTCAGGTCAAATGTACGTGTCACTTATTTTAACTATTGGTCCAAGGGAAATAGCTAAAACTATACTACACTGTACTACATATGCTACGTTACAAACTAACTGAAGGTGTTACGACGTTTTCAACTCACTGCTTCAAATATGGGCAAAAATGACAAGCGAATATATGTGTTCAAAGAGTTGTGTAGTTATTAATGTTTGATACTATGGAGTAGAGACGTACTTTCTGTGTTCCTTTAATGTCAAACCCCTAGCGGCGACTTAGACATGTTTTCCTGGGCAGGCTTAGCCGACCTAAGCGATTAACCAGTACTAAGCATTGTGTGTGAGGTGCCTTGCTCAATGACAAGTGGCCTGACCGAGTATCGAACCCGGGACCGTTCGATTCCAAATCCGACGCTCTACCACTGCACCACGGACGCCACTTGTGGAAACATACAAAATTTGGTATATGTCTAGATCGGATGTCATGGATTTTTATATGTGCTTGTGTGGATTTATCGCCAGAATAATATCCTGGTAAAAGAATATTTTAAAACAATGGATCATTGCGAAATCAGCATTTTTCTATGGAACAATAGAATTTGCCACTGTGGTTGAATATCGCTCACCATTACCGAAACATAATCGCCTAAGGTGTTTAGCTTGAAAAGAATGACTGGATGTATGTAGGTTTTAATCTTTATTAAAGTCTCATCTATGTACATACATGTAATACAAACACAAATATAAATAATCAGATTAAAAGTACATAGCCATTCTGAATAGAATTATAAGAGACATATTGCAACAAAACATATCACATTATAAAATCCCACACTACTATTAGTTAATGCTTATTTACATTCTAAAGCCAAGAAACAGTTGCTAATTTATATTTAAATACGAAATAAAACAAAATGGTATAAAACACTAAATCGAAAAACAAGCACTAGTGCGCTTTTAAGAAATATTTTACAAAATCAGTTATCACCCAGGATCAGATCGAGAATGACCTAATTAGCAGTTGCTTCTTGTAGTCTGTAAAAATCATAGATATATAGTAATTAACACAAAAAAGGGCATTATTTACAAAGGTAAAAGTAACGACGCTGTAGTATATTAAAACAGGTTTTGGCACAAAGTCTTATCACTGATTGATTACTGAATAGAAATAGAAATTGATCACGTTTTGTCATATTACAGAAATTATGGTCAGCTAATATTGCCTTCTGCAATAGTAAAGTTCTTAGATCATTATATATGGCACATTCCAATAAAACGTGATGTTCATCTTCTATCACATTACAAAAGGGACATTTACGATCGTCTAATCTTAAATTCTCATACCTTCCGGTTTCTATACGGATTGGTGCAACACCGCATCTAAATTTACTAAATGCCGACCTGTGTCGTGTAGGTAAAATCATTTTACAATATTCCTCAGGTTCAAATACATGCTTAAACTTACAATACGTTCTTAATTTGTTACGACCTCGTCCAGTAGTACCATGAATGCTATTTATAGAGGCATACCAATCTGTTATATATTTGTTCATACCAAATTTTCCCACACATTCGACACAATGAGGCTTAGAAATTGGAGCATATAAGTTACAAAATTCTGCAAAATCAATATCCGTAAAATGTTTCTTAACAAAATAGAACCAGTTTTTACAGGAAGCAGATTTCTCGTTATGTATGTTATTGCGAACTCTATAGTATAGTATACTAATTTCTACCATTCACGGTGTCTGGATGCAAGTGTAATATTAATTTAAATGCCTACAAAAAAGAAGGAGAAGAAGGAGAAGAAGAAACGTTCGCTTTCTTCACCCGACATTACGAGTACACAACCCGAGAAACGCACTACCTCGTGCATTGCTTCTTTTCCCGTGCTTCCGGTGAACAGCATGGCATATCGAGCATATGTGCAACCCATGAACATGAACAATATGGCAAGCATGAACAAGCTAATGGGTACTATACTCCCCCACCACCACCCCAGCCGCCCTCTCAGACTCACCACTATGTGCTTGCACCAACGTATGTCCAGCAATCACCCCAGACGTCGTATCAATCCAGCAGCTTGTTCTTGATAGACTGACTTCTATGGATACACGCTTATGTAAGTTAGACAATATTGAAAAACAGTTATCGTCTCTATCGGATAAGCTATCATCCATGGATACACGCGTGTCATCACTTGAGAAGTCTGAGCAAGAAACAAAAGCTCGTGTATCTGCCGTTGAAAATAGTAGGTCATTAGACTCTCAAATATGTGATGATATACAAGCCAAACAGGCTGACATTGATAATGCCATTTATACTGAGCGGGGTCGTATTACTGAGTTGAAGAACCAATATGACACATTGAAATATATATCAGACGAGGTCACTGATCTACAGTCACGCTCTATGAGAGATAATCTGTTATTATTTGGATTCGCTGGGTGCACGACGGCTGAGAGTAGGCGATCCGAGAACTGTGCTACTACGGTGCTTGACTATTGCCAGAACACGCTACATATTCCTGATGCACATACATCCATTTGGCTTGAAAGGGCGCAACGACTAGGTAATAAATACGAACATGGTAAAACAATGCCCATTGTTGTGAAGTTTAGCCATTACCCAGACAAACTGCTAACTAAACAGAAAGCTTCGGAACATTCAAAATCCTCCCAGACTTCCCAGGAGTCATACTTACGCGATACTCCGCATGGCGCACGTGCCCCCAGACCTATCCGTCCCCAGATCCGTGTCAGTGATCAATTCCCTAAAGTGATTCAAGAACGCAGGCGCAAGTTGATCCGGACTATGATCATGGCGAAGGAAAATAGAAAATATGCATATAATAACAGTAAATTTATTATTATAATAACCATGGTGATGTATATTGATCTGGTAACCTAAATTCTCGCACGAGCGACCAGCTAGATTACGTACCTGGCCAACATTTAGACCGTTATGTTGAGCTTCCACAGCCTAGTGAGCATTTACTTAGTTTACCAGTGCGCCGAAATCAAGATAATTATGTGAACAATTTGGGGGGGAAATTATTAACACTTTGCAAAGAAAATGATCTCTGTATTGTTAATGGCCGGTTGGATGAAGGAAAATGTACTTTCCATGCAACTTATAGAAATAGACCGGTTTCTAGCTTAGTTGATTATGTGATAACTAGTCACGAATGTGATAACAGTATAAATGGTATGCACGTGTTTGATTTAACTGAATATTCGGACCACTGTCCTATTACGCTTACTTTGAAATACAACATAGACAACAACAACAACAACTTTTTATTTTATTTAACGTCAGATTACAGGTTATGTAACAACATGACATGAATATGTTGTTCAAAATATAAACATTGGGTATACATGCATGGGGGGACAGCAATTGTACTATATGTCCTATAGACAATTACAAAAATGTAATATAAGTTACACAAACAAACATCAAAATATACATCCAGGTGAATGTATGGACATATTTATGTGGATTATTTCTAAATACGTATGCATGCTCATATGAATATCGGTGTCTGTGAAAGATATATAAACATTGATATGGCAATAAGACTTTTTAGAAAAATACCGTGAGAACATTGTCACACGGTCATATTCGTTGCGCACGGGATTTAGTTGATATGAATCAAACCTATATAAGTATAGTAGTTTTACATGGGTTTATATTTGTATGGACAACATTTACGTCACATACACAAGTCGGAAAGTGGTGGGCAATGAATTAACCGCGCATTTGTAATTCACAATTATGCAAGTTAGAATTTTCTGTCTATAGATACGGGTTCGTACATATGCGCAATATGCGGGTTGCTTTAACTTGAAACTGTTCGATTAATAATTTCAAGTTGTGCTAAGTTATTTTCGTTATGTAATTATGTATGTACTGGAGTGGTAGGATAATTGATATGCGCCGCAAAATATAGCTATTCACGTTTAAATTGAGTCATTATGATTTTCGCAAATATAGCGAGTCGAGTTAGAGTCCTAACTGATTTTGTACATAGTAGATCTTTATATGTCAGCGTATTGGGGTTACAATAATAACGACGTGCGATATAAACTTGTCTTGAAGTTGAAAAGAACGGGCATTTTAAGAGGTAGTGGAATTCATCGCGTATGTCATTAAGGGGGCATAACCTACATGTCCGGTTTTCAAGTGGTATAAAAGACTGTGACCAACGTCCGATTTCCACCGGTAACCTGTGATTTCCAGTCCTAAAATGGAATAGAGATAAACGTAAATTTATTGAAAGCGACGTTAAATATGTTTCCAGGACAGCGTTTTCCTTGTATAATCTATAATTGATACCTTTAGATGAATTGTATATACTTAGATAGTTTTAACAATTCTATTTTATTCTTAGAAGACATGCTATTATTGAATTTCTGTACACATGGCCACGATATATTACCAAGGTATTTAGTTCTTAAACTTGTGTATCTCGTACAACATAGCAAAAAGTGATATTCCGATTCAACCGACTTTTGGTTACATAATTTACATAATCGATGTTCTTTTTCTATAGCATTATATCTACCAAATTCAATTTCTAACGTAATATTTCTTAAGCATGTGAAACACGTTCGCAAGTCATCACTAACAATCGTATCAATATATTCTTCAAATATAAATTCATTTTTAAATTTACAATAATAGTCTAATTTTGTCATTGTGTTTATGGATTCTCTCCATTCTTGAATAAACTGGTCACCTATTCTCCTTTTAAACATAGGAAAATAATCAATATTTTCATTAAAACTTAATCTTACATCTCTAAAGCCAAGATAATCAATAACAGAATGCATACGGGTTGCCCAACAATTATTACTTACATTTTCACAGAGGTCCATATACATTGTATACATAGGTGAGGTGTTATGTTTCATTATTTTCAGCCAATATGTTGTAGATCTTTCTTTACATATTGTAGAGAGTGGGAATCTTCCTAGTTCGCCATAAACAGCATTATTTGGTATCTGTTGTTTGACTCCAAGTATATATTTACAAAATCGGATATGCAATTTATCCACCTGTTTGTAACTATTATTATTATAAATACCCCACACTTCACAACCATACAACAATATTGGCATAACCATTGAATCAAATAAAGAAAGTTTAGTTTTAACATCAAATTTAACTTTGTCAAATAAAGATAACAGATTATGGTAGGCCTTTAATGCTTGGTTATATAAAGCTTTAACCGCTCCCGACATAGTTCCAGTGTAGGTAAAATTGACACCTAAATAGGTGAAATTATCCACACGTTCAATATTTTCCCCGTTAATGAAAAGGTCTGTATAAACTCTTTGCTTACGTTTCTCAAAGACACATATCTTAGTTTTAGCAATGTTAATTTTAAGACCCCATTTTTCAGAATACTGATAAATGCAGTCAATTTGCGATTGCTAACTGATTGCATCAGTGGTGAATAACACTATATCATCAGCAAGCAAAATCATGTACATTGACAAAAGTTCAAGATCTTTATCAGTTAGTGAATTTACATTTAAGTGTCTATTGATATCGTTAATAAATAAAATAAACAGAAGGGGAGATAACGGTTCACCCTGCTTCAAACCTATTATAACATCAAAGAAATTGGACAATTCCATAGTACTGGATAATTTAACACACGATTCGACATCATTATAAATACATTTAATCATGTTGACCATTTTACAGCTGATACCTTGTTGAATTAATTTTACCCACAATGCATCTCTGTTAACAGTATCAAATGCTCGCTTGTAGTCGATAAAAATACACCATAGCCTCGATTGTTTGGATAATACTTATTGAATGGTTGCATGTAACAAGAAAATAGCATCAGCTGTAGAACGGCCATCACGGACGGAAACCGAACTGTGAATCATTAAATACATTCTCTGATTCACACCATTTATTTATTTGATTTCTTAATAACAATGAAAATATTTTACCGATAACATTCACCAATGTGATTCCCCTATAATTAGATGGATTTCCTTTGTCACCCTGTTTATAGATAGGAACAATAACTCCCTTAGACCATGCCTTGGGATAAATACAATTGTCAAATATATTGTTGAAAATGTTGCACAAATAGGACGATATAAAATAGTTTGCATCTATGAAATTCAAAAAACAATATCTTTGTTAAACCGTTATAAAAGCTGCGATTACGAAAATAATGTTGCTGATTTTTTTTTATCAGCAACATTATTTTCGTAATCGTAGCTTTTATAACGGTTTAACAAAGATATTGTTTTTTGAATTTCACCAATAGTAATCCGATCATCTAACTGTTAAATATTTACAGCTTTATCACGTGACGAATTATGGTCATCGCTATTATATTGGCCTTGAGATTCATTTGAACTATCGGGAAAATGTGTAACAAAGTCTTCGAGGCTAACATCGCTTGCAGCACTATTCATATTTTTGAGTTTGTTTATATACTTCCAGAATTTACGTGGTGATGTCTTACTCATCTTAGACAGTTTCACTTTCTCTTTATTGTAATATTGATATTTAGCTTTGCGCTTAGCTTTAATATATACATTTCTAAAGTTCAAAAACTCAAGTTTATTTACATCGGATTTCCCCCCTAGAAATCTACGCTTAGCTGTAAAAAAGTTAGATTTGGCTATTCGGCAACTTTGATTAAACCAAGCTAACTTTTTCTTTTTAAGTTTAGGACGCCTGTTTACTGATTTTGAAAAACATCTAGAAGAAATGTCATGTACTAAGTTTGAAAATTTGCTCATACATTCGTCAATATCATATTCACCAGACATCAATTTAGCATCAATGTCATTAAATAATACAGACTGACTGTTCACCTGTTCCAATAAAATATCTTTTCTAGCTGTGTTGTGTCCCAGCATATTTTGTCATATTCAATGCGACTATCTTGTGATAAATCTATGTTGCATTTCAAAGTAAAAGTAATAGGACAGTGGTCCGAATATTCGGTTAAATCAAACACATGCATACCATTTATACTGTAATAACATTCGTAACTAGTAATCACATAATCAACTAAGCTAGAAACCGGTCTATTTCTATAAGTTGCATAGAAAGTACATTTTCCTTCATCCAACCGGCCATTAACAATACAGAGATCATTTTCTTTGCAAAGTGTTAATAATTTCCCACCAAAACTTCACATAATTATCTTGATTTCGGCGCACTGGTAAGCTAAGTGCATGCGCATTAGGCTGTGGAAGCTCAACATAACGGTCTAAATGTTAGTCAGGTACGTAATCTAGCTGGTCGCTCGTGCGAGAATGTAGGTCACCAGATAAGTATACATCACCAAGGTCATTATATTTTCGAAAAAATCAAAATCAAATAAAGTGGAATTTACATTCCTATACATGGCAGAACTCTCAGGGGGTATATAGCATACACAAAAATATGCATCAGATATGGATTGTACATTCCTATACATGGCAGAACTCTCAGGGGGTATATAGCATACACAAAAATATGCATCAGATATGGATTGTACATTCCTATACATGGCAGAACTCTCAGGGGGTATATAGCATACACACAAATATGCATCAGATATGGATTGTACATTCCTATACATGGCAGAACTCTCAGGGGGTATATAGCATACACAAAAATATGCATCAGATATGGATTGTACATTCCTATACATGGCAGAACTCTCATGGGGTATATAGCATACACAAAAATATGCATCAGATATGGATTGTGAATACTCATTATGCAATTTAAACCATATATATCCTTTGTTATTTAATTGTATACGTTCGAACTAGTTTCTGTAACATTCTTTGTAATACACGATTACACCCCAGCTGTCACGTTTTGCCCTTCGATTGCTTTTCGGACGGGGACAGCTAAAATGATTAAAACCGTCAATGTTTACATTTGTTATGTTGGAATTCCATGTTTCCACAAATAATAGCACATCAAAATCTGAAATAAAATCACAATCATTTAACTTAACATTAATACCCTTGCACATTCCACGATAGGAATGTTAACTGTTTCTCAACAGATTCCTAGATATAACCAGATCTCGACACATTATCGACAGTATACACTCTATTGTCAATGAACAGTTTATCGTAGGACATATATGCTTTTCCTCCATTTTCCTTCGCCTTGATCATAGTCGGGATCAACTTGCGCCGGCGTTCTTGGATCTCTTTGGGGAATTGGTCACTGACACGGATCTGGGGACGGATAGGTCTGGGGCACCTGCGTTATGCGGAGTATCGCGTAAGTCTGACTTCTGGGAAGTCAGGAAGGATTTTGAATGTTCAGAAGCTTTCTGTTTAGTTAGCAGTTTGTCTGGGTAATGGCGAAACTTCACAACAATGGGCCTTGTTTTGCCATGTTCGTATTTATTGCCTACTCGGTGCGCCCTTTCAAACCTAATGGATGTATGTGCATCAGGAATATGCAGTGTGTTCTGGCAATAGTCAAGCACAGTAGTAGCACAGTTCTCGGATCGCCTACTCTCAGGCGTCGTGCACTCAGCGAATCCAAAGAATAACAGATTATCTCTCATAGAGCGTGACTGTAGATCATTTACCTCGTCTGGTATATATTTCAACGTGTCATATTTGTTCTTCAACTCAGTAATACGACCCCGCTCAGTATAAATGGCATTATCAATGTCAGCCTGTTTGGCTTGTATATCATCACATATTTGAGAGTCAAATGCTCTGCTATTTTCCACGGCAGATACACAAGCTTTAGTTTCTTGCACATACTTCTCAAGAGATGACACGTGTTTATCCATGGATGATAGTTTATCCGATAGAGACGATAACTGTTTTTCAATATTGTCTAACTTACATAAGCGTGTATCCATAGAAGTCAGTCTATCAAGAACAAGCTGTTGGAAATTATCAATTGGTTGATACGACGTCTGGGGTGATTGCTGGACATACGTTGGTGCAGGCACATAGTGATGAGTCTGAGAAGGCGGCTGGGATGGTGGTGGGAGAGAATAGAACCCATTAGCTGAGGTAAGGCAATTGTTCATGCTGGCCATATTGTTCATAGGTTGCACATATGCTAGAGATGCCATGCCGTTCACAGGAAGCACGGGAGAAGAAGCACTGCACGGGGTAGTGCGTTTCTCGGGTTGTGTACTCGTTATGTCGGGTGAAGAAAGCGAACGTTTCTTCTTCTCCTTCTTCTCCTTCATTTTTGGAGGCATTTAAATTAATATTTTACCTGCTTACAGACACCGTGAATGGTAGAGATTAATATACTATACTATAGAGTTCGCAATAACGTTCTAAATGATTTCCAATTCGGCTTTAGGGATAAACGAAGCACTGTAGACTGTGTTTTAGTCTACATACAATCATACAGAAAATTATTTCTAAGAAACAGAAATTATATTGTTGCTTCGTCGATTACTTCCGATGTGTTGATACAATACATAGGGATTCCTTATGGCTAAAACTTAGCCTGGGAACAGGCGTTGGTATATTTTGCCTGGTCAGTCAAATAAATATATTTTAACACAGACTATTGATTGGGCGGGCCGTATTGAATTTCTGATAATTTTCAACATGTCATTTAGCCAGAAGTTAAAAAGTGAAAAATCGACAGACTGGAACCCAGGCTAGGTAAAACTAGTCGAGCTAGGAATAAGTTGCAAGTTTTTAACTATTATTAAATCATTGTATAAGCATGTATATTCTTGTGTCAAGCTTTCGTCGTCGGATTTCTTCGATATAGCCGTTGGCCTTAAGCAAGGTGAACCATTATCACCGTTACTCTTTATTTTATTTGTGAATGAAATAAGCGATTCTCTTGATTTTAATAACCTAACGGAACTTGATAAACAGCAATTGTCAATATAATTATCTATTATTGTTTTCAGATGACATGGTTTTATGTACACTAGATAAATCAAGCTTACATATCCAATTAGATTGCATATACAGTTACTCAAATAAATGGGGATTAACAATAAATACAAGCAAAACTAAGATATGTATATTTGAAAAACGTAAGCAAAAACATGGTAGATATGATAATGTATATAGAGAACAAAGGCTGTGTTTATTTTGTAATCAACTCAAAATCGAGTCAGAATTCCATTTTCTTTTAGTATGTCCGAGATTTAGAAACATAAGACAATTAATAATACCAGGATCTATTGCATGGCCTACTATAAATACGTTTACTAACATTATGTCCTACATGGCCTACTATAAATTATAAATACGTTTACTAACATTATGTCCTGCATGGCCTACTATAAATACGTTTACTAACATTATGTCCTGCATGGCCTACTATTAATACGTTTACTAACATTATGTCCTGCATGGCCTACTATAAATACGTTTACTAACATTATGTCCTGCATGGCCTACTATAAATACGTTTACTAACAGTATGTCCTGCATGACCTACTATAAATACGTTTACTAACATTATGTCCTGCATGGCCTACTATAAATACGTTTACTAACATTATGTCCTGCATGGCCTACTATAAATACGTTTACTAACATTATGTCCTGCATGGCCTACTATAAATACGTTTACTAACATTATGTCCTGCATGGCCTACTATAAATACGTTTGCTAACATTTTGGCCTGCATGGCCTACTATAAATACGCTTACTAACATTTTGTCCTGCATGGCCTACCATAAATACGTTTACTAACATTATGTCCTGCATGGCCTACTATAAATACGTTTACTAACATTATGTCCTGCATGGCCTACTATAAATACGTTTACTAACATTATGTCCTGCATGGCCTACTATGAATACGCTTACTAACATCACGTCCTGCATGGCCTACTATAAATACGTTTACTAACATTGTGTCCTGCATGGCCTACTATAAATACGTTTACTAACATTATGTCCTACATGGCCTACAAAATATAAATACGTTTACTAACATTATGTCCTGCATGGCCTACTATAAATACGTTTACTAACATTATGTCCTGCATGGCCTACTATAAATACGTTTACTAACATTATGTCCTGCATGGCCTACTATAAATACGTTTACTAACATTATGTCCTGCATGGCCTACTATAAATACGTTTACTAACAGTATGTCCTGCATGGCCTACTATAAATACGTTTACTAACATTATGTCCTGCATGGCCTACTATAAATACGTTTACTAACATTATGTCCTGCATGGCCTACTATAAATACGTTTACTAACATTATGTCCTGCATGGCCTACTATAAATACGTTTACTAACATTATGTCCTGCATGGCCTACTATAAATACGTTTACTAACATTTTGGCCTGCATGGCCTACTATAAATACGCTTACTAACATTTTGTCCTGCATGGCCTACCATAAATACGTTTACTAACATTATGTCCTGCATGGCCTACTATAAATACGTTTACTAACATTATGTCCTGCATGGCCTACTATAAATACGTTTACTAACATTATGTCCTGCATGGCCTACTATGAATACGCTTACTAACATCACGTCCTGCATGGCCTACTATAAATACGTTTACTAACATTGTGTCCTGCATGGCCTACTATAAATACGTTTACTAACATTATGGGTTCAAATAAACAAGATAAACAAATAAAAATGGAAACATATATATTAAACAGGGTATGGAGTTGAGAAAATGTTTGAATTAATAATATGTGTTTCATGTGTATAATATATGACTAATCATATAATGTAAATTTGTTGAATATATTTCACATACATATCATTTGTAAATGGCCAAAGGCGTACTTATACTTATAGGCCGATTGCCAATACAGATTGATTGCAGGTTCGATCCCCCGTCTGACCCTAATAATGGGACGTTAAACCGAGGTCTCGTGTTGGTGCTTTACACCGTGCACGTAAAAGAACCAGAGGAATCTCTGGAATGTGTCTCTCTCTGTATCATTGCACTATCCTCCAAAAATCTAAAATTACTAACCTCTTCAGGAGGCGTCGCTCATATGGGCAACCGGTAGCGACGATAAATAAACGTAAACACACACACATATTGATTGCCATTATTAACACACATATCACATTTAGGACAAGTTTCACCCTTGCTAAAACAAAATAATTCGTTTATAGTTGAAACAGCAGTATAATATTTACGTTTTAATTTTAGGAATTGTCTGCATGGTTTATTAACGTTGAATGTGTTTTCAGCATTTATTTCGGGAAAACGTGCAATTAGCCTAGACATCCTTTCATTATGTTCAGTTTCGAGAATTGACCTTCATTGAATGTTTCTTGGAAACAAGTGCATCACTCATATAATTTGACAAATACGGTTTCAGATTATACTTGACAAGAAGTCTGTCAATGTCTGGTATTGCATCGTGTAACTGCCTTTCATCATTGTCATAGTGAAATAAGCTCATTATAAACATCCATTTGGACAGATAATGACAAGGTAGTCGGCATAGCTGACCCAGGAATGTAAGTTTCTTGTAGTCAATCATCGTCTCTATTGGAGAGATTCCCAGACAACTAAGAGCTATATCTGTATTAGCAAATGGTGGTGTTCCGTTTTACGTTTATTTATCGTCGCTACCAGTTGGTGGTAAGTTTTAGACCAGTTTTATACAGAATCGATGGCTTCTTTCTAGCTGCAATAAACTGGATCTGGACATACAATTCCACAATTCACTGCCAAAAAGTGCCTTTGTTACTATACGAGCGACGCCTCCTGAAGAGATTAGTACTATAGAGTTTTTGAGGATAGTGCAATGATACAGACATATACCCATTCCAGAGTATCCTCTGGCTCTTGTACGTGCACGGTGTGAAGCACCGACACGAGACCTTGGTTTAAAGTTCCACCTGAAAGATTGTTAATTGTATTAGGGTCAGACGGGAGATCGAACCTCGAAGTCCAGCGTGTTAATCCGTGTTTTTGACGTTTATTTATCGTCGCTATCGGTTGCCCATATGAGCGACGCCTCCTGAAGGGATTAATTAAATATATAAATCAGTGACTTCAAATGTAGTCTTTTATTGTGACTTCGAGGAGAATAAATATATAACACTGTCTTTCATTCTAATACGGTTTCTGTATTTTCACTATTTTGACTGTGTTTATGTATGCATTGTTCAGTATGTATTGTTTTATTCCTTATTTCAATTGTTGTAAATAACCATGTACATGATAGAAATATGTTTAAACCAATATGTTTTATATTGGGATATAAAATAAGTAAATAGTTTATTATAGTGACATGTGCATCCGACATTATATATACTACAGATAATAAATATACAAACAAGCACCGGCCCAGTGGACCTATATGTCACGTAATATAAAATCGTGGTTATGTACACAATTGATACATACATGAAATTCAAAATTAAGTACCAAGCTACTAAGTCAATGATTTATGTTTACAGTTTAATAACCGAACAAGTAACTGGCCTAGAAAGCGGTGGGTAGTAAAATATGTTTAAACTATTGTGACTTGACTTGACTTACATAACTGTTTATTCTCATAAAAGATCCGATGAATGAACTCGATCAAAGTCATATCACTCGGTGTGAACAACACGTAAATGAATGTCATTATTATTCAAAATGTCCTCAAAGAATATTGAGGTGTTGACACTTGATTGAAGTTAATCGCTCGCCCAGATCATTCGCCGGCGACGAGGATAACATTTAATAAGCTCAATTATCAACACAGTTGATTACACAATAAGCTCAGCTGGTCTAGACAATTAACAATTGATCAAAGCAACTGCCACTTCCTTTAAGTCACTGATTACTTGGTATGTAAATGTGCCACAGCAATATTAATACAAATGTTCTGATTTGTGTTGGCATGTCAGCCAGCAACATTTATGGAATTATATAGATTGCTTACACAACACATACCGTCACGCTCACCCACACGGTTCGCCGGAGACGAGGGATATAAGCTCAATCTCATCACATACCGTTATTTCTTACGGAACACCGTACCTGTATGTATGCAATTGGTTAATATTGTTAAGTTTTAATATTTACTAGACATATATTGTGATATTGCCGCGCCAAGCTGTTAGGGATCTGACTACAGCAGTCCAACAATGGGTTCAATCACCGAAGACATGGTGGTACAACTAAACGCATCAATCGTGGAAATCCAGGAGTTCAATAAAACCACAGCCGAAAATATTGATCAGTTCTTTCTGATAATAATGGGATTTATAATTTATCGTAAGTTTTGTTATTTTATATTTATGCATAGCTGAGGAGTGTAGTGTATTTCGGCGTGGGTAGAACAGCGGCCCGGCTAGCTCAGTTGGTAGAGCTGTCCGACTAGTGTTCGGGAGGTCGTGGGTTCGAGTCCCACGTCGGGTCACTAACTTTTCCGCTCTTTCTTTGCATGGTCACTTTAGGTGTATAAGAAAGCGTTAAAGTAGTAGCCAAAGGGCCAGGGCATTTACCTAGCTAGGTACCTAACAGCTGCAACTTGGATACTGCTAACAGACAATTTATCTACGTGTTGCTTGTTTAGCTTTCTTGTTTAGCCTTCTGAACGGTTTTGCCTGGTAGAGCTGGTTCCCAGAATGCCTCGTTCCGGTGCTAGCCTGGGTTCCAGTCTGTCGATTTTTAACTTCTGGCATATGATCAGAAGCTCAATTAATAGTCTTAGAGTTAACAAATATTTATTTGACTGACCAGGCAAAATATATCGACGCCTGTTCCCAGACTATCTTCCGCGCCAGACTGTGTCACATAAAGAACCCCATTGCCATTTACTACAGCATTTAACGTAAACGGTGTAAAACCACCGACACGAACCCTCAGTTTAAAGTCCCCCAGTTTAAAGTCCCCAAACAGACTGTTAATGTTACTAAGATCGAACCTGTGATCCCTGGATTCGCAGTCCAGCGTGCTAACCACTGGTTCACTGACCCGTCTGTAAATGTGTTATAGTGTGTGTTAGACGGTTAGGAACATTATTTCAATGTTAGAGGGCCCTAAGGAGGATTAGTTCAAAACTAATTAGGTCACCCTCTATAAATAAAGAAATCTATCTCTATCTCTATGCTTAACCCGGCCGTAGATTAGGCTATTATAGATACGTATACGATAGATATATGGTAATTATGTACTATCCCGCATTATTATTATTATTAAAAGATATTATGGTTAAATTGTGAATATTAGTTGGATATTATTATTTGAATGCTCATATTGTGTACATGCTTCATAAACAGTACCGAATCCGAACGATTCACGGGTTTTAGAAAGAAATCAAATAATGTAATTTTTTGAATGAATTTATGAATATTTCTCTAATCTAGATAATGACCTATTCCACATTGTACATGGCTAATCTGTATGGCTAGTCTTTCTGCGAACAACGTGATTTGTGCTTGTGTGTGTATTACGTTTATTTATCGTCGCTACCGGCTGCCCATGTGAGCGACGCCTCCTGAAGATATTAAGTCATTTTAGATTTTTGGAGGAGAGTGCAATGATACAGACAGAGACCCATTCCAGAGTCTCCCCTTGTTCTTTTACGTGCACTGTGTAAAGCACCGACACGAGACCTCGGTTTAAAGTCCCAATACAAACCATTCACAATTTATGTAATTTGTAACATTTTTTGTGTTATACATGTAAATTTATTGGAATAAATACTGTTTAAACCAAAGTCCCAACTGAAAGACTGTTTTTATTAGGGTCAGACGGGGATCGAACCTGCGATCCATGGGTTACCTGTCAAACGTGTTAACACAAATATTCGATTCCAAATAAAAAGCTTATTAGTACTTATTTTATGAAATCTGCGAGTGTTTCTGAAAAGATGCATACGTTCCGTACTGTATATGTTACCTATTATATCTCCCTCATGACAATGGATTCCACGAGGAATGCAGTTCTCGAGAGAGTTTAATCTAACGGTGTAAACTTGTTTCGTAATCGAGCTGAAATGAAAATTGCATAGACTAATATAGTGTTCTTCTGCTTCCAAAGTGGAATATTACAGTATTTGTTACCTATTATTCTAATGACATCACATCTCCTTGGAGAGCTGCAGCGCTATCGATTCTCTGCAGCGGATTAACTACATTTTAATTAGTAAGCATCTATTAAAACTAGGTACATATATTTTGATACATTTTGAAAAATATATTGCCTTGACAGAGAGGCAGGCAATCTGTGAAATGTGCGCTAAATCGTTTATTCTTAATACTGTTTGTGTGACGTAGAAACCGTAAACATTTAGACTGAATTCTAACTTCTAACTTGCATTTATACGCACAGAAAACTTAATGTGATAATTTAAAGATATTCGCAAAATATCTAATTAAAGAGATGGATAACACAAATATTACCGCTTTAGAGATACGCTTTCAGGAAATCCAAAAGTGGCGGGAAAAAACAGACGACAATATGGATACGATGTTTCTCGTTATTATGGGAATATTAGTAATGTGTATGTTATTTTCATGTCTAATAATGTGTATTTTATTTCCATGTCGAATAACATGTATGTTATTTTCATGTCTAATAATATGTATGTTATTTACATGTCTAATAATGTGTATGTTATTTTCATGTCGAATACTGTGTATGTTATTTTCATGTCTAATAATGTGTATGTTATTTACATTTCTAATAATGTGTTATGTACATGCATGTCTAATAACGTATATACACATAGTCATGTTATTTACATTGTTGGAGACCAGTGTGTGTAGAACTCGCATTGCATTTGTTCATATGTTGTGTGTGTTTTACGTTTATTTATCGTCGTTACCGGTGAGCGACGACTCCTGAAGAGATTAGGCATTTTAGGGAAGGATAGTGGAGGATAGTGCAATGACACAGACTGAGACGCATTCCAGTGTCTCCTCTGGTTCTTTTACGTGCATGGTGTACAGCACCGACACGAGACCTCGGTTTAAAGTCCCAACTGAAAGACTGTTTATTTTATTATGGTCAGACGGGGGATCGAACCTTTACTGCCAGCTTTGTAAGCTTTGTACATAAGCACAAAAAAACATAAACAGAAGAAAATACTTTACGAGACATGGCCAAAGAGACACATTGTTTTGGAAGGCAATCAAACAACAGCTAGCACAAAACAATGTCAGCTACGGTCGACATTTATTCTGTTGAAGACTAATGTAACCATTTTAAAAACACTTATTCGGCGAAGAGCCAGTTGTAAATAACACGCGATTGATAAATCCACCATTGATTGTAATTCAATAATAGCAAAACATTAGTTTATACAAATTTATTTTAACTCGATTGCGAAACAAGTTCTTTCAACTTATATTAATCACTCTCGAGACCTCATTCCTGATGGAATCCATCGCCATGAAGGCGAGAGAAGTGTGGAATTTAAATGCCTTGCCTAAGGGCACAATCGTAACCATACAATTATATTTATATAGCATTACTCAATATTAGGTATAATGCTATTCTGACAAATCTTAAACGATTTCATTATATATTATATTATATACACTATTAAGATTTTTCATTATATTAGAATTTGTACAATTTAACAATGCTATTAATTTCACCATTAAAAGTATTTTGGAATATATAGTTTTCTAACATCTTCATACACTTTAACACGAAATGAAACTCGTCTTCTATATCAAAATTATCGTTACAAATAACACCTTTTCGTTGACCTTGGCACCGGTGTTTGAGAATGTCTACCTTTTTGAATGGCCAGGTTACGTGAATCTAATTGAATGTTGGCCATTGCAGTTCTCAACAACAACAACAACAACAACCTTTTATTTGCCATGGTTATACATTGTAACAACAGACATAATAAATATGTAAATATATGTATGCGGGTAACACAACGGGGACAGAGAAAATAATGTATTCAATTTCAAAACAGCATGTTAATTCTAAATTGGTGAACAACGAAATTCCAAAATGATACAGAACGAAATTGGTATTGTCACTCAAGATATGGTTAAAATAAATATTAGTTGTCACTATGCGGTCATGATAACAAAGCAGTTTAACAGGTAAACAGTATACTCGAGATTCACAGTTATATTGATATCCTGATATGTTTACGTACACAACACGTTTTTCATTCACAAAAGTGTGTATCGCCACAGCGGAATGTCATTGATAACTGAATCAGTAGTAAATATGTAGTCCGTGTGTGTGTATGTACTATTAAATTGGTTGTGTATGTTCCGGATAATGTTTGGTGTTCAGCTATAGAATTTCATTACGTAAGTTAAAAAAATACTTAGGTGTCTTAATAGTGCAAAGTTTTGACTATTCATCAGTTGGTTATATTTGATAACATTTGGGTACTTATAGTAATATTTTGGTATGAGATGAAATCTTTTTTCAATAAAGCGTTTACAAACAAACAAGTTATGAAATTCATCGCCCAAATCATTCATGCATGACGGGCACTTACGTTCGTTATAAGGGACATTTGTCCAGCGTCCTGTTTCAATAGGGAACTTGTGGTTTGCAGTACGAAACTTGAGAATTGGTAAAAGCAAGTGTTTTGGTAGCAGTGTCAGATATTCTTCCAACTTCAGCTCGTCTTTGTATAGATTATACGCTTTTCCTTTGTTAGATAATTGCATGCTACTTCTCCATTGTGCAATGAATTGGTCAATTAATGTTTGTTTTTTAAAAGAATGTTCATCTTGTAACATCAACTTGTATACAAGACAAGACTATTTGTGTACGTCACCGGTAACAAGTTTGTTCCAAAATTTTACTATCCTAGTTTTAATGATAATTTCAAGCGGATATCTACCAAATTCTCCGTACAACATATAGGCTGGTGTACTCCTTCGAGTGTTAGAATTTTTTCTTAGAAATTCGGTATGAATTTTTTCGCAATCATTTATGTTTTCTATTCCCCAAATTTCGCACGAATATGTAAGGATAGGTATTATTGTATGGTCAAACAACTTAAGCTGTAACTCAATTGGCAAGTTGAGGTTGTAAATACGCTTATATAATAGATGCATTGCTTTTCGAGCTTGGGATATCAAATGGGCCCTAGCTTTGTTAAATTTGCCAGTGGGGCTGAACACAATACCCAGGTATTTATAGTTATCTATTATTTCAACATTATTTCCTGCTAGGCTGAATGACATATTACGGACACCGCGTTTATTTGAACCAAACACCATTACCTTTGTTTTTTCTAAATTCATTTTAAGTTTCCATTTTTGACAATATATATTGAAATCATCTAGACATTTTTGGAATTCATCTGGGGTTGTACCAATCAACACAGTGTCGTCAGCAAATAGAAGAACAACAATACTTAGTAACCGAATTACATCATCATTGGCATACTCTAAACTAATACCGTTATTACCTTTAGATACTAGGAAGTCTAGTAAATCATTAAGAAACAGAGAAAATAACAATGGGGACAGATTTTCGCCTTGTCTGACACCACACTCGCATGCAAACATTGCTGAATGTTGGCTATTCGACTGTATGCATGACTTGATATTATCATACATATTACGTATAACTTGTAAGAACTTTCCATTTATACCATTTGCAATTAATTTTTGAAATACTTGTGCTCTCGGTAAGCTATCAAACGCGCGGGAATAATCTACGTAACTAACGTATAATTTACGTTTCTGTGCATGAAGAAGATCAATTAGAAATTTAAGTGTAAATACATGGTCAATAGTAGAATGATCCTTTCTGAAACCTGCTTGATTTTCATGAATAATATTATTTTCTTCACAAAATTTAGTTAATCGGTCATTCAAAACAGAAGTGAACAATTTGCCAAGACAGCTTAAAATAGTAATTGGTCTGTAGTTGTCTGGGGCCATGGGGTTTCCTTTACCTTTATAGATAGGGATAATATAACCTTCAGACCATGTACTAGGGATAAGGCCTGTATCTAAAATAAGATTAAACAGCTTTGTGTAGATTGGAAGCATAACATCTTTGGTCGATTTAATATATTCGTTACATATATTGTCAGATTTACTGGAAGCCTTGCCATTCTTGCACTTATTTATCATATTATCAATTTCTAGTATTGTAAACGCAGAGTTCAATGTTTCGTTACTATCTGATAAGTCAGTTCGATCCGTTTGGAAATTATCGGTTTCGTCGGACTTGGCGTTAGCGTTTTTAAAGTATTCATAAAAATCGTCAATAGATGGGGATTTTCCTTTTTTATTGGATTTTAGCTTGTTTAAACATTTCCAATAAGATTTGGGATCATTTGTTTGCATTTCTCTCAGTTTCGATTCATTCATGAAATTGTGATGACTCCTGTAGTAATTCATAGTTCGTTTGTAATCTTTACTTGCACGGTTGAGTGAATTACGGTTGTATACCGATTTGTGTAAGCTATACTGTTTACGTGCACGATTATATATAATCCGTCTATTTCGACATCGAGGCCCGTACCAAGGTTTATTATGTTTTTGATTTGGATGATTATTATTAATTTTGATATTAGGAGTTGAAAATGACACATTAGCGGAGACACTAAATACATCTACGATAGTATGTATAATTTTATTTAGGGCCGTTTTTGGCCAATTATTTCAACACCTGTAAATTCGTTCAACAAATGGTCAACATATTTAATTTTATCTGTGTTAATATTTTGAACAAATGAAGCTGCTTTGCTACTTTGCCATTTCGGTGTCCCACTACATACATTATTGTTACTGTCAGTACATGAGTTACGGCAAACGTTATCTAAGCGCATTTCTAGTGTAAGTAACGAAATGTCCATCCGAAAAAAGGCTGTCAACCTCAGTAACACTGAATTCCGTCAAGTACTTCAGCAGATTCGCAGATGATACCGAATAATCAATAACAGAAACATGTTTGAATGTAAAGCTACCCAGATTTCTGTCCTTTGAAAAACGGCCGTTAAGTATATACAGGTTATTATTTTTACAGATTTCAATTAATTGTCGACCCAAGTTATTAACCTTTTGATCTTGCGAAGTACGTTGGATACTAATATCGAGTTGGTTTAATATTTCTGTTTGGTTAAAAAAACTATGTCATCTTCAAAATCAAAATATTTGGTTAAAACATTATCTGATTCAGTATAGTCTTGCAATTGTGCTGTATGGCCGTTTACATCGCCAGTTAACAATATATTTTCATAGCAGTTACATAAATCAACAATCTCGTTTTCAAATTTCAGGAGTTCATCTTGGTTAAAGTACTTAGATGTTTCGGGAGGGATATATATTAAGGAAATAATCACAGGCTCGTTTTCTATAAAAGAACCAGTTTTCAATTTTAGAAGCATAACATAGTCCGATTCGGAAGGAATTACTTCTACATGTTCATACAATTCGTCTTTTATAAAAAAGCCTAAACCACCAGATTTTCTAATAAATTTTTGTCTTCTCGGTTGCTTGAGAAATTTATAATTATCAAGAATTATGTCATCGTACTCATCAATTTTACATTCTGTACAACAAAGTATATCAAAATCATTTATAAGATCTATAAATTCCGGATAATGTACCCTATTGACAATACCACACACATTGAGAGTTCCGATTTTTAAATTCAAAGAACATTTTACACTGTCACTATTTGGGGGGATTACAGTTATCGAGTTCTCTAGCCCCTGGGTGTCCTAGGCCTGGTCATTTGGATTTTGACCGGTTTTATGGGAAGCACTTCCGGTCGAAGAGGATTTTGGGGATGTTGTAGATACACTGGCACTAGGTGCCATGCTCGTAGAACGATTAGGCTGTTCCTTGGATAAAATGGGTCGTAGATGTGGAGCTGGTTCCAAGGAATGCTGGTTGACAGAGGACCGTGATCGAGGTACAGATCTACCTGTTCTGTTACGATTTTCGTGTTGACGTTGTGGTCGTGACTGCCTTTCAATGGTCGAATCCGGCTTGTATGTTTGTGCGATCTCCATATCCGAGTCTGCGTCAGTCTCGGACTCGGGGTTACTTGGGGATGCAAACATAGTGTTCTTAGATGGTGGTTCAGACCTTTGTCCAGACAACATTCTACTATATTCCTCTTGTTTGGTCTTCAGCGAATCAACAATACGTTGCTGCACATTTGAAGTTCTGGGTCTGGCCAGTATATTGTACCAGTCTGGAAAAAATACGACACGACCATTAACTATAATTGCAGCCGGGAATGCCAAACGTACATTCCTAGCACCATGCATACCTCTCAAGTCTTTATATTCAAACCATAGAGATCGACGTGCATCTGCTATTTCCTTTGGGTAGTCCCTAGATATACCGGTAGACGATCCTTTCAGTAGAGTAGCATTGTCGAGGATGTGATTAACCTGACCCGAGTTACTGAAGGACACAATAATTTGACGATGCCGTATATATCTAGGACCCCTATTGCGTTGATTTTGGTCAACATGTTGAGTAATTACTTTACCTACTCTATATGCTTTTGTAATATTAAAACTATGTGGTTGCAGTTTCAATTTATTTAACAGAATGTCACTAACTACATCTGCGGAATGTTCACCCAGTTGCTCCGGAATACCAGAAAATATCAAATTTGCCTCCCTCTGTCGGGCCTCAATATCGATACTTTTATACTCCAATAGTTTCAATCTTTGGTCAACAACATCGTGCGCGGCAGCGTTATAGTACATCTGTGACTCTACATTGTCAACTCTAAGCTGCATCAAATTTACTTTCACTATTCCTTCCATCAACATGTTCAATTTTTCATCAGTTGATAACTGTTTTAGTATGTCCATGTTCATTTCAAAATAGCTCGTTTGTTTATGAGGTGATACCCCACCCGCTGATCCTGTAGAATGGCGTTGTCGTTTGGATCGCTGGACTGGCTTGTAGTTATCGGATAATGGGGCATATTTACCCGTATATGGTGCAAAAGTTCTATCATTACCAACAGGCATTGTTGAGTCCATTTTCGGTCGCTTCGCTAAGTTTAATTATCAAATTTATTTTCCAAACTTGCCACGTTACAAAAACATGTCCGACCAGTTGATCACCCGGACATATCATTCCTGTCTTGTCTGTACATATTTAGCCTATCATAAAATACATATTTACATTCTGCACAATAATCATTATACCAGTTTTTATGTTCGTGTATATTATTTTCCTTAATATTACTGGGGTTACATTTCTCTTAAACACTGGTGAACACACTTTATCAATAATGCTAGACATATCAACACATTATTTACATCATCTTCAGAATTATATTGACTTAATTTCTGTTGTAAATTTATTATTGATTCAAATGTTTCATCTTTCGTTAGATTTGTGTTATATTCTTCTAAATGAGCAGGCCTCTATACATATTTATATAGGTTATTTGAACCGTTAGTATTATCAGATATATCAATATGTCTCCGAAAACAAAATAATGCAGAGATTGCACAGTGATCAATAAGAATAGCAGGATGATGAATTTTAAAGTCAGTAACACAGTTAAATAGCTCTATTCTGATATTAACAAATAATCACTGCGTCCACGATTGCATACGTATGTAAATTTACCCAACTCGTAATAATTGCCAGACCTGCTATTCATAATGCGCAACCCCGTTTGTTTACAAAAAATTAAAAGTTGCACCCCGTCCATTAGGCCTGGCATTATCTTGAGAAAAACGTGGACACGAGTTATAAGGAATATGATCGTCGGGTAATACATGAATATCAGCATTAGGATCAGTAGAAGTTCTTGCATTAAAATCTGCACACAGAATTATAGTTCTACTATTATCAAACTCATTAACAAAAGCTATCAATAAGTCTATCAAAAGTATCAATTTCAATCATGTTCTGCGTACTTGTACCTTCTGGTAATTCATAGTAAATCCCAACAAATAAGTCATCTTTCACATTCAGTAATTTATCATTAATCTTTATCCAAATTAAGTCATGACTAGATCTAGAGACAACATTATGAGAGTCAACAAAAGCTTGCTTAATATAAATAGCTACGCCACCTTAAACACGTTTGGTATTCCACTATTTTCTCTGTACGATTTACGTACTCGGCTATTGGAGAGTTGCCATATAACCTAAGCTAAACCCAAACACAAACAAACTCTCCATTACAGTAATGTCGCAATGCTGCATGTTTTTAATTTAAGTTTATTTAACCTCGCTACCGGTTGTCCATTTGAACGAGGGGAAGTTTACTAAATAACACCTTTCCTGGGCAGTTGCCAGCGGTTAACCAGTACTTGGTGCACCTACCTCCGTAAGAAACTACGAACTTTTTCATAGCAATAGGCACGGTCTGAGTGGGGTTCGAACCCGGGAGCATCAATGATGATTGGTAATATAGTGATATACAAGTCAGCGATCTTAACCACTCGACCACGGAGATGGACTAGAAGCTGTATATATTACCATACAATTGCATTCGTCGCCTGAGAGTTCAAAATGGCTCTTGATCTGAACACATTCCTGACACATAGCAACACACCAATCCGTTATTATCTCAAAGGAGATAATAGCGACGTACAATAATTATAGAGGTATCACATTGGTTATCCAGGGATCGCAGGTTCGATCCCCCCCATCTGTCCTAATAAAATTAACAGTCTTGCAGATGGGACATTAAACCGAGGTCTCGTGTCGGTGCTGTACAGCGTGCACGTATAAGAACTAGGAGACTCTGGAATGGGTCGTTGTCTGTATCATTGCACTATCCTCCAAAAGTCTAAAATGAATATTCTCTTCAGGAGGCGTGGCTCATATGGGCAACCGGTAGCGACGATAAATAAACTCAAACACACATGTTAACCATTTAACTAATTTAGCAGACGTACGTAGTTGTGATGTTTGTTTATTGCAAGGGGAGATAATGTCACCTTTACTGTTATCATTTTTTATAAACGAGTTATTTTTACAAACATGATCCATGTGCGTGTATTACACTAGACCAGTGATCAAATGTAAAACAATATAAAATTGCTTTGTCTAGGTTACGAATGTCATCACATAGATTAGAACTTGACTGTGATCGATGGAAAAATCACAAAGTACACCTTTCATTGAAAGGAAATGCAATGTATGTAACAAGTTAGATGATGGATATCACTTTATTAGTGAATGTTCACTTTCTACTGATTTAAGAACACTTTACATAAAGAATTATTATTGGCATATACCTAATATGGTTAAATTTCTTAAGTTAATGAAATTACAAAATGAAAATGCAGCTCGGAAATTATCTTTATATGTTTTTAGAACGTCGTAGATCATTTGTCAATATCTAAACAGATCTTAATAGTTAATATTGTTTTCAATGATAAATACTCAAATGTTGTTGTTTTTGTTTATAAGAATGTATGTCTCTCCTTATAGGGACAATGTATGACATAGAAGCGTATATGTAATACACGATTGATTGATTAGTATGTATTATTATTAGATTCATTTGTTTGTAGACCATAAACTAAATACGTTTGTGTCTTAATAAACGATTCTTCTTCTCTCCCATAATTGGTCGTTGAGATTAATGTCCGTCACCATATTACCATACATGTTTCACTTTATAATATTTTGTATTGATGCTTTGTTCATCGGCCAGAAATGACTTATTACGACATAAAGATATATCTATATATCAATATCAATTTATTTGTTACGTTTTGCAGATGATGCAGTTATATTTTCTGATTCAGCTGAAGGTCTGCAACAGTCTTTAGAAAATGTTCAAAATCATTGTACTAAATGGAAATTGACGGTTAAATTAGCAAAAGTTATAATATTTTAAAAAATGTTCACCGAAAAAATAACTAATACTATATTTGTATACAAAGGTTAATAAATAGAAAAACAATTTTAACTAATATTATAACAGACGAATATGTAGTCCAGTAGTAACACGCTGGACTGGTAATCCACGGATCGCAGGTTCGATCCCCCGTCTGACCCTAATAAAATTAACAGTCTTTCAGATGGGACGTTAAACCGAGCTCTCGTGTCGGTGCTTTACATCGTGCACGTAAAAGAACCAGAGGAGATTCTGGAATGGGTCTCTGTCTGTATCATGCACTATCCTCCAAAATCTAAAATAACTAATCTCTTCAGGAGGCGTCGCTCATATGGGCAATCGGTAGCGACGATAAATAAACATAAAAACACTAATATTATCTTCGTATTGTTTTAACTAGTGGTGAATGCCATTGAAACATTAAACCGCTTAATGCTACGAGTTCATTAATTTCCATCACTAAAAGTATGGAAATACATTTACATAGTATGTTACATGTATGTGATACTAGCCTGGGAACAGGCGTCGACATATTTTGCCTGGTCAGTCACATAAATATAGCTTAACACCGAGACTAACACCGAGGGCCGGATTGAGTGTCTGATCATATGTCATTTTGCCAGAAGTTAAAAAGTGAAAAATCGACAGACTGGCACCAGGCTAATGTCATACGTACATAGCTTCTATACTTATTCATGTGAAGTTTGGGGATTTTTGAAAGCTGAGCAATTAGAAAGTGTACATAGGATATTTTTAAAATGGTTGCTCAATAAAATAATGTCAACTTGCAATTCAACATTGTACGGAGAAACTGGAATATTTCCATTATATATATAATTGTCAACCATTATTACATGCTAAACACAATCCTTAATCACAACTTAATATACAATGGACTTAAGCAGTATGTGTGTATATAATATTTTGAATGGTTGCAGGGATTAACCGAAAATGACCCCGTGAACATCTTTTGAAACGGTTAATAGTTCGATCTCTCACTAGTTAAAATGTCTTTCTGTGTAGTTTCGCATTGGATAGAGACTTTATTCATTACTGTTTAGCCGTTAAGATGGTCAAACTGACGAACAATAATAATTATTATAATAATTAACTATTAGCCCGGACTGTCATATATTGAGGAATGGAACACACTGATTCCTGAGAACTTTAACGGTTCGCTATAATATGAGGATATCAGATTGATTTAGTGTCAAGCCATGGCGACGTGGCCAGATATGTCATGCCATCTTTCCATGGTGCACTGGGAAGTGCACATGGTATAAGCGGGCGCTGGGAAACGTCTCATTTATCGCATCTGCAGTCAACTACTAGTAACAATTGATATCTTCATCTGCTGTAGTCTCCTCATTCTCCCGATGGCTGCCATTCTTGAAGTGTTCTTCCAAGCTGTCGTACAAGCAGTGTAGCGAGTAGAACGCCTCCCTATCCTCCTCATCTCCCTTCTTGTCATGAATCTGTTTCTTTTCATCAAAAAGAATATGACAGCCATTGATCTCCTTCTTCAACTCCTGGTCGGTCTAGACCACCTTCAACTCATGGTCGGTCACGATCTCCTTCAACTTCTGGTCGGTCACGATCTCCTTCAACTCCTGGTCGGTCTAGACCTCACTCAACTCGAGGTCGGTCACGATCTCCTTCAACTTCTGGTCGGTCTAGACCACCTTCAACTTCTGGTCGGTCTAGACCTCACTCAACTCGAGGTCGGTCACGATCTCCTTCAATTCCTGGCCTGTCACGATATCCTTCAACTCCTGTTCGGTCACGATATCCTTCAACTGCTGGTCGGTCACGATCTCCTTCAACTCTTGGTTGGTCTAGATCTGCTTATCCGACCTCTCGTGCATATTCTCCTATTATTTGATAGTCATAACGAAGAGGAGGATGCAGTCAAGAAGGACATGCCAAAGAAGACCATTTAACAAGACTCGAATGACCACATATACGCTTTCATCCGAGCCAACGAGAGTGATTAATATAAGTTGTTTAAACTTGCTTCGCAATCGTTGTAAAATAAATAAAGTTAAACAAAAATGACTCGACATCATACTGGACTATGGCAAGCATGTAGCCTACATCTGACAAAGCCTCTGTACAACATCCATGATCGACATACACAACACCGATATTTGCCATCGCCCCTGCGACAACGCCAACGTTTCGTGTTAGCGCCAGACTTGTTGGCGAGGAATCCTGTCTAGGCAATGCACTATTTAAGGGAGGTAACTCCGATGGTATTAACATTATGGTCTTACCGTTTGAAAAGGAGTGTGTCCTCTTTTTTTGTGATATTTATTTGAATGTCTAAAGCTCCAAGAGGGTGGGTTGCTTTTTCACAATGTTCTTGTCGAACTGGTGACTCTTTCAGGGGTGTGATAACAACATACGTTCACAACCATAGCAGTATACTTGAATACTAGTAACATAGAATTGCATACAAGAAGTTGTATATACATACAGAAAACCCAGCTCCTCTGTATATTTTCTCGATTAAAACATAAGGAAATATCGATTTCTTTTCCTAGTCGATGGGTTCGCTGCACGTCATACACCCCCAGCCCCTTACCCTTAATTTGTATTGCATTTTCATATTTTCAATTTACCGTGACTATATGAAGCTACACCACTGTATTCATATTCATTTTCCTTGCAAGCAATTTTAATCAAACTTGTCAAAACATATGACCCGATAAATCAGTGGAGACAAGATATATGTATATACTCATCTCTCAATTTGAAATTTCATACTATTTGAGCAACATGTACTATGTTAAGCATAGAACTATTTAGCTAAGAATACCAACTCCCCAGTTGAATCTGGAAGACACAATAATATTGAAAGAAATTAAAGAAAATGTATTTTATGTGAACGAAATTACATTGAAGATGAATATCAATTTGTCAAGTTTATGACATGTTATGAAAACATTACATTCCAAGGTACTATTATAATCATTCAACTTGAAGTATGTTGAAATGTATTTATAATTGCACGTTTGAATAGAACTAGCGCAAACGTACTAAATATGCTAGCTCTAGTTTGTATTAGACACAATCATATAGCATAATTGAATACGTAAAGAATATTTGTGTTTGTAACTATGATATGACGTATATGTGTATAATATTTGCATTTTGTTGTATTAGCAAAGTGCTGCATCGTATTGTTCTATATCTATAATATTCGCTCTCGCTGTACATATTCACACAAGTTCTGTATATATGCTTCCATCGTCATCTAGTATATATATATACTAGATGGACGTAATGTGCCCTGCGCCCCACCCTGTCTTGCCCTGCGACTCTCCAGCTATGATTGGCGGAGGAAGACCACAGGTGCCCCTATTTTTTCAAGCACTGAATGATGTCCGTGAAGAACCACCGATCTAGCTGGATAACATCATCACATGAACAAATTCAACACCCCCGGTGATAAAATTTTATATTAACATGATTCAAAACAGCTCAGTTCAATAGTAATATTTAACATTGCCAGTTTTGTTTTCACATGACCTAACATTGAAAACAGATCTAGTTATGTAGGCAACAGCCTATCGCACAAAGCTTGTGTTCACATCTCAATACAATTGCGTTCGATCGATGATTAGTTTTACCTAGGATACAAAGAGAGAGGTGGTGCGAACTACTCAAAATGAGACGTTAAACCGAGGTCTCGTGTCGGTGTTTTACACCGTGCACGTAAAAGAACCAGAGGAGATTCTGGAATGGGTCTCTGTCTGTATCATGCACTATCCTCCAAAATCTAAAATAATTAATCTCTTCAGGAGGCGTCGCTCATATGGGCAACCGGTAGCGACGATAAATAAACGTAAAAACACACACACACTACTCAATATACCATTAAACAGATATGTCGACATATTGAAGAATAACACAACCACTGAATCGTGATCGATCACATTACAGAGAGTGCACACAACACAGACGGATATGTAGTCCAGTGGTAACACGTTGGACTGGTAATCCAGGGATCGCAGGTTCGATCTCCCGTCTGACCCTAATAAAATTAACAGTTTTTCAGATGGGACTTTAAACTGAGGTATCGTGCACGTAATAGAACCAGAGGAGACTCTGGAATGGGTCTATGTCTGTATCATTGCAATAACCTCCAAACAAATCTAAAATGACTAATCGCTTCGGTCCGGAGTTCGAAACCCGCTGTAGCAGTTACAATTGTGCCCTTAGGCAAGGCGTTTAAATTCCACGTTGCCTCCTCTCTCCCCCGTGGCGATGGATTCCATCAGGAATGAGGTCTCGACAGTGATTAATATTGTTGAAAGAACTTGTTTCGCAATCGAGCTAAAATAAATGTGTATAAACTAATCGCTTCAGGAGGCGTCGCTCCACTGGACTACAGATCCGTCTATATAACTATGGTGCCCTTATTTATTCGTAGATATATTGGTGATGCAGACAAACTATATGTCATTTGGATTACATGTTTGCTGATTTCTTTAAAATGTATCATTTATAATATGGGAACATGCATGGGAATAGTGACATTAGTGAAATCTGGGGTAGGTTTGAAGTTCCCATCATGTATTTACCTGTATGACCTCCATTATCAACGAAAATACTTTAAAAGTAAAATGTATTATTTACATTGCCGTTCCGGATGAAAGCCACACACGTGACACGGACGACTGTGATTGGTCAACATCAGGCTTCTGTAGTGTGCGTTATGCGTTATGGAAAATGACCTCCTCGCTAAAATCCGGTGTCCGGCTGAGCGCATATACTGACATCTTGTGCGAACTGTAGTTACTACACTTTAAGCATTGTAGAAATTATAAACACATTTACATTATACTATTGTAAATAGCGTTTTTATACTTCCTCCAAGATCACATATGTCTCGAAGTTCATTTATGTAAAATTCAAAGTTAAGGTCTACCTCCAATTAGTTGTTTCTAGAATGACCCGTCATTCCAAACATTCACAACCATTGTAAAGGAACACAACCAATTGAATAGGAATGAATATGTCTGACTCCATAGTGGAGATAGACGGTTTATTTTGAAACAAGATAAACTGATAAACAAAAGGTGTAAATGAATGCACTGTAACACTATTCAAAATACATAAAGTTGGACATACAATCCACAAACCGCCCAACCAAGAGACAGACCGACAAGTGATGTAGTAGGAATGTGAAAAATGTGAAAACCTTTACAGACCAGTACTGTTAGACATTCAGGTACAAGTCGGTAAACCCTAACGTACAAGTTACAGACCAGTATTGTTAAACACTCAGGTACAGGTCTGCAAACCTTAACGCACAGGCTGCAGATCATTATAGGCAAATATTCGGTACAAGTCAGTAAACCTCAACGTACAGGCTGCAACCATTATAGGCAAATATTCGGGTACAAGTCTGTAAACCTCAACGTACAGGCTGCAGACCATTATAGGCAAATATTCGGGTACAAGTCAGTAAACCTCAACGTACAGGCTGCAGACCATTATAGGCAAATATTCGGGTACAAGTCTGTAAACCTCAACGTACAGGCTGCAGACCATTATAGGCAAATATTCGGGTACAAGTCTGTAAACCTCAACGTACAGGCTGCAGACCATTATAGGCAAATATTCGGGTACAAGTCTGTAAACCTCAACGTACAGGCTGCAGACCATTATAGGCAAATATTCGGGTACAAGTCAGTAAACCTCAACGTACAGGCTGCAGACCATTATAGGCAACTATTCGGGTACAAGTCTGTAAACCTCAACGTACAGGCTGCAGACCAGTAATATTACACGGTATAGGTTACAGACTAGAAAAAGCGAGCTGGTAATAAAGCCCAGACTCAAGAATATGCGAGCTGGTAATAAAGCCCAGACTCAAGAATATGCGAGCTGGTAATAAAGCCCAGACTCAAGAATATGCGAGCTGGTAATAAAGCCCAGTCTCAAGAATAAGCGAGCTGGTAATAAAGCCCAGATTCACGAATAAGCGAGCTGGTAATAAATCCCAGACTCAAGAATATGCGAGCTGGTAATAAAGCCCAGACTCAAGAATATGCGAGCTGGTAACAAAGCCCAGACTTACGAATATGCGAGCTGGTAATAAAGCCAGACTCAGGAATATGCGAGCTGGTAATAAAGCCCATACTAAAGAATATGCGAGCTAGTAATAAAGCCCAGACTCAAGATTAAGCTAGCTGGTAATAAAGCCCAGACTCAAGAATATGCGAGCTGGTAATAAAGCCCAGAATCACGAATATGCGAGCTGGTAATAAAGCCCAGACTCATGAATATGCGAGCTGGTAACAAAGCCCAGACTTAAGAATATGCGAGCTGGTAATAAAGCCAGACTCAATAATATGCGAGCTGGTAATAAAGCCCAGATTCACGAATATGCGAGCTGGTAACAAAACCCAGACCTAAGAATATGCGAGCTGGTAATAAAGCCAGACTCAGGAATATGCGAGCTGGTAATAAAACCCAGACTCAAGAATATGCGAGCTGGTAACAAAGCACAGACTTACGAATATGCTAGCTGGTAATAAAGCCAGACTCAGGAATATGCGAGCTGGTAATAAAGCCCAGTCTCAGGAATATGCGAGCTGGTAATAAAGCCCAGACTCAATACTCTGCGAGCTGGTAATAAAGCCCATACTCAGGAATATGCGAGCTGGTAATAAAGCCCAGTCTCAGGAATATGCGAGCTGGTAATAAAGCCCAGACTCAATAATATGCGAGCTGGTAATAAAGCCCATACTCAGGAATATGCGAGCTGGTAATAAAGCCTAGACTCAAGAATATGCGAGCTGGTAATAAATCCCAGACTCAGGAATATGCGAGCTAGTAATAAAGCCCATACTCAAGAATATGCGAGCTGGTAATAAAGCCCAGACTTAAGAATATGCGAGCTGGTAATAAAGCCAGACTCAAGAATATGCGAGCTGGTAGCAAAGCCCAGACTTAAGAATATGCGAGCTGGTAATAAAGCCAGACTCAGGAATATGCGAGCTGGTAATAAAGCCCAGACTCAATAATATGCGAGCTGGTAATAAAGCCCAGACTCAAGAGTATGCGAGCTGGTAACAAAGCCCAGACTCAAGAATATGCGAGCTAGTAATAAAGCCCATACTCAAGAATATGCGAGCTGGTAATAAAGCCAGACTCAGGAATATGCGAGCTGGTAATAAAGCCCATTCTCAAGAATATGCGAGCTGGTAATAAAGCCCAGTCTCAAGAATATGCGAGCTGGTAATAAAGCCCAGTCTCAAGAATATGCGAGCTGGTAATAAAGCCCAGACTCAAGAATATGCGAGCTGGTAATAAAGCCCGGTCTCAAGAATATGCGAGCTGGTAATAAAGCCCAGTCTCAAGAATATGCGAGCTGGTAATAAAGCCCAGACTCCAGAATATGCGAGCTGCTAATAAAGCCCAGACTCTAGCCGACAATAAATTCCGGACTAAAGAGGCCGACAATAAATATCTGACTTCAGACTATGTGAGCTGACAACGAATGCTAGACTCAAGTTGCATATTAATCAACAGTGCTCATTGATTAGGTTGTGTAACCGTAAGTTAACATACTATACATTAGTCCGCGGAGGCAGGGAAGGATCCGAATGTATAGATGAAATAAGAATTGGATACACACACGCGATGAAGTTCCGTAAAAGGAGAGGAGTAGCTGAACTATATAATGAAGAAATGTAAAATATTTAAATGCGGTTCTCGGCGGAGATGATAGCTCCACGTATGGATCGGAAATACTTTGCCATACCACAGTCGGCAATGTGAACGCCATCGGCTGCAACATACTGTGAAAGAAATCGAGAGTTGAAGTTATTATATGAATGTTGCCAGAATGCAAGCTGTGGATGTTCATCGCAGTTCGACTGTCAGTAGTGGTTAGTCGCTGTTACCAGTTGGTTGTAGTTACTAGTAAAACGACGTGGCAGAATTTCTGTAATGACACATTGGCTAACGCCAAGAGCAATGCAATAACTAGCATATTGCATAATAGCGGTATACAAACTGTAAGCATCAACAGAAGGTAACCATAACTCATTACTACCAATATCCAAAATAACAATGCTCGGTGATAAATTGGAGACCATGTCTATCTCATTCCACAGTGACTTACGTCTGGCGGGGACACTGTTTAATATATAGGCCCCTCCTATACCGTGGAGATATACCTGTAACCGTTGCTTGTCAAAGTTGAAATTGAGCTTGTCGTTAACTTGTGTCCAGTCATGGAGCCGACGTATGAACGAGTGGCCTAATACAAGGACAGTGTGCGCTGCATCAGACATGTTAAATAGATGTTATCATTGTGAGCAATATGCAAGTGTTAATGACCGAACTCGGCAAACACTGCGTTGCAAACAAAGCAATATATTTCGCATGCGTTTTGCAACGCCTACGGCCTGTTTCAACGCGCTCCGGTTATGGATGTTTAGGCAACAAGTTTAATAATAGCAAATAAAGCTGGAAATAATAATTAATGATACAAGATATACTCAGAAATCCAGAAGATTGCAGAAAGGAACAATTCTGCCCCCAAGAAAAAGATGGCGAAGTTCCCCGGATGAAAGCCACACACGTGACAAGGACGACTGTGATTGGTCAACATCAGGCGTCTGTTGTGCGCATTATGCGTTATCCAAAATGACCTCCACGCTAAAAACCGGTGCCCGGCTGAGCGTATATACTGACACCCCGTGCGAACTGTAGTTACCACATTATAAGCATTGTAGAACTTATCAACACATTTACATTATACTATTGTAAACAAACTGCGTTTTAACATTGCCGGTAAATACCTCTTGATCTCTCGCGACTTGCTATTCCAACAGTTAGCTGAACACGTTCTGGGCCGAAAACTCTTCACGCCGGGATATGTATCTGTAGTAAGAAACGTACATATAACAGAAGAATTGATTAAGAATTTAGCGTTCGCTTTTACACTTGAATATAGTTCACAATGACCAGACTACGAAAGTCAACGCACTGAAAGAAGATCACAGGTTGAAAAAGGTCAAGGATGGAAAATAAAAAGTCAAGGATGGAACATAATTGCTGAACTGTAATATTCGGCTGCTGCAGACAGAATAATATTGGCATGTATAATGCTATTGCAAACATTTGTTTCATGTCAATGTGCATAATTTGATAATTAACGATGACTTAAAGCGACACTACATCAGTGAAAACACAAATTTTTACAGAATGTATTTTCCTATTATATGGTATAATTTGTTTCCAAGTATTTGCCTCAAATACTGAGTATTTCAACTAATAAACAATCGTCGTATACGCGGTTTGTTGACATAACAAAATAATGTAATCATCCATGCGTAAAACAACTAGTGTATCCTGAGTAACACGATTTATGGTACAGATTTACCGTTATATCTCACATGTCTGCTTATTTATTTGTAGACTATTCTTAGATAAATTATCTCTAAGCGACATTATCTAGCGTTTAGTATTGACTCCAATGACAAACAAACGTCAAGTCACGAGCATGGATGGCCGTTATATGAAATCATGAAATTCAATGTTAGTGTTCGAATGTATTCGGAAGAATTTGTAGTAGCAATGCATATATACGTGAAAAATGCATTTTATTTGCTTTTTGCGATGTAATGTCGCTTTAAATGTCAACTAAATTTTGAATGCGAACTAGTTCAAGTGTGTATTAAATAATACGAATGTTCGGAATCAATATGAGGGGCTCTCAGAGGTGGAAGTAAAAACATGCGATCGCCCATATGCCAATACAATACGTTGTCCGATTAGCGTAGTGGTTAGCGCCTCGCTTCTCACTAATGCGACCCGGGTTCGATCCTCGGACATGGAAGTATGTGAGATGGTACGATGGTCGCCAGATCGGATAGGTGGATTTTCTCCGGGTACTCCGGTTTCCTCCCACATGAATGACTACATACACGCTTTCATCCGAGCCAACGAGAGTGATTAATATATTAAGTTGTTAAAACTTGCTTCCCAATTGTTTGTAAAATAAATAAAGTATAGAACAAAACAAACAAAAATACAATACGCAATTAGCACTCAGTCCGGAAAACATAAACGAAAAAGACAATTTGTGTCTTACAGTGTATCATTGGATTTTATGTCATCTCTTATATATACATTATTTAGTAGCCCACTCGTTGAGAATCCAATCTTGCACCGTAAAGTACGAATGTACTCCTATTATTCTGAGTATAACCCATAAGTACGTGTTAATGTGCTGGACATACTCTTCTACTAATTCAATTTATTTCTCTCAGTTCATATAAACATGACACTATGAGGTGAATAGGAACAATTCATGATATAACAAGGCAAACACCGACGGATCTGTAGTCCAGTTGGACCCGTAATCCAGGGATCGCATGTTCGATCGCCCGACTGGCCCTAATAAAATTAACAATCTTTCAGATGGGACTTTAAAGCAGATGTCTCGTGTACGCCAGTGCACGTAAACGAAGCAGATGAGATTCTGGAATGTGTCTCTGTCTGTATCATTGCACTATCCTCCACACATCTAAATGACTAATCTCATCAGGAGGCGTCGCTAATATGGGCAACTGGTAGCGACGATAAATAAACGTAAACTACACGAAATAACGAGGTCAATTGTAACATACAACTGTCACCACTGTCTACAGATAATGAGTGTATTATAACTAATTGTATAATACATAACATTATTACACGCACAATATTCTTTACCCAAGGTAACTGTTTCGTACAATTTCCAATGTTTTGAATAACAATTTATTTATACAAATTTATTTTAGCTCGATTGCGAAACAAGTTCTTTCAACTTATATTAATCACTCTCGATACCTCATTCCTGATGGAACCCATCGCCATGAAGGAGAGAGAAGAGGCAATGTGGAATTTAAATGCCTTGCCTAAGAGCACAATCGTAAAGGCTCCAGCAGGGCTCGAACTCCGGACCTTTCGCACCTGAAGCGAACACGCATCCACTGCGATATCACGATTTCTACTTTTGAATAACAGCTGATACGCATATGTGGGATTTGTTCATGCCTGTTATTTGTTTATTAGTAAGAGGCGGTGAATGTTCAAATTTATCTTAGCACATTTGTGGTGGCAATATTTTAATAATTCCTGATTGATCCAGTATCTGTGACAGCTTCGTGTTGCCTTCACGGTTACAATGACTGCGTGTCTAAACTCAATTCCCAAGACAAACACGCATCGTGGTAGTTGAGAGCATAGATATAAGATAAACGCATCACAATATCACTGATTTTCATTAACAAACATTGTAAATATTACATGTGACACATATCAAGATAGTATATCAAGTATTCATGTTATTGTATTAGGTTCCAATTCACGATTGACACTACGAGGACATCTCAATTAATATGGCCGAGTAGCTTCCAAGCCAATCCAGTCATAACAGATAAGTCAGAACCACATACATACAATGTACATATAATGGACTAGTTGCTACATTAAGCCTGTGATGTTCATATTTTGAAACCCGTTGTTCTAATCATAGAGTGAATATATATGTATGCATGTAGTTAATAATGTTGACAATATGGTCGTTTCTAATAATGCATACAGAGACGGCTACATTGGCGATAAGTCAGTGCCATATGTCAATCCGGTGTAACCCGTACACAGTCACGACACATGTACCAATGAAACAAGTAACATCGTAACTCATCATTGTATGAATTAAAGATATCAATATACGTATGGTTACACGTTTCCGTGGCCTTTGGTATGGCGTCCGCCTATGGAGCGAGAGGTCGAAGGTTCGAACCTCGTCAGGGGTCTGATATGACCAGTTGGTGAGCCGCCAGCTAGTTATGTAATGGTTACCGATTGCCTACCAGCGACTGTCATACAACCATAGGATTCAAGAAGTACTGATATTCATAAAAAGAGAAATTTGTCACAAGTCAGAAATGGCTGGTCCTTTAAATACATTGTAATAAACAATAGCTTTTATACATTGTCGTGTGTACAGACGAGGATACATGACATATGTCTTATATACTTCGATATCGTTAACATTTGCATCTTATTCTTTGATTACATGATACTATTGAATGCATGTACACAAGGCCAAGGTATGTTACCAATCTATTTAGTTCTCAAATGTCTGTATCTGGTGCAACATAGCAACAAGTGATACTCCGATTCAACCGACGTCTGGTTACATAGTTTACATAATCTAAATGCCAAGATAAGCTATATTACATAGAGGCTCGTGCTGGCCAACCACAGTAGACTTCCTGATTGCTGTTCCGTTGTCTATTGCGTTGTATAGTGCAACGATGTAATAATAGATAATTAATGGATGCATCACACTGTTAGTTGTCTCACATACTTATTAGGTTACACGAGAATGTGTTCTATACTTACCTAGACAAGAAGGGTCTGAGTGATTGTAAAGTGTAGTTGCATTGTGCGACATTGCTGACAGTTCTATTATATCCCTTGGCAGCTAACGCTTTACCTGCCATAGGAGACTTCCCGGCCCGAGGATCCATGGGAGATAATAGAAAGACAAGCAATGTAAAGTGTATTTGTTGGAATCCTTTGTTTGTACTGTTGTTCCCTAACCAGATGTTGTGGTATGATACATGTGGTTATATAAATGTTGAATACTTGATAACACATTTCACAGTAAAGTATCCACATTTTAAATCAATACGCAGTGTTTTTAGGTATACACAAGTGAAAATAGGAATCTGTATAACTGGTCTGCTACGCTCATGAATTGACGTTTGGACAATATTGAAGTCAATGCTAAAAGCGTTAGTTTAAACTTTATGTAGTCTACAACGATTGCGAAGCAAGTTCTAACAACTTATATTAATCACTCTCGTTGGCGCAGGATGAAAGCGTATATGTGGTCATTCGTGAGAGAGGAAACCGGAGTTCCCGGAGAAAACCCACCGGTCCGATATGGCGACCACCGTACCATCTCACATACTTCCCGGTCCGAGGATCGAACCCGGTTTGCATTGTTGATAAGCGAGCGCTAAAAGCGTTGTATTATCGTTTAGTGATACTAATATGTTGCACATAATTTAAATCAAATTAGTCTAAAACATAAATATGCACATGCACACATGTGAGACATAACGGTGAACCTGTACCATACATGTTGTTATTCATGAAGCACGCGTTGTATTACTGACGAATGTTGACCCTATATACATTACTTTGTAAGTTCAACAGATTTGACCTCTAAATGTATGCGTGTGAAACATGCGGTCTGCACGTTATCTTCGTGAGGTGAACAATTGATGAGTTAAAAATTATGAAAATATGGTCAGATATTTAAACGATACGGATCAGATACGAACTGTTAAAACATGGTCTTTTGAACACTTTAAGTTGCGAGTAAGTGTGGTATTGGTCTAAAATTTAGAGTTTCCTCTGGGTCAATTTTTGTTTGCGCCAGCAAATTCGCCAATCAGAAAAAGTTTGCGCCAATGGCTCCAATGTTGGAGCCAGCAGTCTATAGTGCCATATTCAATCGGACATCTGGTATGTGCTGATGTTAAACAAGTTGTCATCTTGTGTGCATGTACAACTGTTAATGACTTGTACTTCTGCTGTAGTTGTCTACATGTACTTATGAATAAATAAATACTGTGTAACTTATTACCTATCAATCCTAAAAAAAATCAAGTTTGGGAAATTGGAAAGTGCACTAAGTCTAACTATGCATTTTATTAGCCATGTACATGTAGTTCTAAATTCGCGTTTTGATACTGTTTTACGTTTGTCGGGACTATTAGTCAAATGACTAAACTGTGTTTCAGTACTTTCATGGTTGGAAATTGTCTGGGCCGAATCATATTCTGGTGTTTCAGGATTAGCAGAATTATTCTGCTTGGAAACTAAACCTATCAGTAGTGGGCATTTCCCGACATATGACGTACTTACTTATCTGTATCATCTGAACGCTTTTCGTTGTACATAATTGTAACAAGTAAAAGCGTCTCGTCAATGAACAAGTACTCGGTGATCTTGTACATTTTATCCCTGCAGAATGGTCCATATAATCGGCTGTCAAAATATTGTTGTGTCACAGAAAACGCATTCAATGATTTTCATTGCGTCTCTGGCCATTTCATTGCATCAAAACTGCAAGAAACGCACAGTGAGAAAACACTGCATTATCGAATTCTGGTATACAGAAATATCTGTGCTAATCAGTTGTAGGATTAAAGGGTTGTATCTCACTTTCCCCACTTTTTGATTTTTGGCCAGTGCAGACTGTCTCACTTTCCCCACTTTCAATGTTCACACCTTTCATTTACCTGTAAGTAAGGTATACTGTGAAACTGAAATAACTGAACCACGTTTGTTAATATACTGACTTAAGACATAAGTATTTTAAAAGATATTACTATACCTGGCCTACGTTACAAAAATTGACCAACCTTTTAACAGCCGAATCAAAAGAATTATTATTAAAACTGTCCAAATGTATTTACTTTGCTGCAAATTTACTAAGAAAGTAACTTCATTACACATTTAAAATTATTTGTATTTGTTAAGCACTTCTCTGAAAATCCATGACTGTCTACTCATATATATTGTGTATTTGCTATAAGCATATGACTATGTTTTATGCAATAAATTATTGTTGTTGTTGTTGTTGTTTTCTAATATGTTAGCTAGCTGATTAGAGACAGTTAAAGACACTTAAAGTGATCTGAGTAATATGTAGTCAGTTAAAGATACCAATTAATTAACACAAAAATGTGTTTGAAGATGACAATTGTTCACTTAATGAAGTCAAACAATGTAATAATCATACCATGACTTAAGCATATAAATATAACCATAACATTCAACTACATCACATTCAAAATGGCAAACGCACAGGTTGGAGTTCGCTTTATAGAAAATATACTTGGCAGTCAGACCCTGATACACAACGATTACTTGTTCAGCCTTAAGAATAACAAGGGAGATCGTAGCTATTGGAAGTGCGTGAACAAAGATTGTACGGCGAAAATCAACTTAAAGGATGATATTCCAACTAAGGTAAACTTTGAAAGGGTGTTACTTTCACTACTCACAGTGCGTGTGGAGAAAAGTTCAAGCGTGTGGACTTGCGACTGAGTTTCGCGATAATGATGCCTTCCGCACGTTAGCTCGTAGAGCCGGTGTGTTGCCACTTGTACCTATGCCATTGGTGGAGGATGTTTAGTTCCATGCCCTGGAAAGCAACGACGATGACTCAACGCCTGTTGTCATGTTCAAAGACTATGTCACTGAGCAATGGGTAGAAGGTGACAAGCCGATGTGGAACCACTACGACAACGATGGGCCACGTACTACAAATCATGTTGAAGGTTGGCACAACAAGGTCAACGGACTTCTCACCCACCCGCACCCCAACGTCTACAAAGTCATGGAACTATTCCAGAAAAAGCGGCGACCAAAGAAGCGGCTGTACCGGGTCATCGAGGAGAGATTGGGCCACCTGAAGCAGAGGCTCGAGTCTGGGGAAGTAGATGTCATGGAGTACGCCGACGCAGCATCACATCTCACCAAGCTAGGACCATGAACAATATTGTGTATGACCAACAATTTGAGGATTTTGTCTGCTGAACACTCATTATTTCTCCATGAAAATAAATGTGACATTTATATGTGCTACTAAGTCGCTAAATGTGCTTATTAAATAATATATGGTGAAGGAACACAAAACAATAAGCATGTGTATCCTCTTTATTGGTCAAATGTATGTAATAAAAGTTTATTAAAACACAATCCTATGTTACTTTTATCAATTTAAAACACCATTCAATTTGTGGTTACAAACTTTTCGCAGTACAGAATACCAACTTTGGTCAATTATCACCAATTAAGTCCATTGTTAACCATAACAAAGACGTCTCACTTTCCCCACTTACAAATTCCCTACTTCTTTACCTGGAATCTATAAAGTGGGGAAAGTGAGAACACCCCGATTAAAGACCGCCATTTAATCCAATTATCCGTAATTAAAATGTCACCAACTTCTCAACACCCCATGCAATCAAGTGCCAAACAGCTGATTTCCAATAAACACACGCTTGTCATCATCGCATGCGTGACCTTCACTTTCATGGATTTTCGGCTGATTATGTTTCTTGAACAAAGTTATTTTGCCGATATTTATGGCATGCGCCAACGATTTTCGCCAACTGAAGATTTTTGGAGCCAGATTTAATTTGTATGCGCATTTGGCGACAAATGCGACCGACAGCGGGAACTCTTGTGCGTGGTTAGCGCCTCTCACAAATGCAACCCGGGTTCGATCCTCGGACCGGGAAGTATGTGAGATGGTACGATTGTCGCCATATCGGATAGGTGGGTTTTCTCCGGGTACTCCGGTTTCCTCCCACACGAACGACCACATATACGCTTTAATCCGCGCCAACGAGAGTGGTTAATATAAGTGATTGGTATTGCAACAACACGACTGTGTTCGCTATGTACATCGTATCAATATAGTTAATATACGAACCAAAATAAGTGTCCGATGTATTTTTGACTCTAATCATATTATGCAAATCACATCTCCTGATTCTTGTTCACAAGAAATTGTTAAATTGAGTTCTCGCTAATGTGTGTGTATCCACTACACTGTGTTATCACTTAGTATTGTAATTGTAATTACTAGTGTTGTATTTGTAATTACTAGTATTGTATTTGTAATTACTAGTGTTGTATTTGTAATTACTAGTATTGTATTTGTAATTACTAGTGTTGTATTTGCAATTACTAGTGTTGTATTTGTAATTACTAGTATTGTATTTGTAATTACTAGTATTGTATTTGTAATTACTAGTGTTGTATTTGTAATTACTAGTATTGTATTTGTAATAACTAATGTTGTATTTGTAATTACTAGTATTGAATTTGTAATTACTAGACTAGTGTTGTATTTGTAATTACTAGTGTTGTATTTGTAATTACTAGTGTTGTATTTGTAATAACTAGTGTTGTATTTGTAATTACTAGTATTGAATTTGTAATTACTAGTGTTGTATTTGTAATTACTAGTATTGTATTTGTAATTACTAGTGTTGTATTTGTAATTACTAGTGTTGTATTTGTAATTACTAGACTAATGTTGTATTTGTAATTACTGGTGTTGTATTTGTAATTACTAGTGTTGTGTTTGTAATTACTAGACTAATGTTGTATTTGTAATTACTAGTGTTGTATTTGTAATTACTAGTGTTGTATTTGTAATTACTAGTATTGTATTTGTAATTACTAGTGTTGTATTTGTAATTACTAGTGTTGTATTTGTAATTACTAGACTAGTGTTGTATTTGTAATTACTAGTGTTGTATTTGTAATTACTAGTATTGTATTTGTAATTACTAGTGTTGTATTTGTAATTACTAGTATTGTATTTGTAATTACTAGTGTTGTATTTGTAATTACTAGTATTGTATTTGTAATTACTAGTATTGTATTTGTAATTACTAGTGTTGTATTTGTAATTACTAGTATTGTATTTGTAATTACTAGTGTTGTATTTGTAATTACTAGTGTTGTATTTGTAATTACTAGTGTTGTATTAGTAATTACTAGTGTTGTATTTGTAATTACTAGTGTTGTATTTGTAATTACTAGTATTGTATTTGTAATTACTAGTGTTGTATTTGTAATTACTAGTGTTGTATTTGTAATTACTAGTGTTGTATTTGTAATTACTAGTGTTGTATTAGTAATTACTAGTGTTGTTTTTGTAATTACTAGTGTTGTATTTGCAATTACTGGTAATGTATCTGTAATTGGTGGTAAAACATTAGTAATTATTGGTAATGTATCTGTAATTGGTGTACTACTTTTGTAATTGCTTGTAATGTATTTGTAATTGCTGGTATTCCTTTTGTAATTGCTGGTAATATATTTGTAATTGCTGGTATTACTTTGCAATTGCTGGTAATGTATTTGTAATTGCTGGTATTGTGCGTATGATTGCTAGTAGTGTATTTGCTCTAAGCATGTTATAGATGTTTTATGCAATACCCTATCATTGTTGTTGTTATTGTTATAATGTGTGCGCCTATCGTGCATATTGACGTCATTTAGAGTGTTTTCCCCAAAGAGGTTGGAAAACACATGCGGGAATAGCTTAGAAATTGTTGTTCAAAATGAATGTTACCAACACGCACGATGAAGCAAACTATCAGATAATATATGCATAGTCTAGACTATGCTCGTTGATGTCTATCAATCATCTTACTCCCTTACTCCAGACAAACCCTTCCATACGATAGAATAATGACTGGTATTAATGTGTGGTAATATTGACCTCTCCACTATCATAAGTTGCGAGTCCGCCTTCGTGGTCGAGTGGTTAAGGACGCTGACTTGTATACCACTGTAACCTATCATCACCGATGGTCACGGGTTCGAGCCCCGCTCAGACCGTGTCTCATTTATATGAAAACGTTGGCAGTTTCTTACGGAGGTTGGTGCACCCCCAAGTACTGGTTAACCGTTGTCGCCTGCCCAGGAAAGGTGTTGTTAGGTAAACTGCCCGCCGGTGATATAGCCCAAAATGGTGCTGATGCAGGCATAAAACCCGAAATATAACATAACATAAGTTGCGAGTAGGCTATGTTTGTTATAACTCTGGACGGGATCGGTGGACACTGTGGTGAACAAGTTGATGTATCCGTAGCAAACATAGGTCACCTTAGTGTCATAATCGTGTTCAATATTCGCTACAACAGATTAGTCAGTGATCCAGTGGTTAACACGTCAGACTGTGAATCCCCCGTCTGACCCTAATAATAATAACAATCTTGCATTGGGACGTTAAACCGAGGTCACGTGTCGGTGCTTTACACGTAAAAGAACAAGATGAGACTCTGGAATGGGTCCCCATCAGTATCACTGCACTATATATTCTCCAAATCCTAAATCTCTGCGTGAGGCGTCGATGATATGGGTAACAGGTAGCGACGATAAATAAGCGTAAAACACACACATATTCACTACAGAATTAGTAAATAGTTAGTAAATAAGTATATACATACTTGAAAACAACATATTATTTTAACTAATATTCTTCGCTGTGTGTTCTTCCTTTCTCCGTAGCTCCGAAACTAATTATTATATTAAAGTTAATGTGCGTGCATCATATATAGCATATTTCATTGCAAGTACTGGTATAGTTTACATGATCTAAGCTGTCGTTGTGTGACTCTAAACTCAAAGGCAACACATTGGTGTACATACGGATCTGTCTCGTGTCGGTGCTGTACACAGTGCACGTTAAAGAACCAGATGAGGCTCTGGAATGGGTTTATGTCTGTATCATTGCACTATCCTCCAACAATCTCAAATGACTAATCTCTTCAGGAGGCGTCGCTCATATGGTAAATACGTAAAAACACACACATTGGTGTGAAAATGGGACACGTTCATACAGTGGAATTTCGTATTTCTAAGCAGGAATATGGCTTGAATAATAATAACTCGATTTTGATTACGGAGACGCGTTTATCAAATCATGTTTCTGACTTGCATTTGAACCTAACTTGTCTCGAATGCTAGCCTCTGCAGCTCCAGCCCGCTTGTCTCGATTGCTAGCCTCTGCAGCTCCAGCACTCTTATCTCGAATGCTAGCCTCTGCAGCTCCAGCCCGCTTGTCTCGAATGCTAGCCTCTGCAGCTCCAGCCCGCTTGTCTAGAATGCTAGCCTCTGCAGCTCCAGCCCGCTTGTCTCGAATGCTAGCCTCTGCAGCTACAGCCCGCTTGTCTCGAATGCTAGCCTCTGCAGCTCCAGCCCGCTTGTCTCGATTGCTAGCCTCTGCAGCTCCAGCACTCTTGTCTCGAATGCTAGCCTATGCAGCTCCAGCCCGCTTGTCTCGAATGCTAGCCTCTGCAGCTCCAGCCCGCTTGTCTAGAATGCTAGCCTCTGCAGCTCCAGCCCGCTTGTCTCGAATGCTAGCCTCTGCAGCTACAGCCCGCTTGTCTCGAATGCTAGCCTCTGCAGCTCCAGTCCGCTTGGCTCGAATGCTAGCCTCGGCAGCTCCAGCCCGCGTGTCTTGAATGCTAGCTTCTGCAGATCCAGCCCGCTTGTCTCGAATGCTAGCCTCTGCAGCTCCAGTCCACTTGTCTCGAATGCTAGCCTCTGCAGCTCCAGCCCGCTTGTCTCGAATGCTAGTCTCTGCAGCTCCTGCCCGCTTGTCTCGAATGCTAGCCTCTGCAGCTCCAACCCACTTGTCTTGATTGCTAGCCTCTGCAGCTACAGCCCGCTTGTCTCGAATGCTAGCCTCTGCAGCTCCAGTCCACTTGTCTCGAATGCTAGCCTCTGCAGCTCCAGCCCGCTTGTCTCGAATGCTAGCCTCTGCAGCTCCAGCCCGCTTGTCTCGAATGCTAGCCTCTGCAGCTCCAGCCCACTTGTCTCGATTGCTAGCCTCTGCAGCTCCAGCCCGCTTATCTCGAATGCTAGCCTCGGCAGCTCCAGCCCGCGTGTCTTGAATGCTAGCTTCTGCAGATCCAGCCCGCTTGTCTCGAATGCTAGCCTCTGCAGCTCCAGTCAGCTTGTCTCGAATGCTAGCCTCTGCAGCTCCAGCCCGCTTGTCTCGAATGCTAGTCTCTGCAGCTCCTGCCCGCTTGTCTCGAATGCTAGCCTCTGCAGCTCCAACCCACTTGTCTCGATTGCTAGCCTCTGCAGCTACAGCCCGCTTGTCTCGAATGCTAGCCTCTGCAGCTACAGCCCGCTTGTCTCGAATGCTAGCCTCTGCAGCTACAGCCCGCTTGTCTCGAATGCTAGCCTCTGCAGCTCCAGCCCGCTTGTCTCGTATGCTAGCCTCTGCAGCTCCAGCCCACTTGTCTCGATTGCTAGCCTCTGCAGTTCCAGCCCGCTTGTCTCGAATGCTAGCCTCTGCAGCTCCAGCCCGCTTGTCTCGAGTGCTAGCCTCTGCAGCTACAGCCCGCTTGTCTCGAATGCTAGCCTCTGCAGCTACAGCCCGCTTGTCTCGAATGCTAGCCTCTGCAGCTCCAGCCCGCTTGTCTCGTATGCTAGCCTCTGCAGCTCCAGCCCACTTGTGTCGATTGCTAGCCTCTGCAGCTCCAGCCCGCTTGTCTCGATTGCTAGCCTCTGCAGCTCCAGCCCGCTTGTCACGAATGTTAGCTTCTGCAGCTCCAGCCCACACACATGTTGCATCTTATATATATAGTGTTGCCTGTGTCGCTACGCAGCCATCTACGTAATTAGAAAGGACAATTTGTCTAGGAAATTGCAGCAAACAATATACAAATCCACTTGCTAAATTTAGTTGAATTGTGGCAAATCGGTAATATATTGAACAAACGGGTACGCACCCATGAGATTACTTGGTGTACTTAACATTTTACAATAATAGTCAATGGTGGTTGAAAATATACATGTTTGCATACATACATATGTGTCAACATGGTGATTATATAACGTGTACTTGTTTGATTCGTAATTACCCGATATGTGTATAGTTTTATATTAAGCAATTATTCCTATGACCTTCATAATCCTAATATACCGGCTATGCATACATATATGCATACCCTGTAGACAACTTAGCGGAATCCAGGGATCGCAGGTTCGATCCCCCGTCTGATCCTAATAAAAGTAACAGTCTTTCAGATGGGACTTTAAACAGAGATCACGTGTCGGTGCTGTACACCGTGCACGTAAAAGAACCAGAGGATACTCTGGAACGGTACTCTGTCTGTTATCATTGCACTATCCTCCAAACATATAAAATGACAAATCTCTTCAGGAGGCGTCGCTCATATGCGCAACCGGTAGCGACGATAAATAAACGTAAAACACACACAACGTAGCTGCATTTATGCTGTGGTGACTTTAAGTAATCGTATACATCATCATCACTTTTGAGCAGATATAACGTTTTAACCTGATATAGTATTAGTAATATATCCGGCATACTTGTTGCATAGTTTAATATAGTATGTGTATTTTCAGTTATGTTTGTCTGTATTCCAAAGACAACATTGCACCTTTAAGCATAAACTAGGAGTAAAGTATGAAACAAATGATATAGTTTTATATATAATATAAAAAATGCGGTTGTTTATTAATAGTATCACCCCTATTAAATTTTATAGGGCCAACTATTTCTTGACTTATGAGCCACCTCTATTTTGGAACTTCTGTACTTCCCGAATCCTATGCTTGTATGCCTGGCACCAGGCTGGTAGGCAATCGGTAACCATTATTTAACTAGCTGGCGGCTCACAAATCGACCATATCAGAGTGAACGAGATTCGAACATACATTCGACCTCCAGCTCCGTAGGCTGACTCCTTAACCATTAGGCCACGGAGACCGTATATCATTTTTTTTATCTGGAATGTTTTATAGACAAAAGCAGATATCAGATTTCTCAGATGATAACAATTCCATAAAATCGGGGGATATTTGGACGTTTCCAATACCATTGTTTAATATAAGTACTTCTAATATTATATAATTAGCATGTCAATACAAAAATGGAAGTAATCATTTTGTTTCATTTCTGGTGATTGTATTGTGTTTCGATAGATATTCTGTGCGCCGACACTCTCATTATTATCAATGATGTTCCAAGTTCCGTGATACGTTTGTGATCTATGTAACATTTGAAGCCGAAATCAGAAAATAGTTTATTTGAAGAAGCTCTTGATGAATTTTATAATGCCAGGCACGTTTTTTATACACAAAAAAAGATAACAGCTTCAGGCATTTGCAATATGAATTAACATTGTCGTAGTTGGGGACATACATGACTACTACAAGTGGAGGCCTCCACCGTGACCGAGTTAAATTCAAATCACTTGTCCCCCACCACTGCGAGTTCTAATCTCACTTGTGTGTATAATTATTTCATGTGAGAAAGCTGTCCAGGTAGCTTACATTAGGTCGTTGGGTCAACCTGGCTCGCAGCCCGTCCGTGCCTGGAATACTGTTCGGAATGGCAACAGAGATATCCGTCTACATAAAACAGCTTTAGATTTGTTGATTTGTTTGTTCAAGTTTTACGCCTTCATCAGAACCATTTTTGGCAATATCGCTGGCGGGCGGTTTACCCGGTCAACCAGTATTTGGTGAAACAACCTCCGTTTCATATAAAGAGACACTGTCTGAGCAGGTCTCGAACCCGTGACCATCAGTGATGATATGCTGCAGTTCTACACGAGGATCCGAGTTTGTGTCGATGAGATAAAGTTTTCAATGAGCTGCTACTGCGTGACGTGCCTATGTCATGACGTGCACGCTGTGGAGGTCGAGCTGGCAAAGCTACATCTAAAAGCTTTATGATTTCTAATCAATAGACTAATTACCATAAATATATAATCCTACGTCAAGGGAAATAGTTCTTGTAATGCATCGGTTTCGTAAAAAAGAAGATGGATCATTTACCTAATGCTACAGAAGAGTGTGTTGTTAAAGTAGTGGAATTCGTCTATGTTAATGAACTAGTTGAATCTGCATTCATTGCTTTCTTTCTGTATTATAAGTGATGTGTATAACCCATTTAATTCTGGATATATTTAATGGCTTTTGCAAACAACATAGATCCAGATCAGCCGCAGCTTGACGCTGCGTGCTAAACAGGATCTATGTTGTTTGCTACATAGCCAAGTGTCTTAGCAAGATCATATGAATAGCACACAGCATAGAGCCTGATCAGACGGCACATTTCGTGGTGGTTGATCTGGCTTTATGTTCTTTGCAAATACTGTTTGAACGGTATCCCGAATGAAATGGGTTAATAGGGTGGGTACACACATGCACACATACTTCCTTCGGGAAGCGCCGTAGCTAATGTTGCTAGGACGTGTGGCCTGACCCGTAGGGTGGGTACACACATGCACACATACTTCCTTCGGGAAGGGCCGTAACTAATGTTGCGTACGCTGAATTTAAAATTGAAACGGGGTTAGTTCGAAAAATGAAATAAAACTTGTCTCGTACGGGTAGGGTGTTTGCAGCCCCACCCAGAATGATATATAGTGACGACCAATCTGAACATTTACGAAAGTTATCAACTTTGCGTTACATGTGTAGTATTCGTTCCCTTTGCACGTGGTTCTGTGAACAATGGTGAGCGGAAATACAACATGAGGCAACAGTCAGATGTAAATTGAGTAGTATTAAATACCCAGCTTAGGCTTCTGTCGTTCAATGAAAGGTGATACAATCTGCAAAAGAAGCATATAATAATTACGTTTTTTTTTCTTTGCTTATGCAATAGTATATAAACACTTGCTCTGTGAATCATAGAACATAATATCAAACATAATGTAAGCCTCGGACCCAATGTCATTGGTGACTGTCGTAATGTTAATGGACATACCTCAACGATAAACTGACACACGTTGACAAGATCAAATATGTAGCACAGAAAGCAAAGTCGTCCTTATTTGCCATTCTATCCCTTAAAATTGATCCTTTATATTTAAACCAACTCGTGTCTGGCTTATCAATAAGATGTATATACCCACGACGTCTGAATGGTTGTGAGATACGGACAAATTTAACGCAATCAAATTATGATCATTTGTTAGCTTCATAAGATCAGATGCTAATCAGGTACAGCACCATAACCCATTCAACACCAAGTAACTCACATGGACTGGTCCATGATATATTTAGACCAATAAATTAATCAGAAAATTACATTTGGACCAGTTCATTTATCAAAATGGGTATTTTTGTCTTAAAATAGTAATATTACTGGCAAAAAGTGCAGATCCTGATGAGACGGCTCGTCACGAGCCGGCTCATCTGGATCTACACTTTTTGTAAGCCTATTTAGAGGTCTGTGGTGTTGAAAGGGTTAAGAATGATAGGATGGATTAAATCACATCCGTTGTGAAATAGAAACACGTACATTTTCTTTCTTAATCCGATTAGGTAACATACATAATTGATTATATACAATTAGGTATATTTCCTTTCAACTTAATATCATGGAAACATTTATGTAAAAGAAGCTTATCAAATGTTTTTCTTATTAGAAAACTATGGTCAGAATAGTGTTCTGAAACTGTATGTATGTATGTTGGGTACTTGTGGAATTGTATCCAATGGCGTTTTAAGACACACAACCATCGAATGCAATAGAACGCAGTCAGACAGAAATGCGTTGCATAACGTAGTGAGTTCTACATTCGGCAATGATGTTGTCTCTGAATTAATTAGTAGATAATGCAATTCAATTCCAAAATATCATTGGTAGATCTGCTGCTGTCGCTTACGCATACAAATATACAGAAATAGTTTCTCTAAGAATTGCTATCAAGTATATGACAACTAATATACTTAGTATACATATATATATGATAGATAACAATTGTAGCAGAAATTCAAATGTGAATTTAAGAAACTGATAAGGTTAAACATAATGTTTATTATAAATAGACAAATGCATGCTGTGAATTACTACTTTCGTGTCACATTCCTCCTCATCAAGTAATACTAATTACTACACAAGATGTTAATTAGTTCTTTCGTACCCAACTGCAATCAGAATTTCTGTTACATGCATTTTGAATCGTGGTCTGAAAACAGGTCCCATTGTTGGCGCCCTGTTGAATTCTACCTTATTAGTGAAATTGTATTTTATTTTCAAATACGTTATGAGTTAAGTCAAGCGCATTAAATGCAATTTATTATCACTTGATGTAGTGATATTATTTCACCTGCTGTAAAAGAGCTACAGATATTCACTGACAAACATCAGAGTCTCGTAAACCGGTACGCCAATAGGATGCACACCACTGTATGTTCTCCTTCTTCGTGCTCTGGTAAGTCGATGAACTGTCAAATTTCTCAGTTTCAAACAAGAATCCACATTTACCGCATGCAGTTCTGTAAACTCCAGGACTGCTGCTTGCTGTTAGACATAAGTAAGTCATGGCATCACCCTCAAAGTTGTTCACAATTTTCAAATGTAAACAAACACCGGTTAAAAATGGAACGCGTAGGGATTATAGCTGTCATGTAGGGCTGTTTACTCATCAATGCGCTAGATCAAGTAGTACTGAAATAAATGCACAAAAAGTCTTCTTCAAATGAGCACAAATGCCACAGATGCACCACCACAATCACAATAAGAAATTCAAACAGTCTCTGCTTCTACAGTAAAACATCATCAAAGTATGGTCTGCTTGATTGTAAAAACTACTTTCGAGGATACAACGACCCGGAACCAATTCCCCAGTGGGGTCACACGAATGGTACATGTACATATACTGACACCAAAAGGAAAACTGTGCACATACCTTAGATGTATAATTTATATCAAATATAGACACATTTGGTATCAACATGTGTGACATATAGGGTAAATTAGTGCAATGTGTGAAGGTTATTTGTCACTAGTTTTTGTCACATTATTCGTCAGCAAAGAAAAGAAAGAATACTTATAAAGTTATTACTTGGCTAGTTTTCCTATCAACCTAGATATCGACCATCGGTAGCTTGCTATCAGCCTCACCGACGTCGTTATTATACCTTGATATGAAATAAATCAGTTTACAGTAAACTACCCACGTGGTTCTAATAAACTCTTTAATACTTTGATATGAATATGTATTACATACACGAACACGATTGAAATATTTCTTCTTACATATATGTATATAACTAGGCGGATATGCGTCAGAGTTCGAATGTGATCTTAATAACTATATAAATAGAGTGCTAGTTTAGTTATGATTTGAAATGTATTAATGGATATTGCAGAATTGCGTGTATGCAACGGTATGACAAATTACCTGACTAGAACATATTACGGACATATTGATATTGTGAGAAGATATGACACCATCAGGAGACAGCACAATGCCAACCTTTGCTATTACTTAGATATGAATGTGAGCCTATTTGTTGCCGTTATTTGCTTACCGCAATTATGTCTCCCACACAGGTTGATGTGCTGTGTTTTCCAGTTTGATATCACGTTTTCCAGTATGATATCACTTTTTCTGGTTTGATATCACGATTTCCAGTATATAGATATCACGTTTTCCAGTTTGATATCACGTTTTCCAGTATGATATCACGTTTTCCAGTTTGATATCACGTTTCCAGTATGATATCACGTTTTCTGGTTGCTAGGTTTCGTGTCCGTATTTAACAAGCTCCTGAGAAAATAACCCATGCGCACTTAGTGCTAGTTTATTTACTTCCTGTAGCGTCTCTGTGTGTCAAACTTGACAGATAACAGATAACCGAATGATGATGTTTGTAGCTTCGTGGTAATATTTCAATCGTGTTCGTGTATGTAATACATATTCATATCAAAGTATTAAAGAGTTTATTAGAACCACGTGGGTAGTTTACTGTAAAATGATTTATTTCATATCAAGGTATAATAACGACGTCGGTGAGGCTGATAGCAAGCTACCGATGGTCGATATCTAGGTTGATAGGAAAACTAGCCAAGTAATAACTTTATAAGTATTCTTTCTTTTCTTGGCTGACGAATAATGTGAGAAAAATTAGTGACATTGTTAACAGTTAAATAGAGTTACCACATACTCATGTCAGTCTTACACTAATACGCGATGTACTGGCGAACTAACGGAGACATCTAGTGTCCATTTGTGTTGGAGGAAAGGCCCACTGATTAACAATGTTACTTTTATTACGATTTATGAATGAACCTATTTTTTTTTAAAGCTTTATTTCTTTTACAAGGATTGCGAAGCAAGTTTTAACAACTTATATTAATCACTCTCGTTGGCGCGGATGAAAGCTAAATGTGGTCATTCATGTGGGAGGAAACCGGAGTACCCGGAGAAAACCAACCTGTCCGATCTGGCGACCATCATACTATCTCACATACTTCCCGGTCTGAGGATCGAACCCGGGTTGCATTGGTGAAAAGCGAACCTATTTGTGTTGGCCCCACTGATTAGCGCAGTGGTTAGCGCGCTCGCTTCTCACCAATGCAACACGGGTTCGATCCTCGGACCGGGGAGTATGTGGGATGGCACGGTGGTCGCCAGATCGGACAGGTGGGTATGGGTTGTCTCCGATTACCTCGGTTTCCTCCCACACGAATGACCACATGTAAGCTTTCATCCGCGCCAACGAGAGTGATTAATATAAGTTGTTAAAACGTGCTTCGCAATCGTTAAATAAATAAAGTTTTAAACTTAAACTTTAAACTTTTAAACCCCACCACCATTAAATCATCCTTCACACACATTAAACACGCCCGGTGTAGTTCATACTCCGATGGAGACTATTAACCCGCGATTCATTCCTTAAGTAAGGTTACTTCAAATCTTACACCATGTTAATTGGTGTGCAATGTTGCTCGTCGTACGTGCACACTAATCGCGAAATATATTATACCGGATTTCTATTCAAATTAGGCTGTTGCCGTTCGACAAAATGACGTACAATCCTCAAAGGAAGCACTTGGTATTATGAATTTATCCTATGTCTGCGCAATTATTAGCAACATTTGGCGAATAATCTGTCGATCATGACACATCATTCTAAGCTTATACGGCATATGTAATGTTCCAACTACAATGGTGTATCCTAGCATAGACTCAACAAAATTGCCAATGCGCCACCTGGAGCAAACGAATAACAAAATAGTATCAATATTCAGATCATCTTTTTTGTTGAATTTGATAACAGATCGTTATGAATGATTTTCTGAATACTCATTTCAGCATTTCAGATTAAATGCATTAACTGGAAATAAGAAAATATTTATATTGTATTATTACTAATTGGATCCAAATATTATAAAATACCAGGTGTACCGAGTAGGAATATTGTTGAGAGTAGCTTGTTTGTCTGTATAAAACCACGTTCTTCGTATATACAAGTAGTAGTTGAAGGATGTCCACTCGAATGTGAACATGATAACTAATAGTGTTCCGTTTTGTTTATGTCGAATGTGTGTTCTCACAAGAGGCATTGCAGACTATTCAGTCTGAATTAAATTGCCAACTATAATTGTCAAATGGTTTTGATTTTGTTTCTTTTACGTTTATTTATCGTCGCTACCGGTTACCCATATGAGCGACGCCTCCTGAAGAGATTAGTTATTTTAGATTTTGGAGGATAGTGCATGCTACAGACAGAGACCCATTCCAGAATCTCCTCTGGTTCTTTTACGTGCACGGTGTAAATGGAAGTCTTGATAGCGCATTTGTAGCACGTTCGCGTCAAGTGCGAATGACCTGGGGTTCGCGCCCCGCTGGAGCCGTTACGATTGTGCCCTTAGACAATGCATTCCATGTGCCCCTTCTCTCTCCCTCGTGGCGATGGATTCCAGAGTCTAGAGAGTGACTAACATAATTTGCAAGAACTTGTTTCGCAATCGAGCTAAAATTATTTTTATAATCTAAATTTGGCAAATGCGATTTGATCTTCACAAACTTCTTCAAATGTTGCCAAATCAGCTTTAGTTAATTTCCAATATCAAGTCAAGGCAAGTCAAAATCCTTTTATTCTCTCATTTCACAAATATATACGAGATAATGAGAACTGCATTTTATTTAACTAATGAGTGTACGACGCTTGTATAGCATAATATGTTGCATTGTAGATTTATATTTGATGTGTAAGTTTTATGTTCTTTGGAATGTACGCATTTTGTGATCGCTTGTCCCGTACATCTATATGCGGTACAACACTTGTCAGGCTTTCTCCGTAATATTAAAGAGATAAGGAAATTAAAATTCTCTTAATTACCAACATACTTTAGAGATTCACCGATGAGTCACCATATGACATAAGCTATAAGCTAACCAAACAAAGCAGAACCCAAAAGGAATGAGACTCACCCAAGTGACCATGTATTCAGTATCAATATAATTGCTAATGCGACATTCCAAACCATCGATATTGTTCTGGCTAGACAAAGTCCTGTCACAGATAAACATTACTATAGAATTTCCAACGCCAATTCGCCATGGTCTGAATGGATTCTGGCAGATGACCATAGTGATCTTATTGACAAAAACGTACCGTCGTGGCTTTGAATATTTCTTTGTGCAGCAATATTGAACTCTATTTACAAAACCTAACCAAAGTGGATTTGACTGTCTGGTTCTCTGTGTGGCACTAGCACATTTCGCACAATGGTAGAATATGTTGTTGGTTTGAGTGATATTAATGACAGAGTGATTATTGGAACTCCATTGGGTATGCATATAATAAGTGCGTTCGCAAATGAAGCGTGTTGTTGGTGTAAGACTTTCCGTCTAGACAAGTACAGATGGCAATATCCGGTCATGTCCTGTGTGTCCAATGTAAGACAGTCAACGCTGCTATTGCCTGCATGCTTCTGGCAGGACTTAGTGGAACTCTTTCACATTGCCAGTTATAATTCCAAGGTATATAAAAAATTGAACAGAAACAACGATTACATATCAATATGTAATAGAAGGATGATTGAAAACTCACTCTGCATAATGCACACTCTTATAGTGTATTGAGTGAATGCATATAAATTATAAAGTGCATATTATTAATTAAATTCATAATTAAATGCAAACATGTTGACAATAACATGAAACCCTACCCAACATAATAGTATATACCACGTCTCTGATGGAACATCCGCGAATCATATGGGAACCAAATATTGTTGCAGAATTTCAACTACGCAAATAGATTAGCATGGCCATTTCTGGATTCCAGGTGAAGCCTGTATTTATATGCGCACACGAGTGAAAGCTTGGAACCAGTTCCCTGAAAACAATTTGACAATATTAATACGAATACATTGCAGTAATTCTTATTACATAAATTGCTATTCGTCCAGAAACTGTTATATTCTTCATACTGGTATGTTTAGTGTCATATGTTAGGGGGTGAGGGTATACACACAGCAGGGCATACACACAGCAGGGTATACACACAGCAGGGTATACACACAGCAGGGTATACACACAGCAGGGCATACACACAGCAGGGCATACACACAGCAGGGCATACACACAGCAGGGCATACACACAGCAGGGCATACACACAGCAGGGCATACACACAGCAGGGCATACACACAGCAGGGCATACACACAGCAGGGCATACACACAGCAGGGCATACACACAGCCATTGAGTAATTTGCACGTTCATGTCTAAATACACTTATCTGAATATGGCATGTAATTTGACATTATTTGACAGCACACATTTACTAAATAGATAGCAATTTCATGTAAATTTGATGCAGGGAAACTCTAAATAGATGCAAGCGTATGTGCTACATAATTAAATGTGTTCAACGCATAATGCACCGTAAAAGTGTATTTATATAACACAATATAACTGATAGCTTTGCACATAACAGCAACACGCTCACCAATATGTCGTAACTGCAGCAATATAACTATTGCCTCTTCTGCACGACCTCTGGGAGAGAACATAGTTAATTCTGAGAAGAGAAATGTTCATATCTAACAAACATAATTACTTCTACGAGTTTAGGCCTCCGTGGCCGAGTGGTTCAAGTACTTGACTTCAAATCACTTGCCCTCACCGCTGTATGTTCGAATTCCACTGGAGGTGTCGAATTATTTCATGCTAAGAAGCTATTCAGTTGGCATGCGGTAAATCATTGGTTCTACACGGGGTGCCCGTCCGTGTCTGAAATACACATGTCTCGGACGGGCATGCTGTGCCATATCATAATATAAGTTGTTGCAGAGACCTTAAGCCCCCAAACAAACAAAAGTTCTCAGAATTACTTCCTAAATTCGAATAGTTTAATTGCTTCACAGGAGAACTCCATATGTAGCACCGAAAATGACAATATATCAGCTATATACGCAACAATGATGCGTATGTCCTTTCACCGTGCGCTAGTCATTTAAACGAACATAAAATAGATAAGCTTCAATCTGATGCGCACACCGTTGCCACAGTGAGCGACAACCTTCCTAATGGAATACATAATTGCATGATTGATTGTTGTACCAGGTGTTCCGTAAGAATGCAATTATTCTGAAACAAAATGTCAAAAGTGAAAAACATATTTGACAAGTCATGTGATTATCTGTAATATGTTGCATATTGCATTGAAAAATGTATATGAACGATTAAACAATACAGAGGATGCATGGTGGTACTGACCATTAACTGGCCAATAACACTTTCAACGAAACAATAATTAAAGATTGTTCACCGAAAAATGCGAAAGTGCGTATTTGCACGAAGTCAGTAATTAGCAAATAATATTAGAAACTGTAACACATTGTGTGCAGTGTTGTTTAAATTTCAAATTTAAGAAGTTAAACATGTCAAAAATATCGCATTAATAATGCTATTGTCACCCACGACTGTCTTATGCTCTTCAGACATCGTCGGTGCATAATCAAGTTGTTGACGGATTCCTGAGCCAGGGTGTAACAGGCACAGTGAATGACCTGTGATGATGGCGCGATGCCTGTCTCACAATCAAGTCCCGGACATGTTCTATCTGATTCAGTTCTGGGGAGCGTGCTGGTCATTCCAATACTACAATACCCTCGTGTTGACGATACGTTACATACATTGGCGGTATGTAGACCGACCGGGAATATCTTGCACTAGAAGGAAACCGTCGCCTTAGAGAATGCCGTCCCTGTATCGTATAGCTGGCAGTGTTACTCCATTAAGCACGTACACCTCCGTATGACTGCCCAAAGAAATTCCACCCATATCCACGTTTAAGCCTGTCATCGTCTGCGATGCTACAATTAGGGCTACTCCACACACGCACTCGATGGTCACAAGTGCCCAGGTGAAACCGATTCTCATCTGTGAAAGTAGTCCCAATTATTTACCGACAACTCTGGTGTGCGCAGCACGAACGTGTCCCTTTCGTGCAACCAGTTGTGTATAATTTGGGTTGGTCAATGCATTTATGTTCAGTGTAAGAAATCCATTACGAGCCTCAATGTCGTACTCTGTAGTTTCCTGTGGACACGATTTTGAGCATGAGTAGTATCTGTCCGTCTCCTGATTGCGTATCCATAGACGGGCTATAAACGCTGCTAGACACACCCATGGGCCCATGGTTGCTACGACGACCCTGTCAGACAGACTGTCTCACAACAATTATACAGCCAGGTCAATCTACACAACATTTAGGTGGCGTCAATCAGCACTGACGGACACTAATGCAGCGACAAGAAATGAAATTAGCGCATAAGAAACGCATTCTGGCAAAATGATTCTGCAACAAATAATCTGACCACGCTGAAATGTACAGTTCCATGTAAGGGTGGGATAACGCCGAGTTTGCCTGACACCCACTAACCTTGACATGTGGAGGGCAGTTTACTAATGTTGCTAGAACTTGTTACCCAACCCATTTTGGATTTGATCACATATAATGATTGTTAAGTCTATATGTACTATATATGTAAAATAGCAAATAAAATATGATTAAACCCAACCGTGACATGTGTGTGCAATCGTCAGAAATGCATATACTCAGGTGTACTAAGTGACTTTATCAAACACCTATTCATTATCGTGTATCAATACAATTTATACACATTTATTTTAGTTCGATTATGAATAAAGTTCTTATAACTTATATTAATCACTCTCGAGACCTCATTCCTGATGGAATCCATCGCCACGAGGGATAGAGAAGAGGCATGCGGAATTTAAATGCCTTGCTGCCTAAGGACACACTCGTAACGGCTCCAGCGTGGCTCGAACTACGGACATTTCGCAAATGAAGAGAACGCGCTTCCACTGAGCCACAATATAGCTTAATCATATCGTACGGCGTATAGCTATACCATACACTATGCAAAATGCTTTTGTCTTGAAATGAAGCAACATTACACGATGAAATCCAGAGGACACCGTTCCCATGTCGTTAAAATAGTTGACTGCGAGTGTGTATCCTATTCAGCTGACTTGTGGAAGATCAGTGGTTATACTGGGGCATCCGGTGTCTTCCTGTAGCAATGTTGGCTGGATACTCGACATATGCGCCAAGCTGTTCGTGCGGCTTTAATAAAAAATATCAACAAACAGTATGTATACCCTCGTTATTTAAAGTTTATTTATTTTACAACGATTGCGAAGCAAGTTCTAACAACTTATATTAATCACTCTCGTTGGCGCAGATGAAAGTGTAAATGTGATCATTCATGTGGGAGGAAACCGGAGTACCCGGAGAAAACCCACCTGTCCGATCTGACGACCACCGTACCATCTCACATACTTCCCGGTCTGAGGATCGAACCCGGGTTGCATTGATGATGAGTGATCGCGCTAACGACTGCGCTAATCGGACTTCCGTTATTTAGTGTGGAATGCATACGCTACAGCAGCATATAGAAATACATTATGCTATATATTACTATATATTATATGTGAAATGCAATGTCTTTCTTCTATTTGCATGAAGTACTATGCGCAGAAACCGTCATATCATATCACAAGCAGTTCGCTTCGAACCGCAACACACAAGCAAAGCAAAACAACGACGTCAACATGTTGGAAGACCGTACCGATAACAGATAACCAGTTTACGGATGTTGCTAAGAAGGGGAGAAGGAATTGAAATAGCAATGACTATATAACATTATGCCGTAAGTTAAGATTAGTAAGCTTTCAGCCTTACTTAAATAGTGTTTAATAATGAGATAACTAGACTGTCTAGAACATCTTTCACGTGTAAAATTAAACAATTGCAATGCAACCGAACGAAATTGTACGTTTTACTATATGTACCCATTGGTAGTTAATGTACTGTCATATACTTCACTGATAAACTCCGTGCGTATAATGGTGCATATGATTTATATTTACAGTTTTAATACCGACACGCATACTATTTGAATATCACGACGTGCATGTAATTTATGTAATGGCAAGACAGTTATATGTGAAACCGCCTCCGTCTTTGAGTGGTTAATGTCACTGACTTGCATACAGTTGTAATCTATGATCACTGGTTCGAGCCCCGCTCAAGCCGTGTCTGTTTATATGAAAACGTTGACAGTTTCGTACGGAGGTTGGTGCACAACGTACTGGTTAACCGCTGGAGCCTGCCCAGGACGTGCGTTGTTCGCCTGCGATATAGTCCAAAACATATAACAGACAATGACATGACTTGTCAAATTTGTTTTTCACTTTTGACATTTTGTTTCAGAATAATTGCATTCTTACGGAACACCTGGTACAACAATCAATCATGCAATTATGTATTCCATTAGGAAGGTTGTCGCTCACTGTGACAACGGTGTGCGCATCAGATTGACGCTTATCTATTTTATTTTCGTCAATGGTTCAGCTATGCACATTATGCTGCCTAGACCCATTAAACGATGACGGCAAGCTCCTTGTCACAGATTCAACAACAGCATTAAACAATAAGAAATCGTAAAAATACGTACACTGTTGCAAAGTAATCTAACATTAATGTTGATTGAATACAACTGCACCACACTGTCAACAATGAAAACCATTGTGTGTGTGTGCATTCATGCTATGTATGCAGGGATCTATGCCAACTAAAAGTCGTTTGTGATTGAATACAACCCCGCCATACTTGCCAATAATGTAAAAGATTGTATTTGCGTGCATACTATGACAGGACTGAATATTACGCAGTTCAAATGTATGTACAAAGCATATACCACTGTATATAGTAGGCACTTATAATCTATAAGACGTTTATTGGAGGTGTTATTGGTAGAGGACGATCTCATGTGCTCATATGGGCAGTGATGCAGCCATGGACTGACACCCGGATATAACCATTCACCTTCCATGCACCAGCTGGATTGCCTTCGCCTTTTAAAGAACAGACTGTATTAGTATCCCTCGCCGATCCGAATTTACCTTGAATTAAATAAAACGTCTCTGTCTCTAATTAACCGTACTGCCCTAAAGCTTAAATCACCACTGCGCGTTATCCCCACCCCCGATATAACCAGAGTTACTGTCGTTGGTTTGATAATTAATACATGACATAATAATATAAATATATAATATATGCCTTATTTTATTTATTTAATAAAAACATAAACATATCTTTATGCACGATATACTAGGCTAAGCGTTTTTGTATTTGTCTTTCCTCGTGTTAGGATGCGGTTGGACTTCAAATTTAGAAATACCAAACACTCGAGTATATCATTCAATGCACAAGACACGACATTTTATTATTTACGTCTGAACATTAAATAAAGCTGGATAACCCAATTAAGAGTTCGAAAATCGAAGATACCAAACATGTTCTATCTGACAACAATGAACAGAATGAACCTTTCAATGACGAGGTGGAAACTACCCTTGCCGATGTTGATCCAATTAATGTAGGGCCTGAACTTTGGACTGGAATTAGAGTTGAAGCCACGCAGCACAGGTAATTGAGGCGATGGCTACACAGCATATCATTCCACTTTGATCCATACAATCTTGAGGCATGTACTGTTTAACCTGAAACATAGACACAAAGATCATCCACATTCTCATTATCAGTTACGAATTTACTACATGAAAATGAGTTCTTGACCCGAGAGTGAAAGTTGATTCTACAGCAACGAATTTTGTTTGAATACCTGTATATATGGGCACTTACAAACAACTTCATCAGCATACGACAGTACCCATCTACTCCTCTTGATAGAGGGAGCTGTCTGTGGACAAACCTCTTGATTACGACACTGTATGAAGGACTTGTATGTGACATGAGAGTTCTATGTGAATACACTGAAATGCCGACGGTGTTGATGACTGCATACAAAGGAAAGGCGGCATCATATATATGGCATGTATCTTCATTCTACGTTTGGTTTGCCTAGTAACAAGCAGAAATGACACAACATTCGAATACAAAACACCAGGTCAAAGCATGCTTAATACAATGAGATGCAATTGCACAAAAATAGTAGTTTCAGACTATATAGCCATGCTCGGCAATCATTCATTGTCACATCTATCATGTGAACTTCACGGCATATTTCACAACTACAGCCAGTCATTAGCATGTGTAAAGGTGTGTATATTAAGGAGGTTAATATGTGAGGTAGTATGTAGGCAGCCCGGTCGGTAGAACAATCGCCCTGTACGCGAGGAGGCCCGGGTTCGAGTCCCGGATTTGCTGCATGTTTTTCTCACCTGGGTTACACATGCATACCATTGCTCGTAGTTGGTGACCTGTTTCAACTGAATCCCAGTCGTTACTTTTGCAACACATGCATACCATTGCTCGTAGTTGGTGACCTGTTTCAACTGAATCCCAGTCGTTACTTTTGCAACACATGCATACCATTGCTCGTAGTTGGTGACCTGTTTCAACTGAATCCCAGTCGTTACTTTTGCAACACATGCATACCATTGCTCGTAGTTGGTGACCTGTTTCAACTGAATCCCAGTCGTTACTTTTGCAACACATGCATACCATTGCTCGTAGTTGGTGACCTGTTTCAACTGAATCCCAGTCGTTACTTTTGCAACACATGCATACCATTGCTCGTAGTTGGTGACCTGTTTCAACTGAATCCCAGTCGTTACTTTTGCAACACATGCATACCATTGCTCGTAGTTGGTGACCTGTTTCAACTGAATCCCAGTCGTTACTTTTGCAACACATGCATACCATTGCTCGTAGTTGGTGACCTGTTTCAACTGAATCCCAGTCGTTACTTTTGCAACACATGCATACCATTGCTCGTAGTTGGTGACCTGTTTCAACTGAATCCCAGTCGTTACTTTTGCAACACATGCATACCATTGCTCGTAGTTGGTGACTTGTTTCAACTGAATCCCAGTCGTTACTTTTGCAACACATGCATACCATTGCTCGTAGTTGGTGACCTGTTTCAACTGAATCCCAGTCGTTACTTTTGCAACACATGCATACCATTGCTCGTAGTTGGTAACCTGTTTCAACTGAATCCCAGTCGTTACTTTTGCAACACATGCATACCATTGCTCGTAGTTGGTGACCTGTTTCAACTGAATCCCAGTCGTTACTTTTGCAACACATGCATACCATTGCTCGTAGTTGGTGACCTGTTTCAACTGAATCCCAGTCGTTACTTTTGCAACACATGCATACCATTGCTCGTAGTTGGTGACCTGTTTCAACTGAATCCCAGTCGTTACTTTTGCAACACATGCATACCATTGCTCGTAGTTGGTGACCTGTTTCAACTGAATCCCAGTCGTTACTTTTGCAACACATGCATACCATTGCTCGTAGTTGGTGACCTGTTTCAACTGAATCCCAGTCGTTACTTTTGCAACACATGCATACCATTGCTCGTAGTTGGTGACCTGTTTCAACTGAATCCCAGTCGTTACTTTTGCAACACATGCATACCATTGCTCGTAGTTGGTGACCTGTTTCAACTGAATCCCAGTCGTTACTTTTGCAACACATGCATACCATTGCTCGTAGTTGGTGACCTGTTTCAACTGAATCCCAGTCGTTACTTTTGCAACACATGCATACCATTGCTCGTAGTTGGTGACCTGTTTCAACTGAATCCCAGTCGTTACTTTTGCAACACATGCATACCATTGCTCGTAGTTGGTGACCTGTTTCAACTGAATCCCAGTCGTTACTTTTGCAACACATGCATACGATTGCTCGTAGTTGGTGACCTGTTTAAACTGAATCCCAGTCGTTACTTTTGCAACACATGCATACCATTGCTCGTAGTTGGTGACCTGTTTCAACTGAATCCCAGTCGTTACTTTTGCAACACATGCATACCATTGTTCGTAGTTGGTGACCTGTTTCAACTGAATCCCAGTCGTTACTTTTGCAACACATGCATACCATTGCTCGTAGTTGGTGACCTGTTTCAACTGAATCCCAGTCGTTACTTTTGCATCGCTGTGGCACAATTCACTAACAGAGAGTTTATACAATGTCCTGAATTGGTAGTCTAGTACATCAAGATGATCAAGACATCAAAGGGCTTTCAAATACTGTTACTACCACATTTCCAGAAGATACTGTTACTACACATCTGTAAAACAACTGATCACGCAGCGGTCAATAACGATAAGGAATTGAAATAATCGCCGCGGCTTATGTTACATTAATCCACTGACAATACACCAGTTTGGCCCCGAGGTTATAAAACTTTTCTCAGATCTCAAACTCAAGCTCTAGTGATCTGATTGGTTGATTTTGAATGTTACTGTCAGCTGAACCAATCAGACGATTGAGACTGAGTTTTGAGATTGGTCTTCTGCAGGACATATCTACAGACAAACTCAGTCACAGTCACAATGTCACAGTCTAGTCACAGTCACAATCTAACAGTCTAGTTACAGTCACAATGTCGCAGTCTAGTTACGGTTCCAATGTCACAGTCTAGTTACAGTCACAATGTCACAGTCTAGTCACAGTCACAATCTCGCAGTCTAGTTACAGTCACATTGTCACAGTCTAGTTACAGTCACAATGATCAATATATAAGAAACAGAAGAACTACACAACATTAATAGAAATAGCTGTAGGTGCATAATTCTCTCTTCAATAAATATTGATACTGTGGATAATCTGGTCAATTGGGCACTTGGTACCATAACACACATTCGCGTACCAGTTAACAAATCACTACACTATTGTATTTACGTCAAATTTGGCCAAATCAATTGTTGGAATGGAATCGAAGAAAAGCAGCCCCAGCCTGGTTACAGAAACTTGGTTCCTATTAAAACTCAGACAAAAACAGTTCCAGTTGAAGGGGAAATGTTCCCGTGTATTCTTGCTTATGCAGATACTGTACGCACATCACAAAGAAGACCATACATTCACCTGATTGCAAACTGGACGAAACCATATAAAGCTTCAACCCTGAAAAACACCCCATGGCTAGCGTTCACTACGTTTTGCAGAGCAACATCAATAGCAGGTATATAGGTCTTACATCCTTACATAAAAAACGGACATCACAGTCAACATGGAAGCTCTGGATGAAATCAACATAATGCGGATAGAATCAATAGTGCAAGGTATCCACTCTTTGGACGAAGTTGCACCATATCTAGGGTATCTCAATATAAGATCTTTGACTAATCAGGCGTGTGACCTCATCAGTGTTCCAACATAAACTAAACTATAAATTAATCGCAAGCAGACAGTTCTTCCAGGTTACGACATAGTACTTCGTAATACAATCCATGGCTTTGCAATTTGCATTAAAAGAGGGTATGTTTACATATAACGTTCATGACTTTGAAGACTCGTATATTGATATCCTGGGAATAACACTACATTCTCGTGAGCAAGCATACATATCGTCGCCAGAAATGTGACAGTATCGTCTCGCTTTCCACTAATGTGAGCGATATAATAACAGAATCACTATCACATAACACAAATACGGTCATCAATTTAGTCTGACGAGCGATGATTCACTGTCCTTTGACGTTGATAACGTTAATAGTATTTTGAATATCGCTTACGTCATTTCCTGCTTTACACTACGTCATAGTGTCGGTTCGTTATAAAGATACGCTAGTTCCGGTTCACGCGGTACGTTGCAAAATATAGAGGGGGTGACGATATACCAACCTGGCTGATGACCCACCCCTTCGCTACGGATAAATGGCCTCGAGGTAACGGCAATGGTTATGACGGTTATATTGTGGACGCCCCTTTCGAACAATGCCTACGCTGATCTCCCAGAGTTCGAGGGGGAATGAATCGTCGGTAAAAACCAGGTATTGCTTTTTAGATTCCGGAAAGTAGGTCACGTTTGTTTTCGATCTATACCGACAAACCATAGTACTTTGTAACGCAGTGTTTAATTCAGCAATAATTATGGTATTAGATGTATTTGAGATATACAAATCGTGACTTAACAGTGGCCAAGAGCCCTAGTCAGACCACGACTATGATACAGAATGGGATAATGATGCAACCTTGAGATTTGATATAACATTACTGGGTACAAAGTGTTTTTGACCACGTAACCTATGACCACACAGTCGGTCGTGTGTCGTAACTTATTTCTGGCAGGTGAGATCACGTCGTTACTGGACAACCAAGCGGTCTAAAAGCTAATGCTCTCTGCGATGAAAGTGTCATGCGAGAATCAATTCACTGTCGGTGAAGTGTGTCACTATCTTCTAATCTAATTTCGATTAGTGAATACTTGTCAGTTGTGTTATATCTACCATACTTACAATATGTGATCTATAATGTAAATTTGTAACAGCTGCTTAAGAATGTAATATAATTTTATGTTATGTACTGAAGCGGTATTGTAATTGTGTGTGTACATGTATTTCAATCTAATAAAATTGTAAATGTTCGCATTTAAATTTTCATATATTCTATGATTAACGTTAGTGGGAGTCGTGTTAGCGGAGTGGTAGCGGGTTCGCTTCAGGTGTGAACGGCACTGAGCTGGAGCCGTTACGGTTGTGGCATTAGGCAAGGCATGTAAATTCCACATTGCCTCTTCTTATCTCTCACTCATGGTAATGGGATCAGGGATTATAGGACAAGTTGTAAGAATGTGCCTAGGTTTATACAAATGTATCTTAGCTCGATTAGGAAACAAGTTCTTACAACCTATTTTAATCACTATCGAGACCTCATTCCTGATGGGGTCCAACGCCACGAGGGAGATAGAAGATGAAATGTGGAATTTAAATGCCTTTCCTAAGGGCACACTCGTAACGGCTACAGCTGGGCGCGAACTTGCGGCATTTCGCACCTGAACCGAACGCTCTACAACTGCTTTATCACGACTTCCACAACTTGTTTAGCAATCGAGCTAAAATAAATTTGCATAAACTATTGATTAACCTAATAGCCCGCCTGGTTGAATGTCACAATTACATAAAACACTCACTAGACAGTAATATGAATCTCCGATAAATACTATTGCATATTGGGATACACTGTTTTTATTCATTCAGAATGTACAGTACATATCTATTGTATATACATGTATAATGAAAACGGATTTATTCGAAAGCGGAACCATTATTGAGAATATCTCTTTACGTTGCAAGTCAATTGATTCATCAGTGAGATTGCCTTGCATTAAAGACATACACAACAGGGGAAGAGGATCACAGTAACCGTAAGTGAACGTAATAACACACTATTTATTGCGATAGCTTAAGATCACACATGATAAGTTGTATTAATATTGTTCATAGCTTTGGAGCAAAATTCTTCAAATGGTACAGCCAAATATACTGATCAAGATCAGAAACTACCACTGACTTTACTTGAAAATAGCTTGATGAAAACATGTGGAATAATAAGTATTATATATGCGCTTAAAAAGTGGTCCACGATGCATCGCTTGGTGCAAACAAATGGACATATGTTAATAGAAACTGGCAGAAATGTTGACGAAAAAATCGGGGTTGACTCGAGCGTTAATTTGTGCCTGTGTACTATTGTTCCCTTCCTGAATTCGGTTATAATGAGGCCCAGGTGTTGGCAACAGTAGCAATGACAGTTTGTTATGCGTGTTCATGACATAGCAGTCCAAACCACGCATGGTAACATGCGAATGCCTATGAAGTGGCAAGTCGTTGGTGCGTGGACCAAATTTTCGTACCGCTCGACAATAACTGCCAGTTTGCCTTGCAACCAATTCTGTCGACCATAGCCCAATAAAACTATTCCATGTTGCACACCTAGTTGCTACCAATCATTTTGGAGATGGGTTGTGATTCGGATCAGCAGCGACGCGTACATAGATTATATCAGCTATGATAGTTGATGCACTTGATGCTAAGTAGAGACCATTGTTTAGTTGTTGATGTTCATCATTTAACAAAATCTAGCTGTAACCCTTTATATACAGATGGATATGTAATCCAGTGGTAACACGCTGGACTGGTAATCCAGGGATCGCAGGTTCGATCACCCGTCTGACCCTAATAAAATGAACAGTCTTTCAGATGGGACGTTAAACCGAGGTCTCGTGTCGGTGCTTTATACCGGGCACGTAAAAGAACCAGAGGATATTCTGGAATGGGTCTCTGTCTGTATCATGCACTATCCTCCAACATCTAAAATAACTAATCTCTTCAGGAGGCGTCGCTCATATGGGCAACCGGTAGCGACGATAAATAAACGTAAAATCACACACCCTTTATATAATGGATTCATAGTATGTCTTAGGTGAGTCCCCGGGACACTAAAATAAGACATTTTATCACCAGCCCACAACATGCCGACCCCCCTTGGACATGCTATCACCAAGCATGTCAATCGCCTGTAATCGTAAATTATTGGGTATTCCCGCCATATAAGAATGCTACACTGTAAAACAGTACCGTAGCCAGAGGCAAATTTCAACCGAGGCAGTCTAGGGGGTTCGGGTGCATGTTACAGTGTTGGGGTATAGAAGCGATTTTCTGATTTAATGCATTTTATACAGCAGAGGGATATTTTTTGCATTTTATTTATTTAATTTTTCATTATTGTTTGTTATCTTTGGAAATGTTAACCGATGCAACTGCTTCGTTGTGCCTCAGTGTGGCTATGACCCTGTAACACGGTTATTTACAAATTATGAAGCGTGTTCGTCCACATGACACCAATGCTAGTAAGACAAGTCACAAACATTGACCGAATACCACACTGTACATGTTGGACCATGCCTGCATGTGCATATCGAGTTTACAGATCAAGGCAAATACGTTGTATCTATCTAATTTCATTCCACAATTAATTCCTTAACACAATCAATGCACAATGTACAACTCGGGAGTTTCTATTTTTACGTTCACAAATGAGGTTCGGCTCATGTAAGAGTATTAGTTTGATCACATGCCTTTGCTTGTATTCAGTGCAAAACAGTCATCTCATACTTTATTATATGTACACACGTGTAATAACACCTGGAAGGATTCTGATTTGTTGAGAGAATAATCCTTATAACTTGTAAATTAAACTTTAAAGTATGCATATTTGTATTTTAATTGGTCTATTACGTTAATGGTAACACAAACTACGATTTAAAAGAAGTGTGACGCAATTATATCGCAGTTTAAAACATAAATATAACGCTGATTTCCGTAGTGACGTCATCACAATTTAGTGACGTCATCGCAAATTGCGTTGGCAGTTGGTGGCAAAATGAAAGTAGCAGCTATTTTGTATGCATCAAATGTGATTAAAACCCATTATGGTGTTTCATAAAATATTGTATGAAATCACCACTCATGTAAGATCCTATATAATATAATATAACCAAGTTAAAAGTTATGTTAAATATGACATGAACAAACACATTTGGAATACTACATTGTCGCATAGGAACAACATAGCGAATTTGACTAAGGTCTTTTTTTCAATTCATTGAATAACCTATTTTTTAAAAATAGTATTTGGCTTTATAAATGGTAAATAGCTAATAGTAGCCTAACATGACTGTAATGTTTATATTGAGATTTGCAATATGTCTCTTGTAATTCTACAGAAATCCTGTGTACGTGTATGTGATTGCAGTTTAATAAAGATGAAATCTAGAAAAAATGAATAATGTCCCCCCCCCCCGAAATATTTCATGTGCGGACTATGTCCAGCTAGCTTGTAGAATGTCAGTGGTACTACCCGGATGACAGGTGCGCCTGAAGTACTGCTCGAATGGGCACCACCCGTGGTTTTCCTCCAGCAATAATAACAGGAGAGTCGTCATATGACCTAAACTGTTAGTACGACATTAAGCCAAATGAACAAACACACAACACATGCTTGTGTTGAGTAAACCGGTTTGTGTTGTTGAAATGAAGATTTCGATCGGATTCCTTGGATCAAATAGATGGAGCAGTCTGCTTCACAGCAATACAAATTACGCAGTAAGGAAAGCCTAAGCATGTTTAATAAATAACTAATTAAATGTTATACTGGTAAGCCGCAATTGCAAACCTGTAATGATTGATTAACTGTGTTGACTGGGAATTAAACTCGAGTGTTATTCTAGAACACTCATCTGTGCAGCAGACCATTCTGTGTTTAACCTTTGAATTTTAATTTGTTATCTAATCGTAGATTAGGTAGATGAGAGCTGCGTACCCATAGGATTAGACGCATAGAAATTGCTGTGAGTGGGTGGGTAGTTTGTTGGGTAGCAACGGTCTGAAATGAAATACTTATCTTGCCGTCGTTTGCTCGATAAACCACATTATGACTCAGCTGGTAACCATCACTACATGCACTTTTTCAATGTTATACAAATTGATTTGATCTCGATTGCGAAATAAGTTCTTTCAAAATTAGTTTAATTTAATCTATGCAAATTTATTTTCTCTCGATTGCGAAACGATGCTTACAACATTATTTTAATAGCTGTCGATACCCCAATCTTCGTGGAATTAATCGCCACGATGGGAAGAAAAAGGGCTATGTGGACTTTAAATGCCTTGTCCAAGGGCACAATCGTAAATGCTACAGGTGGGCGCGAACTCCGTGCCTTTCGCGCTTAACGGGAACGCGCTAAACCCCATCGCTATCACGACTTCCATTAGTGTAAGACCTAATTCCTGACGGAATCCATCGCCACGAGGGTGAGAGAAGAGACAATGTGAATATATGTGTCTCACCTAAAGACATCAGCAGCGTGGATATATACGATATACACATATGTATAAACATATGTGCCCGAGTGTGTTTTACGTTTAGTTATCGTCGCTACCGGTTGCCCATATGAGCGACGCCTCCTGAAGAGATTAGTCATTTTAGATTTTTGGAGGATAGTGCAATGATACAGACAGAGACCCATTCCAGAGTTTCCTCTGGTTCTTTTATGTGCACAGCGTACAGCACCGACACGAGACCTCGATGTACAGTCCCATTAGAAAGACTATTAATGTTATTAGGGTCAGATGGGGGATCGAACCTGCGACCCCTGGGTTCCCAGTCCAGCGTGTTACCACTGTACTACAGATCCGTCTGTTGATATGACCGAGGAAAGTTACCTAACCTTATATACTCAACAATTTATGACTATTTAATACAGAAGAATATATATATGCCTGTAACTTTTTAGTCTGGAACATGAATATAGTTCAGCATTGCGGACATTTCCGTATTCTCCGTAAGACTCGCTAGAGTTTGGTGGTATGCTTTCTCTGTTGCATTGTGGGTATAATTAACATTAAATACAATATAAAGTAATAGATACGGGCATTCGTTGACTTTAAACCACTGCCGTGACGTCATACCTTTGTACCATTATTATGAATATTGGACTGCTGTTAAAAGACCAGTGTAATATAGTAAATCCTACGCGTGCATGTACGAAATTAACAATGTTAATTAGTAGGATCATGTTATAAAGGTGTGCGTTTTAAGTAAGATATAAGCCTCAAACGAGTCCAATATGTAACACATTGATACCTGATACATAAAGCAATTACAATCAAGAGCGCTCGTGCAGATCCGATAGCGCATTGAAGTAATAGGAACTGTATTGTTGCGGTCAGTATTCCGACCTTTTGTGATTTCCATTGTGCAGCGAGCTTTGGAATTGATACATCGTTCAATTGTCTAGAGTTAGTGCACTTTAAAGATATGCCTCAATGTATCTTTATTTGATCAAAAGAATTATTTCAAAGATAGTATTCGTCTCGGTGAAGCTTATTCGATGTTTTATAGAAACCTACGAACGCCTGTAATATAATGTTAATAAATAAATGATACTACCGAATATGGTAATACTGGGATGAAATACTTGTCCGATTAGCAACTCCGGTTAGAACCTCGGCCCGGGAAGTATGTGAGATGGTACGGTTGTCACCAGATCGGACAGGTGGGCTTTCCCCGGTTACTCCGGTTTCCTCCCACACGAATGATCACAGTTACGTTTTCATCCCTGGCAACGAGAGTGATTAATATAAGTTGTTAGAACTTGATTCGCACTCGTAAAATAAATAACGTTTAAACTTGTTTGGTAATACGATTGTTATAAGATAGTGCACGGCTTAGGTTTCTGCCCTACGCAGATAGTATTTCCTAAGTTTGTTAGGCTTACAGGTTACAGAGATTATACCTTACCAATCCTATTTTACCATATGCGATGCAAGTGTCCACAAGATGATACGTTTGCATAGCAACATTAGTGAAGCATTCGATAATAGCAAGAAAGTTCGTGTTGTACTTTGTGACATATCCAAGGCATTCGATCTGGTATGGCACAGTGGTCTTCATAAACATTTTTCTATCCGCATGCATGGTTGGTCCCTTACTTTGCTGGTTTTCTTCATATCTGTCAGACAGAAAGCAAAGAGATGCTTTGGTGATTTCTTCTTCCGCTATTACTTTCATATATGCAAGTGTTCGCCACGGATCATCCTCGATCCAGTTCTCTTTCATCAATGACATATCACACGATATTCAATCAAATATTCAAATTTGTGCTGACGATACCAGACACTATGTTATTGTAGAAGACGTAGTCGTTTCCGCAGATATTTTCAAACACGATCTTTCCATAATCATCAAGTGGTCTAAAGCATTGCTTGTTTTCTTTAATCCTTCAAAGAGTGGTTATGCAATCTTCTCATGTACGCGCAATAAACCAATTCATCCCCAACTACATATTGATTGCAATCCTATTTCACAAGTCAGTACGCACACAGATCTTGGACTAGCTTTGTCCGAGGATACCAACTCAAAACATCACATACACGTATGGCAACACATGTACGTCATACGAAGTCACAAATATTTCTTAACTCGATCTAGCCTAGAATTAAATACATGTACTAGTATAGCATGCATTAGGCCGCTCTTGGAGTACGCTGATGGTGTCTGGGAAAACAACACGAATTATATCAACACGGACGTCAAATCCGTTCAACGCGAAGCAGCTAGAATTAGTACAGGCACTATCGAATACTGTAAGACTGACATACTCTTGACCGAACTTAATGGGGATACTTTTGCTAATAGACGACACAAGCATCGTCCTGTCTTATTATATAAGATGATAAAGGGACTAGGATTATACTAACCGTTGTCAATGTTATAAGTAAATGTCTGTTTCCATATTTGATCAATGAGAAACTCCTGCCAATATCTAAATCTCAACTAATTCGGTGACACACATAGGTTACTGAAATCTACTAAATGATTTGGATAACACTATGAATAATATTCGTGTGTTAAGACGTCGAATATAACGTAATCAGTTTACTAGTCTTCAAGATTGGAGTGCCGCTCTAAGTAATTACTATTTCTAAATGTTATGATAAGGGATTTAAAGAGTCATGCAGTTATATAGATTATTTAGATATAATTTCCAATGATTCATACAGACGATTGTTTACTCGTCTACGATTGTATTCACATATCATACTTGTTGCATTAGAATTAAAGGTAGACAGATTGTGGGATCGGTAAACAACTGTTTCTGCAAGCTGTGTAATATAAATTGCGTTGAATCCGAACTTCACTGTTTATTAATATGTTGTACAATATAATATGGCATTCGTAGCATATCGTGACATACAGTAAATAAGCTTAATGACATCTCATATCGTGACATACAGTAAATAAGCTTAATGACATCTCATATCGTGACATACAGTAAATAAGCTTAATGACATCTCATATCGTGACATACAGTAAATAAGCTTAATGACATCTCATATCGTGACATACAGTAAATAAGCTTAATGACATCTCATATCGTGACATACAGTAAATAAGCTTAATGACATCTCATATCGTGACATACAGTAAATAAGCTTAATGACATCTCATATCGTGACATACAGTAAATAAGCTTAATGACATCTCATATCGTGACATACAGTAAATAAGCTTAATGACATCTCATATCGTGACATACCGTAAATAAGCTTAATGCCATGATGTCATTTAGAATACAACTCATTTGTATAATATATCAAAGCTTGTTAACGAAGCAGATTCTCCGTTCAGTGGCCGAGTTGTTGAGGTCATTGACTTCACACGCCAGGATCGCTGTAGATTCGAATAAAAATTATACAAAATGTATTGTGAATAGGTGTGTACATAATATATATAGTAGTGTTTACATACAGCAAAGGCATATGTGTCGGACAGCAAGTTTCTGTAATATTACATTACATAATGTTTATACTCTAGACTCAGTGCTCTGAAATGGTCAGGGATAAACAACGATAATAATGGGCATGCTTGACAGGGTCAATATATTAGCGAACGGATTTGATTTCAATTTTAATCCAATATATGATAGCAAATAATACATTAGAACAAACGTTAAAATTGATGTGATTGCATTGAATCATAAGTGATATTTGTGTCACGTATAGGAAAGTCGTATACAATGTACAATACTGACACTACTATGCATACGCTACACGATAATGTTCATTCTCATCAGGCCATGTATTATATAGAGAGTGCTTAAGTATATGAGTATGACAATATGAAATATGTTTAAAAGTTTCTTGTATACATCCAAATAAACGCGGTTGAATTCAGTTTAAGTAATATAATTAGAATTCTAACACGACTTGGATATGTTGTTCCTATAAACAAAAAACAAATCTACCGTTGTTAAATCAGCAATAAACTGCGGCTACAGCCGGTCTATTTTATGGCTGCTGAAGTGTCGACAAAGAGAAATTCAATACACGTTTAGCTTTCATTTCAATCCATTTGTATTTATTGTGTACATAATTATTTATAGTAAATTGTAGTAAATGTTATATAATGTCGCATAAATATGTTTAAACCACAGAGGACAAATGCTATTTCCAAAACATTGTCCACAAACACGTCTGTGATGCCTGTTCAAGAAGAGCGTAGCGGAATGTTGCAACCGCCTTAATAAATAAGACTAACAATTGTTACACTCTTATTCAAAGGTTTTGTTTCCTCATTTCACTCATTACATTCACGACACAGACTGACACCCTTTCATTAATTGTGGCGAACATTTATGAAGCTAAATTAATTAAGAAACCACGTGACGACATATTTTGAGCAGGTAAGTTATCGTAGATTTGAATAATAAGAAGCAAGTATGTTTATATCCGCGTGCGTTACCGGTGTCTGATACATATGTCTGTAACATTTCTCCCGGGAATTAGCGAACTACCACAACTAGTCTGCAAATAACAGGAGAGAATTCGAGGCAAAAGTGAAGTAACATACTGTATAACAGACTTTATATGGATTAAAATTTAGAAAGGTGAGAAGAGGTTTTATAGCTATTACGTATACGGAACTTAGTACTGTGGTGAATACATATATTATAAATAAAGTAGTAACAATTTGTGTTGGTTGTTGCAACAATATACGCTGCATTATGTTCAATTTATTCCTTTTTCAACAATTTTCCATTAAGCGTGTATTGTCGGTTATTAAGCTGTTATGTAAGGATATAAACCAAAAACGATCCAATATGTAAAATATTGGATTGTGTGAGGCGCGTAGCGACGAATACAGTACCACTAGTTTACATATTGGCTCCGTTTGAGGCTTATATCGTACTTAAAACATTGAATTATATAACAAGATCCTACTAATTAAAATTGTTAATTTCGTCCATGTACGCGTAGAATTTAATATAATACTCTGGCCATTTGACAGCATTCCAATATTAATACTAATGGGCTGCAAGTACAAAGGTATGATGTCACGACAGTGTTTTAACTTTAATCTATGCAATATATGTATATCCGTTTTGTAAAACTTTTCAGTTGATTTAAGCCTATGAATGGAGTACACATTTTGCTATTAAGCATTTATTTCTCGTCGGTTATTAAATATTCTGGGCAAGTCTACATACACATTTTAGTCATTTAAAATTGTAAGAGGGTATAACTGTTAAACGCGATATTGAGGACGATACCATTACACTGGGATATAGTGAAACACGCAAGTGATTGTATCTCATTATACCTGGTCGATACCAATTACCTGGATCACCTATATCGTGTTTATTTTATTGGTTTTCTGTTTATATGCATAATTCACATATCACGTTGGACCAGTATTGCAAGATATAGTAAGTAAATAAGCAAACAAGCGAGCGAGCGAACGACCGAGCAAGCAAGCTGGCACACACGTAATCAAGCAAGCAAACAAGCGAGCGAGCGAACGATCGAGCAAGCAAGCTGGCACACACGTACACAAGCAAGCAAACAAGCGAGCGAGCGAGCGAACGAACGATCGAGCAAGCAAGCTGGCACACACGTAAGCAAGCAAACAAACAAGGGAGCGAGCGATCGAACAAGCAAGCTGGCACACACGTAAGCAAGCAAACAAACAAGGGAGCGAGCGATCGAACAAGCAAGATGGCACACACGTAAGCAAGCAAACAAACAAGGGAGCGAGCGATCGAACAAGCAAGTTGGCACACAGGTAAGCAAGCAAACAATGGAGCGAGCGAACGATCGAGCAAGCAAGCTGGCACACACGTAAGCAAGCAAGCAAAAAAGGGAGTGAGCGATCGAACAAGCAAGCTGACACACACGTAAGCAAGCAAACAAACAAGGGAGCGAGCGAACGATCGAGCAAGCAAGCTGGCACACACGTAAGCAAGCAAGCTGTCACTCACGTAAGCAAGCAAGCTGGCACACACGTAAGCAAGCAAGCTGGCACACACGTAAGCAAGCAAGCTGGCACACACGTAAGCAAGCAAGCTGGCACACACGTAAGCAAGCAAGCTGGCACACACGTAAGCAAGCAAGCTGGCACACACGTAAGCAAGCAAGCTGGCACACACGTAAGCAAGCAAGCTGGCACACACGTAAGCAAACAAGCAAGAAAGCAAGCAAGCAAATTAGTTATTATTGTGACATTGATAATTATAATAATAAAAACATATTAACAACACCAATTAACATCCAAGACCCGGCCCAATGGGCATATATGTCACCAATACAATTATACGATACGATAACGTGAATAAATTAAAACGTGATTATAAGAATATGGATTTCCATATAAAGTAGAATCTTATCATATTATTTTTACATTTATTTTACATGGTACACATTGTACAATAGTGTCAATCGTCGACACCAGCATCAATTAATATCCATATTGATCCCAAAGCCTGATAACCGACAACATCATACCGAATGGAGATATATATTATGATTACATGACTACTTAATAGTTCGATCGTTTTAGTGATAATACGACATTGACATGATCATACCTTTGTAATATAATCTCTATCTCTCGCTCTCTTTTTCTATCTCTCTTTCTCCCTCTAACTCTCTCTTTCTCTCTCTCAAAATCTCTCTCTCTCAAAAGTTGTGATTGTTATTTCAATATGGTATCTTCCTAGATCCACATACAACATTAGACATAAACATATGCGTGCTTTTTCTTGTGCCCGTGATTTTCCGCATGAGGTTATTATGTACTATTTCGAGGATGGATATATGTTCGAAGCCAAAGATCTCACATCCATATGTGAGTATTGGTAACATTGTACAATCGAATAGTTTTAATTGTAAATCAATTGGGATATCTAAATTGTCTATTCTCATCAGTAACAAATACATAGCCTTGTTTGCCTAATCGGCTGTGTGCTGTCTTGCAGTAGCGAAACTCCCGATGCTCGAGAAAACTAATCCTAGATATTTATAAACTTTAACTGTTTCAAGCTCACGGTCTCCCAGAAAAAAGTGTAGATGTTTTAATTTTCTAGCGCCAAAAACCATTACTTTTGTCTTGTCTGTATTTGCTAATCTAATTTCCAGAATTCACTGAAATCGTAAAAATCGTTCAGGAATTGTTTAAGTGATATTTTGTGGTCAGCAAATAGTAGTGTGTCATCGGCATACAGTAGGACTAACATGTTGAATCAATTATGGCTTCGGTTAATAACATATCTATGTTTATTCCGTGATTACCCCCGATGTGCTAGGACATGTTCAAGGTATTCAGGTATATACGAAAAAGCAGAGGTGACATACCCACAGTCGTATTTGAAAACGGAGGTGTTTTCATAACTTAATGTGATGGTACATGTTAAAGGTAATTCGGAAACATTTTCCATTTATACGTTTCTTTCCATAGACCTACTCTCCAAAGGGAGTCAAATGCGGCGAATAATCTAGGTAGGTTATAAAGAGCTTCTGTTTGTTTTGCTTCATTAAACAGACGGATCTGTAGTCCAGTGGTAACACGCTGGATTGGTAATCCAGGGATAGCAGGTTCGATCCCCCGTTTGACCCTAATAAAATTAACAGTCTTTCAGATGGGACGTTAAACCGAGGTCTCGTGTCGATGCTTTACAACGTGCAGGTAAAAAAACGAATGTCACCAACGGCTGTTACTATTAGTATCGGCATCAAATTAATTGTTGCAAATTAGACATATCGAAAAGGCTCGTTTAATAGCAACATTCCAAAACTCATCATTTTATAATATATGGTAAGAAGTCACCACTCATGTAAAAATAGAATCCATTCAGACGGACTGAAACCTACTCATTATCACCATGACAACGATATACAATGGCAACTATTGTACATGTACCTTAAAACAGTACTGTGACGCCATACCGTTGTACTTGCAGTCCATTATCATGCAGTCCATCATGGACTGCTGTCAGAAGGTCAGAGTCTTACATTAAATCCTAAGCTTACATGTACGAAATTAACAATTTTAATTAGTAGGATATTGTTATATTGATATTGTGTGTGTTTTAAGTAAGATATAAGCCTCAAACGGATCCAATATGTAAAATATTGCTACTATATTCGGTGATACGCGCCTTACACAGTCCACTATTTTACATATTGGATCCGTTTTCGGCTTATATCCTATACATAGACGGTAGCAATCTACAGACGGATCTGTAGTCCAGTGGTAGCACGCTGGACTGGTAATCCAGGGATCGCAGGTTCGATCCCACGTCTGACCATAATAAAATGAACAGTCTTTCAGCAGGGACTTTAAACCGAGGTCTCGTGTCGGTGCTGTACACCGTGCACGTAAAAGAACCAGAGGAGATTCTGGAATGGGTCTCTGTCTGTATCAGTGCACTATCCTCCAAAATCTAAAATGCCTAATCTCTGCAGGAGGCGTCGCTCATATGGGCAACCGGTAGCGACGATAAATAAACGTAAAACACACACTGCTTCATTAATTCTATTTTGTAATAGAGGGAGAACATATGATCTGCTGAACAGTAACTGGGTATTTGTTCATAATTTTATTTCATGGTCAATCGACTTATAGTCCAGGAGTCGTGGTCGTTTTTCCGCTACATTTAGTCTCGCCATGGTCATGCATAAATGGGGGATCGAACAGAAGTTCTCAATGGGTATAACTAAACTGTTTTCAAATGATATACTATAATGTTAATGTTAGCAGGTGTAACGTTTTAAATAATATACTATAATGTTAATGTTAGCAGGTGTAACGTTTTAAATGAATTTGTTTGTGCACAATCCGTTAGTTATATCTTGAACTATGCATAAAGTATATGTGCACAAGCCGTTAGTTATATCTTGAACTATGCATATGTTATATGTGCACAAGCCGTTAGTTATATCTTGAACTATGCATCTGTTATATGTGCACAATCCGCTAGTTATATCTTGAACTATGCATATATTATATGTGCACAATCCGCTAATTATATCTTGTACTATGCATCTATTATATGTGCACAATCCGCTAGTTATATCTTGAACTATGCATCAATTATATGTGCACAATCCGCTAGTTATATCTTGAACTATGCATCTATTATGTGTGCACAATCCGCTAGTTATATCTTGAACTATGCATCTATTATATGTGCACAATCCGTTAGTTATATCTTGAACTATGCATCTATTATATGTGCACAATCCGCTAGTTATATCTTGAACTATGCATCTATTATATGTGCACAATCCGCTAGTTATATCTTGAACTATGCATCTATTATATGTGCACAATCCGCTAGTTATATCTTGTACTATGCATCTATTATATGTGCACAATCCGCTAGTTATATCTTGTAATATGCATCTATTATATGTGCACAATCCGTTATTTATATCTTGTACTATGCATCTATTATATGTGCACAATCCGTTAGTTATATCTTGTACTATGCATCTATTATATGTGCACAATCCGTTAGTTATATCTTGTACTATGCATCTATTATTTGTGCACAATCCGTTAGTTATATCTTGTACTATGCATATATTATATGTGCACAATCCGTTAGTTACATATTGTACTATGCATATATTATATGTGCACAATCCGTTAGTTACATATTGTACTATGCATCTATTATATGTGCACAATCCGTTAGTTATATATTGTACTATGCATCTATTATATGTGCACAATCCGTTAGTTACATATTGTACTATGCATCTATTATATGTGCACACTCCGTTAGTTACATATTGTACTATGCATATATTATGTGTGCACAATCCGTTAGTTACATATTGTACTATGCATCTATTATATGTGCACAATCCGTTAGTTATATATTGTACTATGCATCTATTATTTGTGCACAATCCGTTAGTTATATATTGTACTATGCATCTATTATATGTGCACAATCCGTTAGTTATATATTGTACTATGCATCTATTATATGTGCACTATCCGCTAGTTATATATTGTACTATGCATCTATTATATGTGCACAATCCGTTAGTTATATAGTGTACTATGCATCTATTATATGTGCACAATCCGTTAGTTATATATTGTACTATGCATCTATGATATGTGCACAATCCGTTAGTTATATATTGTACTATGCATCTATTATATGTGCACAATCCGATATTTATATCTTGTACTATGCAGCTATTATATGTGCACAATCCGCTAGTTATATATTGTACTATACATCTATTATATGTGCACAATCCGCTAGTTATATCTTGTACTATGCATCTATTATATGTGCACAGTCCGTTAGTTATATATTGAACTATGCATCTATTATATGTGCACACTCCGTTAGTTACATACTGTACTATGCATATATTATATGTGCACAATCCGTTAGTTATATCTTGTACTATGCATCTATTATATGTGCACAATCCGTTAGTTACATATTGTACTATGCATCTATTATATGTGACCAATCCGTTAGTTACATATTGTACTATGCATCTATTATATGTGCACAATCCGTTAGTTACATATTGTACTATGCATCTATTATATGTGCACAATCCGTTAGTTACATATTGTACTATGCATCTATCATATGTGCACAATCCGTTAGTTACATATTGTACTATGCATCTAGTATATGTGCACAATCCGTTAGTTACATATTGTACTATGCATCTATTATATGTGCACAATCCGTTAGTTAGATCGTGTACTATGCATCCATTATATGTGCACAATCCAATTGTTATATATTGTATTATGCATCTATTATGTGTGCACAATCCGCTAGTTATATCTTGTACTATGCATCTATTATATGTGCACAATCCGTTAGTTAGATCGTGTACTATGTATATATTATATGTGCACAATCCGTTAGCTATATCGTGTAATATGCATCTATTATATGTGCACAATCCGTTAGTTATATTTTGTACTATGCATATATTATCTGTGCACAATCCGCTAGTTATATCTTGTACTATGCATCTATTATATGTGCACAATCCGTTAGTTATATCTTGTACTATGCATCTATTATGTGTGCACAATCCGCTAGTTATATCTTGTACTATGCATCTATTATATGTGCACAATCCGTTAGTTATATCTTGTACTATGCATCTATTATAAGTGCACAATCCGTTAGTTATATTTTGTACTATGCATATATTATGTGTGCACAATCCGCTAGTTATATCTTGTACTATGCATCTATTATATGTGCACAATCCGTTAGCTATATCTTGTACTATGCATCTATTATATGTGCACAATCCGTTAGTTACATATTGTACTATGCATCTATTATATGTGCACACTCCGTTCGTTACATATTGTACTATGCATCTATTATATGTGCACACTCCGTTAGTTACATATTGTACTATGCATCTAGTATATGTGCACAATCCGTTAGTTACATATTGTACTATGCATCTATTATATGTGCACAATCCGTTAGTTATATAGTGTACTATGCATCTATTATCTCTACATAATCCGTTAGTTATATAGTGTACTATGCATCTATTATCTCTACACAATCCGTTAGTTATATCTTGTACTATGCATCTATTATCTCTACACAATCCGTTAGTTATATATTGTACTATGCATATATTATCTCTACACAATCCGTTAGTTATATATTGTACTATGCATCCAGTATCTCTACACAATATGTTAGTTATATATTGTACTATGCATCTAGTAGCTCTACACAATCTGTTAGTTATATCGTGTACTATGCATCTATTATCTCTACACAATCTATTAGTTATATAGTGTACTATGCATATAGTATCTCTACATAATCCGTTAGTTATATATTGTATTATGCATCTATTATCTCTACACAATCCGTTAATTATATATTGTACTATGCATCTATTATCTCTACACAATCCGTTAGTTATAGCTTGTACTATGCATCTTTTATCTCTACACAATCCGTTAGTTATATATTGTACTATGCATCCAGTATCTCTACACAATCTGTTAGTTATATATGAATCTAGTATCTCTACACAATCTGTTAGTTATATCGTGTACAATGCATCTATTATCTCTACACAATCCGTTAGTTATATATTGTACTATGCATCGATTATCTCTACACAATCCGTTAGTTATATCTTGTACTATGCATCTATTATCTCTACACAATCCGTTAGTTATATCTTGTACTATGCATCTATTATCTCTACACAATCTGTTAGTTATATCTTGTTCTATGCATATATTATCTCTACACAATCCGTTAGTTATATCTTGTACTATGCATCTATTATCTCTACACAATCCATTAGTTAGATCTTGTACTATGCATCTATTTCTCTACACAATCCGTTAGTTATATAGTGTACTATGCATCTATTATCTCTACACAATCCGTTAGTTATATCTTGTACTATGCATCTATTATCTCTACACAATCTGTTAGTTATATCTTGTTCTATGCATATATTATCTCTACACAATCCGTTAGTTATATCTTGTACTATGCATCTATTATCTCTACACAATCCATTAGTTAGATCTTGTACTATGCATCTATTTCTCTACACAATCCGTTAGTTACATATTGTACTATGCATCTAGTATATGTGCACAATCCGTTAGTTACATATTGTACTATGCATCTATTATATGTGCATAATCCGTTAGTTAGATCGTGTACTATGTATATATTATATGTGCACAATCCGTTAGTTAGATCGTGTACTATGCATCCATTATATGTGCACAATCCAATTGTTATATATTGTATTATGCATCTATTATGTGTGCACAATCCGCTAGTTATATCTTGTACTATGCATCTATTATATGTGCACAATCCGTTAGTTATATCGTGTACTATGCATCTATTATCTCTACACAATCTATTAGTTATATAGTGTACTATGCATATAGTATCTCTACATAATCCGTTAGTTATATATTGTACTATGCATCTATTATCTCTACACAATCCGTTAGTTATAGCTTGTACTATGCATCTTTTATCTCTACACAATCCGTTAGTTATATATTGTACTATGCATCCAGTATCTCTACACAATCTGTTAGGTATATATGAATCTAGTATCTCTACACAATCTGTTAGTTATATCGTGTACAATGCATCTATTATCTCTACACAATCCGTTAGTTATATATTGTACTATGCATCGATTATCTCTACACAATCCGTTAGTTATATATTGTACTATGCATATATTATCTCTACACAATCCGTTAGTTATATCTTGTACTATGCATCTATTATCTCTACACAATCCGTTAGTTATATCTTGTACTATGCATCTATTATCTCTACACAATCTGTTAGTTATATCTTGTTCTATGCATAAATTATCTCTACACAATCCGTTAGTTATATCTTGTACTATGCATCTATTATCTCTACACAATCCATTAGTTAGATCTTGTACAATGCATCTATTTCTCTACACAATCCGTTAGTTATATAGTGTACTATGCATCTATTATCTCTACACAATCCGTTAGTTATATCTTGTACTATGCATCTATTATCTCTACACAATCTGTTAGTTATATCTTGTTCTATGCATATATTATCTCTACACAATCCGTTAGTTATATCTTGTACTATGCATCTATTATCTCTACACAATCCATTAGTTAGATCTTGTACTATGTATCTATTTCTCTACACAATCCGTTAGTTACATATTGTACTATGCATCTAGTATATGTGCACAATCCGTTAGTTACATATTGTACTATGCATCTATTATATGTGCATAATCCGTTAGTTAGATCGTGTACTATGTATATATTATATGTGCACAATCCGTTAGTTAGATCGTGTACTATGCATCCATTATATGTGCACAATCCAATTGTTATATATTGTATTATGCATCTATTATATGTGCACAATCCGTTAGTTAGATCGTGTACTATGTATATATTATATGTGCACAATCCGTTAGTTATATCTTGTACTATGCATCTATTATTTGTGCACAATCCGCTAGTTATATCTTGTACTATGCATCTATTATATGTGCACAATCCGTTAGTTATATCTTGTACTATGCATCTATTATAAGTGCACAATCCGTTAGTTATATTTTGTACTATGCATATATTATGTGTGCACAATCCGCTAGTTATATATTGTACTATGCATCTATTATATGTGCACAATCCGTTAGCTATATCTTGTACTATGCATCTATTATATGTGCACAATCCGTTAGTTACATATTGTACTATGCATCTATTATATGTGCACACTCCGTTCGTTACATATTGTACTATGCATCTAATATATGTGCACACTCCGTTAGTTACATATTGTACTATGCATCTAGTATATGTGCACAATCCGTTAGTTACATATTGTACTATGCATCTATTATATGTGCACAATCCGTTAGTTATATAGTGTACTATGCATCTATTATCTCTACATAATCCGTTAGTTATATAGTGTACTATGCATCTATTATCTCTACACAATCCGTTAGTTATATCTTGTACTAGGCATATATTATCTCTACACAATCCGTTAGTTATATCTTGTACTATGCATCTATTATCTCTACACTATCCGTTAGTTATATATTGTACTATGCATCTATTATCTCTACACAATCCGTTAGTTATATATTGTACTATGCATCCAGTATCTCTACACAATCTGTTAGTTATATCTTGTACTATGCATTTATTATCTCTACACAATCCATTAGTTAGATCTTGTACTATGCATCTATTTCTCTACACAATCCGTTAGATATATAGGGTACTATGCATCTATTATCTCTACACAATCCCTTAGTTATAGCTTGTACTATGCATCTTTTATCTCTACACAATCCGTTAGTTATATATTGTACTATGCATCCAGTATCTCTACACAATATGTTAGTTATATATGAATCTAGTATCTCTACACAATCTGTTAGTTATATCGTGTACAATGCATCTATTATCTCTACACAATCCGTTAGTTATATATTGTACTATGCATCGATTATCTCTACACAATCTGTTAGTTATATCGTGTACAATGCATCTATTATCTCTACACAATCCGTTAGTTATATCTTGTACTATGCATCTATTATCTCTACACAATCCGTTAGTTATATCTTGTACTATGCATTTATTATCTCTACACAATCCATTAGTTAGATCGTGTACTATGCATCCATTATATGTGCACAATCCAATTGTTATATATTGTATTATGCATCTATTATGTGTGCACAATCCGCTAGTTATATCTTGTACTATGCATCTATTATATGTGCACAATCCGTTAGTTAGATCGTGTACTATGTATATATTATATGTGCACAATCCGTTAGCTATATCGTGTAATATGCATCTATTATATGTGCACAATCCGTTAGTTATATTTTGTACTATGCATATATTATCTGTGCACAATCCGCTAGTTATATCTTGTACTATGCATCTATTATATGCGCACAATCCGTTAGTTATGTCTTGTACTATGCATCTATTATGTGTGCACAATCCGCTAGTTATATCTTGTACTATGCATCTATTATATGTGCACAATCCGTTAGTTATATCTTGTACTATGCATCTATTATAAGTGCACAATCCGTTAGTTATATTTTGTACTATGCATATATTATGTGTGCACAATCCGCTAGTTATATCTTGTACTATGCATCTATTATATGTGCACAATCCGTTAGCTATATCTTGTACTATGCATCTATTATATGTGCACAATCCGTTAGTTACATATTGTACTATGCATCTATTATATGTGCACACTACGTTCGTTACATATTGTACTATGCATCTATTATATGTGCACACTCCGTTAGTTACATATTGTACTATGCATCTAGTATATGTGCACAATCCGTTAGTTACATATTGTACTATGCATCTATTATATGTGCACAATCCGTTAGTTATATAGTGTACTATGCATCTATTATCTCTACATAATCCGTTAGTTATATAGTGTACTATGCATCTATTATCTCTACACAATCCGTTAGTTATATCTTGTACTATGCATCTATTATCTCTACACAATCCGTTAGTTATATATTGTACTATGCATCTATTATCTCTACACAATCCGTTAGTTATATCTTGTACTAGGCATATATTATCTCTACACAATCCGTTAGTTATATCTTGTACTATGCATCTATTATCTCTACACTATCCGTTAGTTATATATTGTACTATGCATCTATTATCTCTACACAATCCGTTAGTTATATATTGTACTATGCATCCAGTATCTCTACACAATCTGTTAGTTATATCTTGTACTATGCATTTATTATCTCTACACAATCCATTAGTTAGATCTTGTACTATGCATCTATTTCTCTACACAATCCGTTAGTTATATAGTGTACTATGCATCTATTATCTCTACACAATCCCTTAGTTATAGCTTGTACTATGCATCTTTTATCTCTACACAATCCGTTAGTTATATATTGTACTATGCATCCAGTATCTCTACACAATATGTTAGTTATATATGAATCTAGTATCTCTACACAATCTGTTAGTTATATCGTGTACAATGCATCTATTATCTCTACACAATCCGTTAGTTATATATTGTACTATGCATCGATTATCTCTACACAATCTGTTAGTTATATCGTGTACAATGCATCTATTATCTCTACACAATCCGTTAGTTATATCTTGTACTATGCATCTATTATCTCTACACAATCCGTTAGTTATATCTTGTACTATGCATTTATTATCTCTACACAATCCATTAGTTAGATCTTGTACTATGCATCTATTTCTCTACACAATCCGTTAGTTATATAGTGTACTATGCATCTATTATCTCTACACAATCCCTTAGTTATATCTTGTACTATGCACCTATTATCTCTACACAAACCGTTAGTTATATCTTGTACTATACATCTATTATCTCTACACAATCCGTTAGTTAGATCGTGTATTATGCATCTATTTCTCTACACAATCCGTTAGTTATATCTTGTACTATGCATCTATTATCTCTACACAATCCGTTAGTTATATCTTGTACTATGCATCTATTATCTCTACACAATACGTTAGTTATATCTTGTACTATGCATCTATTATCTCTACACAATCCGTTAGTTATATCTTGTACTATGCATCTATTATCTCTATACAATCCGCTAGTTATATATTGTGCTATGCATCTAGTATCTCAACACACTCCGTTAGTTATATCCTGTACTATGCATCTATTATCTCTACACAATCCGTTAGTTATATCTAGTACTATGCATCTATTATCTCTACACAATCCGTTAGTTATATAGTGTACTATGCATCTATTATCTCTACACAATCCGTTAGTTATATATTGTACTATGCATCTATTATCTCTACACAATCCGTTAGTTATATATTGTACTATGCATCCAGTATCTCTACACAATCTGTTAGTTATATATTGTACTATGCATCTAGTATCTCTACACAATCTGTTAGTTATATCGTGTACTATGCATCTATTATCTCTACACAATCCGTTAGTTATATATTGTACTATGCATCGATTATCTCTACACAATCCGTTAGTTATATATTGTACTATGCATCTATTATCTCTACACAATCCGTTAGTTATATATTGTACTATGCATATATTATCTCTACACAATCCGTTAGTTATATCTTGTACTATGCATCTATTATCTCTACACAATCCGTTAGTTATATCTTGTACTATGCATCTATTATCTCTACACAATCCGTTAGTTATATATTGTACTATGCATATATTATCTCTACACAATCCGTTAGTTATATCTTGTACTATGCACCTATTAACTCTACACAATCCTTTATTTAGATCGTGTACTATGCATCTATCATGTGTGCACAATCCGTTAGTTAGATCGTGCACTATGCTTATAGTATTTGAGCACAATCCGTTAGTTAGATCGTGTACATTACTTCTAGTATGTGTGCACAATCCGTTAGTTAGATATTGTACGTTGCATCTATTATGTGTGCATAATCCGCTAGTTATATCTTGTACGTATACTATCAGTCTGTGCTGGCGTTGGATAAGCCATTTTATAATATTAATAATATTGGAGAAGAGTTATAGCCAAACCCTTCACAGTGCTGATATACTATATGAACTAGGAGTTCTAAAGTTACAATTATGTTTTAGAAAAATGACAAAATTGAGGAGCATGGACATGCAAAGGAAGCATCGTAGTTTTATTTTACTATACATAATTGTGATATATATGCAGCAAAATCATAACGAGATCGTTAAAATATATACACATAATACATAATACTGCATTGCGTAGTAAAAGTTAAAGTTAACATTAAGTGAAATATGTCATTGGATTTCATTAAAGTGTAATGTTCAGTTTATAAAAAATTATTTTAACTCGCTTGCGAAACAAGTTCGTTCAACTAATATTAATCACTCTCGATGCCTCATTCCTGATGGAATCAAATGCCACGAAGGAGAGAGGCAATGTGGAATTTAAATGCCTTGCCTAAGGGTACACTCGTAACGGCTCCAGCGGATCTCGAACTCCGGACCTGAAGCGAACGCGCATCCACTGTTCTATCACGACTTCAACACAATTGTAATGAAATTCCATCATATATGTCCAGAGTTTTCGGTTACCAATAAGAAAATAATCATTATTGAATTGTCGTTTGCAACACTTATTTGAACTATATATAGCCTTTATGTTAACCAGCATGCAAAGAGTTAAGTAGGAACGCAGTATTTAACTTCCGTCTTACTATCCTTGCGTTGCCAATGAAACAAAATTATCACCAATTCAACTCGAATCTTCATTATATATAATCTTATTACCTCCATATACATGAAGAGCACAAATGAACAGACATAACATACAATTATGTCGAATTATCCGGTTATCTCGAAGTCGGATTGAAGTCCCGTTTCAGACACTCATTTTCCATATAACTGGATCTGTTTATATCGAACTTCGTTATGTCAAACTTCTGTTATGTCGAAGTATTTTGTTCGGTCCGACGGAATTCGACATATACTGTTTTACATGGACACATAAGAGTTCCAGTCTGTCGATGTTTCACTTTTTAACTTCTAACCAAATGTTGATATGTTCAGAAACTCAATACGGCCCAATTAATAGTCTCGGCGTTAAACTAAATTTATTTGACTGACCAGGCAAAATATTTCGACGCCTGTCCCCAGGCTAATGGACACATGCACACTTCTAAAGTTACATATGATATAAAGTAATACACATATAAAACGTAACTTGTCGAAACGAAATGCATGGGAAATAGATAAGATATGTTTATTACAGTCTCACTTTACATGATACATATAATTACATAATATAGAAACTTTCATCATGCAAACGTTTCTAAGAATAAATATGAGAGATTTAAAACTTAGCAATATAATGAAGACACATTTCTAAGACACAGTAAAAGCCTTCGCACAGCACTAGTAAAATACTGAACAATTATATAACATCTTAATACTCAGTGATGTATTTACAACATTACTATATATAAACAATATGTTAAAATCTTCAGTTATACAACAATGTTTTTCTTCTATTTAAAATATTAAAACAGGTGTTGGCACTTAAAAATACAATATCTGGATTAGAAAGTAGATAAGCAATTTTTTCACCATCATTAAAATTTCCATTCAGTGTAGAAGCTTCATTTAACAATTCTGTTCGTAAACTATTGTACAGAGGACACTGTAATAACACATGTGTTTCATCTTCAACACAGTCAGTAAACTGAAAACAAATTCGATCCCTGATTGGTAAACCATTATATCTGCCAATTTCAATGCCTATTGGAGCTGTACCACTTCTAAATTGTGCAAGGGCACCCCTATATGAAATGTTTAAAACTGATTTGCAATACTGTTCAGCTTCAAAAACTAGTTTAAACGTGTTGTAAAGTCTAAGCTTGTTTCCTCATATGCCTCTCAGTGCTGTATCGCGATTAATATCCATACTCCAACATTCTACATAATCTTCAATAATTTTAGGTAAAACATTATTTAAAACATCCATTTTATGAACTAAAACATCAGTATTACAGAATCTGTCACAGTTATACTTTTTTAGTTTTTGACAAACTCGGTGATTCCAATTTTTACACCTGTTACTCGATACCTTATTTGACCATATAACAATATTCTTATTTAATCGTATATGATCCATATTTACGAGTCTACACCAATTGGTTAATACAGATTTCCAACAAAAACTTAATATAGGTTTCCATCCAATATCACCACAGACAGCTGCATTCGGGGTGTATCTGCCAACATTAAGAACAAACCTGGCCACCCTGTTTTGTACAGCATTAATACAGGACAATGTATTAGTATAAATAGATACATGTGATGCACACAGCTTTTATAACAAAAACACATTGTTCCTGACGAGAATGATAGTTCCAGTTGCCATGCAACAACAAAAAGAAAAGAAAAATAAGTAAACTCTAACTTTATTTAGTTTGCCGACTTTCAATGCATGCTAATCTGCATTGATATTCAATCTGCTTTTGTGACAGTTTGGTTATAAATCATTTGCATAGCAAATACATATTTATCAACAGCATATCTATAATGACATACCATAGACACGATGCACTCTGATATCTGCATGTGCACTCAGCAATCTTCCTAATCGATCACCTGGTATTTTATAATATTTGGACCATTTAATAATCATACAATATAAATTTGTGTCATATTGTCATTAATTACATTTGATTCCAGATGAGTATACAACATTGCATACAGATCTGTAATAAAATGAATCAAATAAAATCATATGAATAATGATATTATATGGTTGTTAGTTTGCTCCAAATATTGTCAAATACCAGGTGAGCGATTAGGAATTTTGTTGAGCGTATATGCCACAGGTTTATATAAATCATTGCTGTTTCAAATTAGTATCCAAAAATGCATTAATCACACTATGATAAGTGTGTTTTTCTTCGATAGTATAACACAAAACCGTGTATTGGAGATCGTACCGGACAAACGAATCTGTAGTCAGTGGTAGCACGCTGGACTGGTAATCCATGGATCACAGGTTCGATCCCCCGTCTGACCCTAATAAAACAGTCTTTCAGATAGGACGTTAAACCGAGGTCTTGTACCAGAGGAGACTCTGGAATAGGTCTATGTCTATATCATTGCACTATCCTCCAATAATCTAAAATGACTAATCTATTCAGGAGGCGTCGCTCATATGGGAAACCGGTAGCGACGATTATATGAAAAGGAGGAGGTTTGTGCACCAAATGTACTTGTTAATAGCTGGAGGCTGCAGCGGAAAGTTTTTGTTAGGTAAATTGTCCGTCAGTCCAATGGGCAACATAGTTAAATAAACTTATATTAAAAATGATTAGTACAGTAGCATTGACGGGCAGTAGTCCAGTGGTTAACACGTTGGAATGCGAATCCTGGTATCACAGGTTCGATCCCCCGCACAAGCACATACACTACAGTGTACCATAAATAGTATATCCAGGATATACGCATTCTACGACGCATGGGTGATTTTACAGGTACTGTAGTTAGCAGCAACGGACTCGTAAATGCATGGACCATGGATGGATGAGACTTTAACTTGATGTTTCGCATCGGTGCTTTAACATGTACACGAACAAGGCGACCCTCTGGAATGTGGATCTCTCTGTATCATTGCACTATCATCCTAAGGGGCGTTCATGGACGAGTTGTTCAGGTTGTTGGCCTCAAATAACTTGTCCCTCACCACTGTAGCTACGTATTCCACTGAGAGTGTCAACTTCTTTCAAGTGAGGAAGTTTAATAGCTGGCTTGCGGAATGTTGGGGGTTATACCCGGTGCCCTCCCGCGCCTGAAATACTACTCGGAAGGGTATTCCTCCACAAATAATAGCGGGAGAGTCGCTGTATGTCTTGAACTTATGGTGTGACTTTAACCCTAAAATAATCTCCAAAGATTCAATTGAGGAATCGTTCATTGTGGACAACCTGTTGCGACCATAAACGAGTACAAAACGCACATACGCACATACTCATGTTGCTCATTGCGTTCGTATACACATCCAATACAACACGTACAGTGACAGTAAACCAGATGTCGCGGTATTGTTCAAAACCAGTTTTACCTGATCCTCAACTTGTTCTTTCTTGGTGTCCAAATTAAATTTAATTGCAACTATGTTATCTAAAATAACTAATTCAAAAACAAAACCTGAGAGTCTTACTGACGTAAATGTAATGCTTTGTATATTAATAGATAAAAAGTTTAAACTTTATTTATTTTACAATGATTGCGAAGCAAGATTTAACAACTTATATTAATCACTATCGTTGGCGCGGATGAAAGCGTAAATGTGGTAATTCGTGTGGGAGGAAACCCGCTTGTCCGATCTGGTGACCATCGTACCATCTCACATGCTCCCGGTATAATAGCTATAGCAGTATGATCCTCTATGACTGAGTGGCTACGGTCGTTTACGATCGTTGACTTCAAATGACACGCCCTCACTGTTGCAGGTTATTATTCCACTGGGTATGTCGAATTCCTTCATGTGAGAAAACTATCCAGCCTCGCTCTTGGAAGGTCGGTGGTTCTACCCGGGTGTCCACTGCTCGGAGTGGTCCACTAGGTCTTCCTCCACCAACTTGTAGTTGGAGAGGCCACTGCGCTATCACGACTTCCACATTTTGAATATGTGTGTGATGTGTACATTAATGTACATGTGTAGCCATATACCAATGTGTATACGTTAGTAAATGTATGTTCTGTATTACTTAATTAATTAAGAAAGTCGTGATAGCACAGTGGATGCGTGTTCACTTCAGGTGCGAAATGTCCGGAGTTCGAGCCCCGCTGGAGCCTTTTACGAGTGTGCCCTAAGGCAAGGCATTTAAATCCCACGTTGCCTCTTCTCTCTCCCTCGTGGCGATGGATTCCATCAGGAATGAGGTTTCGAGAGTGATTAATATAATTATAATTAATATACATCTTAATTGTAAGAACCTGTTTCGCAATCGAGCTAAAATAAATTTGTATAAACTAATTACTTAATTATTATTTTTCGAATCCCAAATTAGGGGAACCCCATTTAGGAACCACATTTATTTACTTCGTCCAGCAACAAGTAGGGATCGGAGCACATCCCCTAGTATCCTTGTATGCTAGATATATACATGTCCACATTGTATGAAATCGATATGTTTTATAATTGTGCATACATTCCTATATTTACTGGGGTTCGATGGACACGGACAAGTTTACATATAGGAAAAGGACAAAGGTGTGCATAACGAAATAAGAAATAAAACACACATGCAGAGGGCGAGAAAAAATGGCGGTACATGGCGGTCAGTATTTGATACCTGATGAAAATTTCAAGATTTTCCAAGATTGATGGTATGCAACTACAAATTGAGTGACTACAAGAATAACAGATAGACACTGTAAACAAATTATGACAAATAGAAAGGCAAACAATCAAAAACATAAAAACAATCAACAGAAAAGTGCAAAAAAGACGGATGTAAACAAACCCCCACCCACTACCGACGAACAAAGAGGGCAAAGTGCGAAAGAACAAATACATATAGACACAATGAATAGTGGTAATACAGAACACAATGATAACCCGAGAGACTTGAACCCAAATGTTGAGTGTTTTCAATTAAATGCGGCCATACACAATTCAATGACTGCAAATTTCAACAATAATATGAACAATTGTGAAACGAGTTACGGTCAACAAATGAGTGACAATTCTACATATATTACATCAAATTCCCTCCAACAAGCCAGAGAGGCACTTTATTTCCAACCTCCACCCTACCAGCCCAATACAAGAGACCAAACTCAACCTCAAATGAACCAGATTCCAAATCAGTATTATCAGATGAGACCAATGCAAAGCAATGTTTCAAACGACAGTTTATTAATGAACAAAACCACAGGAGCCTACAACACAAATGCAAATATGTCCCAGGAAAACCAAGCACATCAGAACAGTGCAGCACAAAACAAGACCTATGATGATACACCACATTGGGTAAAAACAATGATGAGTGATATGAACAATCAATTTAAAATGATACATTCCCAATTTGAAACTCAAAACAAAAACTGGAAAACAATGGAAGAAAATATGCAGACAAAATAATAGAATAACAAATATTGAACACAAAATGCAACACTGAAAGTTTAGATACAAGTGTAAAATCAATGAAAATCCAAATAAATTCTATGGATTCTTCAATCAAAGGAAATCAAAAGAAAGTGGAAGATATGGAGGAATCAGTAAAGTTCATTGATAATATCTGTGAAAATATAAATAATAACAATAAATCAACACAAAAAGACATAGATTACCTCACAGAAGAGCTACAGGAACTGAAAAGTGAAATGTCAAATATGAAGAAAAAACAATATGATCAAAATGAGAAAATACTTCAGACAAGAAGTATGAGTCACAATCTCCTATTCATGGGGATAGAAGAAACAACCTTACAGGAAGGGGAACATGAAACACCAGAACAAACTCTAACAGATTTCCTGGATGAACATATGGGTATAAAGAGACATTTTGAATTCCATGCTGTACACAGGATTGGAGACAAAAATCAAGATCAAGAAAACCCAAGACCAATAATAGCAAATTTTGTGAACAAGAAAGATAAAGAGAGAGTGAAATATTCAGGTAATGTGCTGAAAGGTAAAATGTACAGTGTAGTAGAGCAATTCCCCAAAGAAATAGAGTACAGAAGGAAAAAACTATATCCAGTCATGAGAAAAGCAAAAGAAAATAAAGAGAACAAAGTGAGACTAGTAAAGGATAGGCTATACATAAACAATGCCCAATATGAACCTAAGGACACAGATGAAATAGAGTCAAGACATCAATATGATCAAAATAGAGCACATTTGAGAAGAAACTGGAGAAATGATGAAATATATAGTGCACCCAGACACAGAATACATGAGTATGATCATTACAGAGGATCTAAAACCTACTATCAAACCAAGAGAAAGGAGAGTACACAAAATGCCACACCCCAACCAAGCTTTGAAAGCTTTGAAACACCAAATAAGTTTGGAACACTGTCATTTAAAAATGATAGTGATTGGCCACCAATAAATGTAAATAGAGAAAAGAAGAAAGCTACATCACCACTAGATAGAGATCTTAACAAAAAAGCAGAGAGAAAATAGTGAAAAGTCAAATTCTGATAGTGAAAAGAGTGCTATACATGTTGATTCACAGGAGGAAAATGTACCTGATCAAGCATCAGGTGTTCTAGATCATGACAGCCAAGGGAGCAGAAATGAACTCAATACCAATACAGACAGCCCAAGAACAGAAGAAACAGATACAAGAGAGTCACAGCAAAGAGACAGTAGTGACACAACAGAATCTTCACAAAATACTAGTGGCAATCAATAGCATGTAACAGAGAATAATCTAGAATATCAAATAAATGATGAACTGAACATATTAAGTATAAATGTCTGTTGCTTAAAATCAAAGCTAAATTGTCCAGAATGTATTAACTTTATCAATAGATATGACATAATTGGCCTACAAGAGACAAAGCTAGATGATATTGACAATATAAACATAGATGGTTACAAAGTATTCACTTCAAACAGAAAGTCAATTGCTAGGTATAGATCAGGATGAATTGCATTACTTGTTAAAAATGTGCTATCAAATCAAATAGAGATCCTAGAGAGTGACAGTAAATTGATACTTTTATTCAGATTTAAAAATGAAAATGTACAAAATAGTATAGAAATAATTTGTGGCATTATATATAATCCACCTATAAGAACAAGATATGCACATGATGATCCTTATTTAGAATTACAGTTAGAAATAGACAAATATAATGGTAAAAAATTGTTGTTGTTTGGAGACTTTAACGCCAGAGTTAGTGATGGAAAAGACTATACTGAGATAGACAATTTTATTGATGACTTATATGGCAATAATGAAGTTGTAGAAGAAAACAAAGCAATGTTTGAGAAATTTGAACAATACAATGTTCCTCCTGTTAGACATAATATTGATAGTGTAAGAAATTAATATGGTACACAACTGTTGGAATTCTGTAAAAGCAATGACCTATCAATTCTAAATGGCAGGCTAAATCCTGACTATGAAATGTGTAAAACAACATGCAAAAGAAAGAGTGTTGTAGATTACTTTATAACAAATGTGGAATGCTTTGAATTATTGAAATCATTGTTTGTTCATGATTTTTGTTCATTATATTCTGATGTACACAGTCCTGTGTCATTATGCCTGAATTTGCAACATGTGATTGAAACTGAACAATTAAATTTAGAGTATAGTGAAGCTGTATTAAATACATGGAAAGAGGGTGCAAATGATATATTCTTTGAAAATATTAATATGAGAGATGTTGATCGTATTTACAATAGATTATGTACAGTATGTGAAACTGATGTACCCACACAGCTTGATGTTGATACAATTGTAAATGATATAAACCTTGTATTTGAAAATTGTTGTAAAGAAACTTTTGGGTATAAGAATAGTGTATCAAACATCATTAAAAGAAAACAATGGTTTAATGCAAATTGTAGAAACATGAGAAATAAATACCATAATGCAAGAAAAATATATAATAGATATAAAACTGAGGAAACAAAAAATGTGCTGAAACAAGTCAGTAAAGAATACAAAACAACAATCTTAAAAAGTGTAAGTCTTTACAAACAAAACAAAATAAAATCACTGAGAGATTGTAAATATAAAAACAGTAGAGAGTTTTGGAAGATAATTAATTCAGTTGATAAGAAAAGGCCTGACACTACTTCCCTAGATAAACTGCACAACTTTTTTAAAAATGTGAATGGAAACACATTTGAGAGTGATGAAGATATAGATGTTGACTCCCCAAATGATACAAATGATACAAATGAGGATATAAATTTACCCATTACAGAAAATGAAATTCTAAATGCAATGAAAACATTAAAAAAACAACAAAAGTCCTGGTATTGATAATATTATAAATGAGCATATAAAAAGTACTATTGATTGTATGTTCCCTATTTATGCGTATGTAGGTATTTTCTAAAGGTTAATATGCACGATCACTCTGTGAGCTGAGAATTAGTCAAAATGAGGCCCTGACAATTTAAGTAAACGTATATTATTGATTGTAAAGAAAATTGATAGTTATGAGTATTCAAACTACATAATCCAGATCAGCCCAGGGACATAGATTACATGTTATGTAGGTGCCTCATCAGCCGTAGCGTAATCACTGAGACTGATAATTTGTATGCATGTATATAATATATGTTTATGGGCCGGAGGCCTTGAATTACGAATAAACTGTTAAACTGATCAGGATCTATGTTGTTTGTAAGGTCGGAGTTTCGTCACTTTCATATTCTGTTCTGTCACTTTCATGTATCATCTGGTTTAAAAAGGCCGCCAGATTAAGTGTGAAAATAATGCCTGTTTATACCGTGCCCAAATGTTGGATTTGAACTGGAGCGTACAACGGAGTCTTGTATTATTCTTGACTTGCACTGTCTCATTCCATTGACATATTGCCAAATGTGAGCTTATAGTGTAGTGAAGAGCAGAGAAGGTTCCGATACGTTTGTCATGGAAAACATTCAAGCTGTTGTTGAATGATTCCACGCTACTAGTGTCCATGTGGTAGATATAATTTTGCGCTTCCTTATAAACATAGCATTTTCTAACACATGACAGCAACAGTTCTACAGCAACAGGACTTGTAAGTATTTGACGGCTGGGGATATAGTTGGGATCTATTTTACACCGAGACTCGGGTGAACAGTATGTGTGGTCATTTTGGTAATGTTTGACAATACATTCCATTTTTGTTCGAAGTATGGATTGGTCACCATTGCAATTACGCATAGCATATTGCATATGTGTTTTGACCGGCCCAACTTTGTCGCAAAGTTGAATGGACCAGGTTTTGCCCTCTCGGCATTTTGCACCACTTGATATCTGTTTCAGTTGCTTTTCAAGGGATACGGATGCATGCCATGTGTCATATTGATTTACTGTACGTTGCTGATTTTCTCTGATATATTTGCTAACACTTGTATTACGATCGTGACCATGGCGTCGAACATTAATTTGTTTTGTTTCAAGGTGGGCATATATTCTGTTTGTGCCCAGAAGCTCATGTCGCTGTGCACATGGGTCGTCAGCACGGCTGACTATTTCGTGATGTATTACTTGTTTAGTATTATACCCAAGACAGGCAACGTCAGTGAACTTGGAATTTCTCTGGAGTACTGTGCCGTGCATCTGTTACCAAGTCTATTGAGTTATCAGGCCCGTTTAACTGAAGCTCTTCGGTTAGAGCAATATCACAGGATGACCGTCTTTCTTCGCTAATATGATCAGACGTGAATTTTAGATAAGCTTTAGTCGTTCGAGATCCAAGCGTTTGCAGTCCAATTGTAGAAATGAATCTATCCATATGTGATGGTAGCATGCCACTTGTGATATAGCCATGAAACATTCGTAACGTGACTAAATTCTTTCCATTAGATAGTTCAAGTGATGATTTCCAAACAGACTTAAATTGGCATTGGTCACATGTTACAATGAATTGTTTGCCATAGTCAATACTATTAGTCGCCTTCAATGTCAACCTGAAATCACAAGTACCGCTATGTCTGTATGAAATGTCTGAGAAGTTCTGCAATGCAGTTTGTGTTGTAATAACGAGATTCTCATCGTAGGACTGCAAAGTACATTCATTGTGGTCATCTACTGGGGCATGATGGCTATTCTCTTCCGACAATAGGCTCTCTTTGTATTTTGTAACTATTATATTGAGTACATCAAGAGTATTAGGTTTATCGTTCTTTTTACGTCTCAAAGCGAGATCAATACATTTTAGATCACTTCGGAATTGTTCGTATTCAGATTGATTGCCAAATAAGTTCATATTAAAACGCTGTTTACTCATTTTTGAGCTAATATCAATTTAAGAATTGGATTGAAAAATGTTTTCTCAATAGTCAGTAACCAACTAGTTCATTAAAAAAAAATGCAAACAAATTGCATGTACACACAGAGACGGTGTGACAAAGAATATGCAATCACTTATTTATTAATAATAAACCATAGAATATACTGTAGCGAAGAAAGATACTTTAAATCTAAAATGGTGTACACACTTGCATGTAGGAGCAGTAATACAATAATACATTATATCTAATCACAGTATTAGAAAATCAAAGGTTTTCAAGATTGAAAATACTAAAGCTATAGCTGACTGAACTCGCGCTAAGTAGGCCTACTCTATAGACTATATTAGTCATACGTACAGCCAAGCATGTGAGAGCGAAATTCACGTGGAATTGGCGTGTCAACTGCTAGTGTCATTTCTATATATGTATAATGTGCGCTATGGTTGTGATCTGTGCAATCTAATTCAAAATTCAGTTCATGTGTTGACCTAATCAAAT
>CM026393.1:38141827-38170031 GCA_014843695.1 Archivesica marissinica | reverse complement strand
TTATATGGATCGAGAGGTATGTCACGTGATCAATGGAGTAGTTGTGTATTTTTGTGCTCGTGAAAAATCGATTAGAAATTAGATATTAAATTGTGAAATGGATTTAGTTATGGAATAAAGCGTATAGAAACAGTTGTAGTTTGAACTAATTTAAGATATACGAGGATATATGGGAGGAAACAGCAAGAAAAAGAGGAAAAAGAGCGATGATAGTCTGAACAATGGAAATATTAGAAAGGCGGGAAAATTGTATTGTTCTCCGGAGTCACCTGAAGGAGTAGATGTGAGTCAAATTTTAAACGAAACAAACTCTATATTATTTGATACCGAAGAGAGAATTAACCTAGTGAATAGATTTGAACTGTTGGTAGATTCAGATTCAGACTCTCAATCACAGTCAGAGACAGTCATTTGTGAGCTTCCGGAAATGAGTCGGGTCACCGAGAGGACTGATGTTGGTGCTGGAGCCACTCCGACCAACGCAGATATCATGAAGTGCTTGATGAGTATAGATTCTAAGCTGAGTAATGTGGACAGTCGACTTAAAAAGCTAGAATCATTGGAGCAAAAATTAGGTCATTTTGAGGATGAAATGAAGAAATTATGGACACATGTGTATGATAACGGTAAAAGGACGGACGAACGGTTGGTAAAGGTGGAGGAGAAAGTTGAGAGTGGGGATTTTGCTATTGGACTAGTCACTGATAAGGTAGGGACCATGGAGAAGCAGAGGAATTCTTTAAGAGATGAAATTGTATATCTCCAATCGCAATCTATGCGGAACAATCTATTATTCTGCAACATTGAAGAGGCCCCATCAGAAACGCCAGATATCACGGAAAATAAGTTACGAGAGTTTATAGTTCAGAAGATGACACTGGCACAGAACATTGTAGATGATATGAAATTCGAATAGGCACTAACACGGATAGAAACCGCTGTCGCAATATTGTGGCTAAATTTTCATTGTTTAAGGAAAGAGAACTAGTACGTAAACAGTGGAAACCGTTACAGGGCATGTATGTACGTGAACAATTTCCTAAAGAGGTTAATGATAAGCGGCGACAACTTTTACCTAGGATGAAAGATGCTAAGAGAGCCGGTAAGCGAGCCTGGTTGTCATACGACACTCTGCACATCGACGGAAAACCCGTGAAAGATGACATCAGTAGCTAGGAGTTCATAGAGGGTGAACTGAAGATTTCATCGTGGAATGTGAATGGCTTAGCGACTGGCAAAAAGGAATCCATTAACTTTCGTAATCTTATTACCGATAATGATATACTATTTGTATATGAATCCTGGATACATAGTGACAGTGACGTGGATATGCCTGGGTATATTGCCCATAACTATTATAGAAAGTTCAAGCACCGTAACGCACGTGGTCACAGTGGCGGTATAGTATTATACTACAAAGAGCATCTTAAACCCGGAATAACGGTAATCCGGACTCACCATGACACTATTATTTGGCTGAAACTTGATAAACAATTCTTTAATCTTAAGAGCGATGTTTATGTATGTGGTTTATATATATGGGGTGAGGATTCACCAGCATACGCTATCTCAGCAGTTGATTTATTTGAATTGGTTCAAAATGATATTTATGACTTTGAAGACTTGGGGGCTTTGTATATTGTAGGGGATTGGAATGGGCGTGTTGGTAAACGCCATGATTATATTGTATGTGATGCATTTATTTGTCATACTGATGAACATTATTATGTACCAGATACGCCGCTGCAGCGAGCGACACAAGATATTGTATGTAATAATGTTGGAGTAAAAATACTTGACCTGTGTAAATCTTCAGGTATGCTTATTTGTAATGGTCGAATTGGTAATGATTATGACTGTGGTATGTTTACGTATGCCAGTAAACTTGGGGCATCAGTGATTGACCTACTGTTGGCCCGAGAACGTGATTTTAACTTAGTATCTACCTTTTGTATTGATTCATTTAAAGGCCTGCAGTTTGACCCCGTCCAATTGTAAAGATTTATACTTTACTACCTGTTCCATGTGATTAGTGGCTTGTATCAACAATGTAGCAGTACGTTCAGTATAATTTGGCGTATGTAGGTATTTTCTAACGGTTAATATGCACGATCACTCTGTGAGCTGAGAATTAGTCAAAATGAGGCCCTGACAATTTAAGTAAACGTATATTATTGATTGTAAAGAAAATTGATAGTTATGAGTATTCAAACTACATAATCCAGATCAGCCCAGGGACATAGATTACATGTTATGTAGGTGCCTCATCAGCCGTAGCGTAATCACTGAGACTGATAATTTGTATGCATGTATATAATATATGTGTATGGGCCGGAGGCCTTGAATTACGAATAAACTGTTAAACTGATCAGGATCTATGTTGTTTGTAAGGTCGGAGTTTCGTCACTTTCATATTCTGTTCTGTCACTTTCATGTATCATCTGGTTTAAAAAGGCCGCCAGATTAAGTGTGAAAATAATGCCTGTTTATACCTTGCCCAAATGTTGGATTTGAACTGGAGCGTACAACGGAGTCTTGTATTATTCTTGACTTGCACTGTCTCATTCCATTGACATATTGCCAAATTTGAGCGTATAGTGTAGTGAAGAGCAGAGAAGGTTCCGATACGTTTGTCATGGAAAACATTCAAGCTGTTGTTGAATGATTCCACGCTACTAGTGTCCATGTGGTAGATATAATTTTGCGCTTCCTTATAAACATAGCATTTTCTAACACATGACAGCAACAGTTCTACAGCAACAGGACTTGTAAGTATTTGACGGCTGGGGATATAGTTGGGATCTATTTTACACCGAGACTCGGGTGAACAGTATGTGTGGTCATTTTGGTAATGTTTGACAATACATTCCATTTTTGTTCGAAGTATGGATTGGTCACCATTGCAATTACGCATAGCATATTGCATATGTGTTTTGACCGGCCCAACTTTGTCGCAAAGTTGAATGGACCAGGTTTTGCCCTCTCGGCATTTTGCACCACTTGATATCTGTTTCAGTTGCTTTTCAAGGGATACGGATGCATGCCATGTGTCATATTGATTTACTGTACGTTGCTGATTTTCTCTGATATATTTGCTAACACTTGTATTACGATCGTGACCATGGCGTCGAACATTAATTTGTTTTGTTTCAAGGTGGGCATATATTCTGTTTGTGCCCAGAAGCTCATGTCGCTGTGCACATGGGTCGTCAGCACGGCTGACTATTTCGTGATGTATTACTTGTTTAATATTATACCCAAGATAGGCTCTCTTTGTATTTTGTAACTATTATATTGAGTACATCAAGAGTATTAGGTTTATCGTTCTTTTTACGTCTCAAAGCGAGATCAATACATTTTAGATCACTTCGGAATTGTTCGTATTCAGATTTATGGCCAAATAAGTTCATATTAAAACGCTGTTTACTCATTTTTGAGCTAATATCAATTCAAGAATTGGATTGAAAAAAGTTTACTCAATAGTCAGTAACCAACTAGTTCATTAAAAAAAATTGCAGACAACTTGCATGTACACACAGAGACGGTGTGACAAAGAATATGCAATCACTTATTTATTAATAATAAACCATATAATATACTGTAGCGAAGAAAGATACTTTAAATCTAAAATGGTGTACACACTAGCATGTAGGAGCAGTAATACAATAATACATTATATCTAATCACAGTATTAGAAAATCAAAGGTTTTCAAGATTGAAAATACTAAAGCTATAGCTGACTGAACTCGCGCTAAGTAGGCCTACTCTATAGACTAGATTAGTCATACGTACAGCCAAGCATGTGAGAGCGAAATTCACGTGGAATTGGCGTGTCAACTGCTAGTGTCATTTCTATACATGTATAATGTGCGCTATGGTTGTGATCTGTGCAATCTAATTCAAAATTCAGTTCATGTGTTGACCTAATCAAATATGTATGTATATAATATGTATGTATTTATATGAATAAACTATATGTGTTCGTTATATGGTAACCTTCATACTTCATTTAATTATATATCTACAGTATTATTCGCAAGTTTTCTGTTATATTTTAAATATTTCTCTGTGTCAGTGTGTGTTTACCGATATTGATGCTACATAATAATCACAGTGAATGCTATGAGTACATGTATAATATTATAATTATAATCTCTTGAACATACGAGTATTACACATATTCTGCCGATTTCTACAAGATGCCATTGAGTAAAATAACAATGTATGTAACTGATGAGCAGAGAAAAGAATTGCTGACTTTCTTGCAAAATAAGAACTGGGACGTAGAGATGGAAATAGAAGAAACAGCCACCGCCATGCCCGTTGCAGAGGCTGCTTACGTACCTCCCCCTATGCCTCAGCATGCTGAAGGTGTTGCTGAGTGTCCACTGTGCTTGTGTTCCCCTTGCATAATAAATGAACAGAACAAACAACTTTGGTGGCCTGCTAATAATCGTCCACCGCATAATCTAAATTCACATGAGAGAAAGCTTCTATACAGGAGGTTTTGGGCAATGCTATATAATTGTGGCGCATGGAAAGATGTCAGATATATAGAGAGAAAAGTAGCGGCTAGAAGAGGAGACTGTACTTGGCATAAGAGGGAACTGATGCCTGAATGTGTGGTACAGCAATGCAGGAACTGGCTGCCTAACCCGCGCAACCAGCCTTATTTGGGCCATAAGTGGAGTTGAATTGTTTATACCAGTTGTAAGTACTATAAAAATACAGAACTTCAATTTCAGCAATTTATAACCTCTGATATGTACGTGGGTCATAATAGATATAAGTGGTGCTCATGTATTAGATGTATACCATGCAGGGCCTCGCATGTGGCAAATACGATGTGCGTCGACCGTCACATTTGTACCGCTATTCCTCGTGTGTTTAAGGTCAAATATAGATGTACAAATAATTCATTTTCAGATATTTCATTATCAAGCTCAGAAAACATTTCGGAGAATTCATTATTAACATATCTATCATTGAATACAGCTATAGCATCGTGCGGTGTCATAAATATATCATCTGGGTTGTTGACAGCTTTGAAATATTGTTCAAATGTGTTGCTTGGAATGTTTCCCGTGTTTAAGCCACAGACACCCTTCAACATATTCCAATAGTGTTTGTTTCATTTTTGAATCGGGCATTTACAAGTTTATTTGTTTCAATTGTTCTATGTTCAAACTTATCTGTGCGTATTGCCTTTTTGTACAATAATCGGGCATAATCCATTGCCGTCCTGTTTATATCAACAACAACAACAACAACAACCTTTTATTTGCCATGGTTACATTGTAACAACATACATAATAAATATGTAAATATATATAAGCGGGTAACACAACGTGGACAGAGAAAATAATGTATTCAATTTCAAAACAGCATGTTAATTCTAAATTGGTGAACAACGAAATTCCAAAATGATACAGAACGAAATTGGTATTATCACTCAAGATATGGTTAAAATAAATATTAGTTGTCACTATGCGGTCATGATAACAAAGCAGTTTAAAGGCCTGCAGGTTGACCTATATTTGACCTTAAACACACGAGGAATAGCGGTACAAATCTGACGGTCGACGCACTAAACACACGAGGAATAGCGGTACAAATCTGACGGTCGACGCACATCGTATTTGCCACATGCGAGGCCCTGCATGGTATACATCTAATACATGAGCACCACTTATATCTATTATGACCCACGTACATATCAGAGGTTATAAATTGCTGAAATTGAAGTTCTGTATTTTTATAGTACTTACAACTGGTATAAACAATTCAACTCCACTTATGGCCCAAATAAGGCTGGTTGCGCGGGTTAGGCAGCCAGTTCCTGCATTGCTGTACCACACATTCAGGCATCAGTTCCCTCTTATGCCAAGTACAGTCTCCTCTTCTAGCCGCTACTTTTCTCTCTATATATCTGACATCTTTCCATGCGCCACAATTATATAGCATTGCCCAAAACCTCCTGTATAGAAGCTTTCTCTCATGTGAATTTAGATTATGCGGTGGACGATTATTAGCAGGCCACCAAAGTTGTTTGTTCTGTTCATTTATTATGCAAGGGGAACACAAGCACAGTGGACACTCAGCAACACCTTCAGCATGCTGAGGCATAGGGGGAGGTACGTAAGCAGCCTCTGCAACGGGCATGGCGGTGGCTGTTTCTTCTATTTCCATCTCTACGTCCCAGTTCTTATTTTGCAAGAAAGTCAGCAATTCTTTTCTCTGCTCATCAGTTACATACATTGTTATTTTACTCAATGGCATCTTGTAGAAATCGGCAGAATATGTGTAATACTCGTATGTTCAAGAGATTATAATTATAATATTATACATGTACTCATAGCATTCACTGTGATTATTATGTAGCATCAATATCGGTAAACACACACTGACACAGAGAAATATTTAAAATATAACAGAAAACTTGCGAATAATACTGTAGATATATAATTAAATGAAGTATGAAGGTTACCATATAACGAACACATATAGTTTATTCATATAAATACATACATATTATATACATGCATACAAATTATCAGTCTCAGTGATTACGCTACGGCTGATGAGGCACCTACATAACATGTAATCTATGTCCCTGGGCTGATCTGGATTATGTAGTTTGAATACTCATAACTATCAATTTTCTTTACAATCAATAATATACGTTTACTTAAATTGTCAGGGCCTCATTTTGACTAATTCTCAGCTCACAGAGTGATCGTGCATATTAACCGTTAGAAAATACCTACATACGCCAAATTATACTGAATGTACTGCTACATTGTTGATATAAGCCACTAATCACATGGAACAGGTAGTAAAGTATAAATCTTTACAATTGGACGGGGTCAAACTGCAGGCCTTTAACAGGTAACAGTATAATCGAGATTCACAGTTATATTGATATCCTGATATTTTTACGTACACAACACGTTTTTCATTCACAAAAGTGTGTATCGCCACAGCGGAATGTCATTGATAACTGAATCAGTAGTAAATATGTAGTCCGTGTGTGTGTATGTACTATTAAATTGGTTGTGTATGTTCCGGATAATAGTTGGTGTTCAGCTATAGGATTTCATTACGTAAGTTAAAAAAATACTTAGGTGTCTTAATAGTGCAAAGTTTTGACTATTCATCAGTTGGTTATATTTGATAACATTTGCGTACTTATAGTAATATTTTGGTATGAGATGAAATCTTTTTTCAATAAAGCGTTTACAAACAAACAAGTTATGAAATTCATCGCCCAAATCATTCATGCATGACGGGCACTTACGTTGGTTATAAGGGACATTTGTCCAGCGTCCTGTTTCAATAGGGAACTTGTGGTTTGCAGTACGAAACTTGGTAAAAGCAAGTGATTTGGTAGCAGTGTCAGATATTCTTCCAACTTCAGCTCGTCTTTGTATAGATTATACGCTTTTCCTTTGTTAGATAATTGCATGCTACTTCTCCATTGTGCAATGAATTGGTCAATTAATGTTTGTTTTATAATCAGATGAGTATTGTTAGATGTATTGTGTTGATTAAGGAACACTGTAGTGTTCCCGGTAGAATTAAATATATTTCTAACAAAACCTAACCACTTAAACATCTTGTAACATCAACTTGTATACAAGACAAGAATATTTGTGTACGTCACCGGTAACAAGTTTGTTCCAACATTTTACTATCCTAGTTTTAATGATAATTTCAAGCGGATATCTACCAAATTCACCGTACAACATATAGGCTGGTGTACTCCTTCGAGTGTTAGAAATTTTTCTTAGAAATTCGGTATGAATTTTTTCGCAATCATTTATGTTTTCTATTCCCCAAATTTCGCACGAATATGTAAGGATAGGTATTATTGTATGGTCAAACAACTTAAGCTGTAAATCAATTGGCAAGTTGAGGTTGTAAATACGCTTATATAATAGATGCATTGCTTTTCTAGCTTGGGATATCAAATGGGCCCTAGCTTTGTTAAATTTGCCAGTGGGGCTGAACACAACACCCAGGTATTTATAGTTATCTATAATGTCAACATTATTTCCTGCTAGGCTGAATGACATATTACGGACACCGCGTTTATTTGAACCAAACACCATTACCTTTGTTTTTTCTAAATTCGTTTTAAGTTTCCATTTTTGACAATATATATTGAAATCCTCTAGACATTTTTGGAATTCATCTGGGGTTGTACCAATCAACACAGTGTCGTCAGCAAATAGAAGAACAACAATACTTAGTAACCGAATTACATCATCATTGGCATACTCTAAACTAATACCGTTATTACCTTTAGATACTAGGAAGTCTAGTAAATCATTAAGAAACAGAGAAAATAATAATGGGGACAGATTTTCGCCTTGTCTGACACCACACTCGCATGAAAACATTGCTGAATGTTGGCTATTCGACTGTATGCATGACTTTATATTATCATACATATTACGTATAACTTGTAAGAACTTTCCATTTATACCATTTGCAATTAATTTTTGAAATACTTGTGCTCTAGGCAAGTTATCAAACGCGCGGGAAAAATCTACGTAACTAACGTATAATTTACGTTTCTGTGCATGAAGAAGATCAATTAGAAATTTAAGTGTAAATACATGGTCAATAGTAGAATGATCCTTTCTGAAACCTGCTTGATTTTCATGAATAATATTATTTTCTTCACTAAATTTAGTTAATCGGTCATTCAAAACAGAAGTGAACAATTTGCCAAGACAGCTTAAAATAGTAATTGGTCTGTAGTTTTCGGGGGCCATGGGATTTCATTTACCTTATAGATAGGGATAATATAACCTTCAGACCATGTACTAGGGATAAGCCCTGTATCTAGAATAAGATTAAACAGCTTTGTGTAGATTGGAAGCATAACATCTTTGGTAGATTTTATATATTCGTTACATATATTGTCAGATTTACTGGAAGCCTTGCCATTCTTGCACTTATTTATCATATTATCAATGTCTAGTATTGTAAACGCAGAGTTCAATGTTTCGTTACTATCTGATAAGTCAGTTCGATCCGTTTGGAAATTATCGGTTTCGTCGGACTTGGCGTTAGCGTTTTTAAAGTATTCATAAAAATCGTCGATAGATGGGGATTTTCTTTTTTATTGGATTTTAGTTTGTTTATAAATTTCCAATAAGATTTGGGATCATTTGTTTGCATTTCTCTCAGTTTCGATTCATTCATGAAATTGTGATGACTCCTGTAGTAATTCATAGTTCGTTTGTAATCTTTACTTGCACGGTTTAGTGAATTACGGTTGTATACCGATTTGTGTAAGCGGCCCGTACCAGGGTTTATTATGTTTTTGATTTGGATGATTATTATTATTAATTTTGATATTAGGAGGTGAAAATGACACGTTAGCGGAGACACTAAATACATCTACGATAGTATGTATAATTTTATTTAGGGCCGTTTTTTGGCCAATTATTTCAACACCTCTAAATTCGTTCAACAAATGGTCATCATATTTAATTTTATCTGTGTTAATATTTTGAACAAATGAAGCTGCTTTGCTACTTTGCCATTTCGGTGTCCCACTACATACATTATTGTTACTGTCAGTACATGAGTTACGGCAAACGTTATCTGAGCGCATTTCTAGTGTAAGTAACGAATGTCCATCCGAAAAAAGGCTGTCAACCTCAGTAACACTGAATTCCGCCAAGTACTTCAGCAGATTAGCAGATGATACCGAATAATCTATAACAGAAACATGTTTGAATGTAAAGCTACCCAGATTTCTGTCCTTTGAAAAACGGCCGTTGAGTATATACAGGTTATTATTTTTACAGATTTCAATTAATTTTCGACCCAAGTTATTAAGCTTTTGATCTTGCGAAGTACGTTGGATACTAATATCGAGTTGGTTTAATATTTCTGTTTGGTTAAAAAAATTAGCTATGTCATCTTCAAAATCAAAATATTTGGTTAAAAAATTATCTGATTCAGTATAGTCTTGCAACTGTGCTGTATGGCCGTTTACATCGCCAGTTAACAATATATTTTCATAGCAGTTACATAAATCAACAATCTCGTTTTCAAATTTCAGGAGTTCATCTTGGTTAAAGTACTTAGATGTTTCGGGAGGGATATATATTAAGGAAATAATCACAGGCTCGTTTTCTACAAAAGAACCAGTTTTTAATTTTAGAAGCATAACATATTCCGATTCGGAAGGAATTACTTCTACATGTTCATACAATTCGTCTTTTATAAAAAAGCCTAAACCACATGATTTTCTAATAAATTTTTGTCTTCTCGGTTGCTTGAGAAATTTATAATTATCAAGAATTATGTCATCGTACTTATCAATTTTACATTCTGTACAACAAAGTATATCAAAATCAATTATAAGATCTATACATTCCGGATAATGTACCCTATTGACAATACCACACACATTGAGAGTTCCGATTTTTAAATTCAAAGAACATTTTACACTGTCACTATTTGGGGGGATTACAGTTATCGAGTTATCTAGCCCCTGGGTTTCCTAGGCCTGGTCATTTGGATTTTGACCGGTTTTATGGGAAGCACGTCCGGTCGAAGAGGATTTTGGGGATGTACCTCCCCCTATGCCTCAACATGCTAAAGGTGTTGCTGAGTGTCCACTGTGCTTGTGTTCCCCTTGCATAATAAATGAACAGAACAAACAACTTTGGTGGCCTGCTAATCGCATAATCTAAATTCACATGAGAGAAAGCTTCTATACAGGAGGTTTTGGGCAATGCTATATAATTGTGGCGCATGGAAAGATGTCAGATATATAGAGAGAAAAGTAGCGGCTAGAAGATGAGACTGTACTTGGCATAAGAGGGAACTGATGCCTGAATGTGTGGTACAGCAATGCAGGAACTGGCTGCCTAACCCGCGCAACCAGCCTTATTTGGGCCATAAGTGGAGTTGAATTGTTTATACCAGTTGTAAGTACTATAAAAATACAGAACTTCAATTTCAGCAATTTATAACCTCTGATATGTATGTGGGTCATAATAGATATAAGTGGTGCTCATGTATTAGATGTATACCATGCAGGGCCTCGCATGTGGCAAATACGATGTGCGTCGATCGTCAGATTTGTACCGCTATTCCTCGTGTGTTTAGTGCGTCGACCGTCATATTTGTACCGCTATTCCTCGTGTGTTTAAGGTCAAATATAGGTCAACCTGCAGGCCTTTAAGTTACATCTGTTATGTTATGATTCGGGTTTTACGCCTGCATCAGCACCATTTGGGGCTATATCGCCGGCGGGCAGTTTACCTAACAACACCTTTCCTGGGCAGGCTCCAGCGGTTAACCAGTACTTGGGTGCACCAACCTCCGTAAGAAACTGCCAACTTTTTCATATAAATGAGACACGGCCTGAGCGGGGCTCGAACCCGTGACCATCAGTGATGATAGGTTACAGTGGTATACAAGTCAAGTTACATATGTCATACCTGAAATTTGGACAAGTGGAAATATTATACCAATATATAAACAAAAGGGAGACAAAACAAAGCCTGAAAACTACAGGCCTATCACTTTATTAAGTTGTATTGGTAAATTATTTACTGCTATCATCAACAATAGATTGAATAAATATGTAGAAGAATATGATGTTATTAACAACTGCCAGGCTGGATTTAGAAGGAATTTTCAACTATTGATAACTTATTTGTTTTACAATGTCTGACTGAGTTGTTAAAATCCAGTAAGAAGAAATTATGCTGTGCTTTTATAGATTTTAAACAAGCTTTTGATTCGGTATGGAGACAAGGATTATGGCATAAACTTTTAAAATATAATATAAATGGAGTGTTTTAATCTCATAAAAAATATGTATGCAAATATCAAGTCAATGGTTGTTACCAAAGGTGGTGCATCATTGTTTTGTTCCATGCTTAACAGGTGTAAGACAAGGGGAAAACGTGTCCCCAATTTTATTTTCATTATATCTAAATGATCTGGAAGGATTTTTAAATGAAAATAGAGCAACAAGTGTAAATAGTGTTGCACAGACAGATGGGTTTTACCAATTTTTAGAAATTTTCATTATATTATATGCTGATGATACAGTTATTGTTAGTGAAAATGAAACTGATCTGCAAAATAGTTTAAATGTTTTTGAAAATTACTGCAAACAGTGGAAATTAACTGTAAATGTCAGTAAAACAAAAATATTGTTAACAGGTACAAGAAGAAAAATTATATTCACAGATTTGTATTAAATGGTGAAGAATTAGAGATAGTCAATGAATACAAATACTTGAGTATATATGTTTCAAGAAGTGGTAGCAACTTAGCAGCCAAACAACACATTGCTGAGCAGGCTAACAAAGCAATATTTTCACTTTTAAGGAAAATAAGAGTACTAAATTTAGCTATTGATTTACAAGATGATATTTTTAGTAAAACAATTAGACCAATATTATTATATGGATGTGAAATATGGGGTTTTGGAAATTTGGATATAGTGGAAAGAGTACAGCTGAAATTTTTCAAACTTATTTTAAATCTCAAAAAGAGCACACCATCAAATATGCTATATGGAGAACTAGGAATTATGCCTTTAGAAGTAGAGCTAAAAAGCAGAATTGTTGCTTTTTGGAGTAGAATACATAATGTTGAATGTAATAAATTGTCTAGTAAGCTCTATCTTAATATGTTTGTTAATCAGACTCAAGTTAAATCCAAGTGGCTAGAAAATGTTAAACATTTAATTGTATCAAATGGTTATGCATATCTATGGAACTTATTTGCTAGATGCTATTTCACAAATGTCTAGTGCAAATTGTTATAAGTTTGTCGAGGAAACTTTTGCACAAAGTAAATATATAAAATTGTTGCCTAAGAAATATTGTAAACAAATGGTAGCCTTTTTATGTAGGAACCATAGGTTACCAATAGAGGTAGGAAGGTGGCATAGTATTCCTTTATCAGACAGAAAATGTCAGTTATGTAATCAAAATATTGGAGATGTCTTAGAATGCACACACTTTGTAGATGATAGAAGGAGATTTATTAAAAGATACTATTTTAGATATCCAAACGTACTGAAATATAATCAGTTGTTCAATAGTGATAATAAGTTTGAAATAATTAAACTTTGTCAGTTCCTTGATATTATAAAGAGAAATGTAAAAGCTCATTACAATTAGCTAAATACATTAAATGTAAAAAACAATGTATATATATGTATGTAAATGTGTACACATCAAAGCTCATGGTGCATGTATAAGAAATGCAAATGATATAATTAAATGTAAATAATATGTATATACAGTATAGGCATGCATGAAAAAGTCTTCTTACATTTCGTTTCGGTAAGACCACTTGTGAGACTACATTGACTTGCCCTATCCATCACCACAAAACCATTTAACTCCAATATCTCTGTCTTGCAATCTAAACCTGCAAGGCATTTCAGCATGTAAGAAGAAACCAAGTCCTACAAGTATAAATTATCTCACATATAGAGAATTCATAACTCCAATTCAACCCTCCATTAAATCTAAGTACCCCCTTCCCTATTCTTCAACTGTGAATACATGCATGTGTATACATTTTGAAAGTTGGTATCCATCTAGTGTACTATTGTTTAATAGCACATGCTAGCGATATTGCTGTATATAGCCATATTTTATGTTAACCAATTTGCTTGAATGATGAAAAATATTAAATATATTTTATACACTGACCATAGACAGAAGCAGGTATCAATCCAACAGTTTGAAATATCTTAATTTCAAAACAATAAATACATTAAACTACTTACCAGCTTACACAATGACACAACATGACCAGCAGCCAGTCTGATAGCAAAGCAACCGCAAATCCATTATTTCATCTGTCAAATAGCAGCACATGTCAAATAAAATATCCAAACACACTTATTAGAATACACAGTTAAACAACACAAGAACAAACTTCTCTCAATATATATAGCATCACATCACAATTAGAACAATATATAGATGACACCAAACTCACAACGCTTATAATCCAATCACGAACAGAATATAACAACATCCTTCACATTCCCTTCATAATATTCGAACTGAAGTTACACACCTTCATAATATCACGCAGAAACGACAGGTCCAAGCTTGTGTGTTATCTTAACTTAAACTACAAACAAACATGAAATGCATGCAGCACGCACAATTAGCCACATAATTCAAATATACACATTATATCAATATCCCTTTCATAGAAAATTCAAATAGAGTTGCAATTAAATTTTAATCTTTTCTCCAAAACCATTATTTGAATGAACCGCCCAACGCTATTATTCATGGACAAAAGATAGACGGTCAGTGTTTTAACAAGAGATGTCACTTTATTTTTTGACGGTCCGAAATTTCAATTACCAGAAAAAAAGAGTCTGATTATGATCTGCACTGTTCGCACTGGAAAAACATCAAACCAATCTGTAATACGACAAAACAAATATATCTAGTCAAATTATTTAAATAAAGTGTAAACAATAAATGGTTACGTTTTACGAAACATATTCTGTTTGCTCTCTGTAAATTAGATTTGCTATGTACCGCTGTTTAAAACCGTATTACTATATATATACCTCATGTTTGTATCATGTATGATACTGAGTGAATAAATTTGATTTGATTTGATTTGATTTGCATACCCACTTGCCTGTCTTATCTACACAAATGCTTCGTTATGCACCAATCATGAAAGCTCATACCAGTTTATTTTTATTTAATATAATTTGAATTTGTATGTGGTATATAAATATATATATATAATTGTTTTTATTTATTTATTATTATATTATATTGATCAACGTGGTACATATAGGACAATACAACTAAATCATGCTATATATAACAAAACATAAATGTGTTCCAAAGATTTCCATATTAGTTTGAAGTTTCCCTGCTTATAATTATTGTATTACATAATTTTAATAGTTTATGTAGTTCCGCTATTCATCAGTGTCGATGTACTGTCTATATCAATTAATAGTTTGAAGTCGTTCAATAATTCGCAAGACACTTCAATCTACTTACATTACAGTTAAACCTGTGTTAGTGGTCGCCTCCAGTAAGCAGCCAACCTGTATTACACATCCAGTTTCCAGATTCCAATTATGTTGTTTTTATTATGCATTTGACCTATGTTAAACAGCCACATGTGCTAAGAATCCAATTATGTGATTATCTTGGATGGCTGCTTAAGCAGGTTTAACTGTACATACCTTAAGTTAAATTAGTACGGAGCCGGGCAAATTGACAGTGTTGTATTACATTATTTAATATACATTTGATACTGAATTAAAACCATTCTTCTTATTTAGATTTCAATACATATACTACAAATCATTGATCAGTAGTACAGTGGCTAACATGTTGTACTGTGAATCCAGGGGTCTTATATCTCGTGTAAGTGTTTTACACCGTGCACGTAAAAGAAGCACACGAGCCTCTGGAATGTGCCTCTGTCTGTATCAGTGCACTGATATGTGTCCTCCTAAATATTAAATTAATAATATCGTCATGAGGCGTCGCTCATATGGGCAACCTGTAACGACGTTAAATGAACGTAAAACACACACAATGCAGGGTAATTCTTAGTAAAAACAATCGTACGGTCACTGGTCTTTCTTTTTATTCGTCAAATTAAACTATAGAATGTTGTGTTCGTATGTATGATGATCTGCCCACCGGAAGGCACTATGAGTGAGTGACCGGAGATTGGGGCTTGACCATGGCGTGTACCATCAATTATAGAAACGCACATCCAGAATGTTCAGTAAAATGGCAATGTCATATCAATATATTGCGCATGCGCGGCTTTTATAAATTGATACTTACGTCCTATATTAAAAACATTGGATAAAGTGTTATATAGTGACAAGTGAGGAATAATTGTATAGGAATCATGGAATACGTGAGTGCTATAAACTGATACGTTCAGCCTTTCTTCCTCAAACTGTGTATTGACTTGAATGTGAAACTATTGTCACCGTTATTGTAAAACTCGTGGATGGGGTAGTTACCCACCTCCCTTGACTGGTTTATGATTTACATTATGTGAACTAATCCGACGATTAAACTGGTATATGATTTCCATTATGTGTACTGATCCGACGATTAAACTGGTATGTGATTTACAGTATGTATACTGATCCGACGATTAAACTGGTATGTGATTTACATTATGTGTACTGATCCGACGATTAAACTGGTATATGATTTACATTATGTGTACTGATCCGACGATTAAACTGATATGTGATTTACATTATGTGTACTGATCCGACGATTAAACTGGTATGTCATTTACAGTATGTGTACTGATCCGACGATTAAACTAGTATATGCTTTACAGTATGTGTACTGATCCGACGATTAAACTGGTATATGCTTTACATTATGTGTACTGATCCGACGATTAAACTGGTATGTGATTTACATTATGTGTACTGATCCGACGATTAAACTGGTATATGATTTACAGTATGTGTACAGATCCGACGATTAAACTGGTATATAATTTACATTATGAGTACTGATCCGACGATTAAACTGGTATATGATATACAGTATGTGTACAGATCCGACGATTAAACTGGTATATGCTTTACATTATGTGTACTGATCCGACGATTAAACTGGTATGTGATTTACATTATGTGTACTGATCCGACGATTAAACTGGTATATGATTTACAGTATGTGTACAGATCCGACGATTAAACTGGTATATCATTTACATTATGTGTATTGATCCGACGATTAAACTGGTATTTGATTTACATTTTGTGTACTGATCCGACGATTAAACTGGTATATGATTTACAGTATGTGTACAGATCCGACGATTAAACTGGTATATGCTTTACATTATGTGTACTGATCCGACGATTAAACTGGTATGTGATTTACAGTATGTATACTGATCCGACGATTAATCTGGTATGTGATTTACATTGTGTGTACTGATCAGACGATTAAACTAGTATGTGATTTACATTATGTGTGTACTGATCGGACGATTAAACTGGTATATGCTTTACAATATGTGTACTGATTCGATGATTAAACTGATATGTGATTTACATTATGTGTACTGATTCGACCATTAAACTGATATGTGATTTACATTACGTGTACTGATCAGATGATTAAACTGGTATGTGATTTACATTACGTGTACTGATCCGATGATTAAACTGGTATATGATTTACATTATGTGTACTGATCCGACGATTAAACTGATATGTGATTTACATTATGTGTACTGATTCGATGATTAAACTGATATGTGATTTACATTACGTGTACTGATCCGATGATTAAACTGGTATATGCTTTACATTATGTGTACTGATCCGACGATTAAACTAGTATATGATTTACATTATGTGTACTGATCCGACGATTAAACTGGTATATGCTTTACATTATGTGTACTGATCCGACGATTAAACTGGTATGTGATTTACATTATGTGTAATGATCCGACGATTAAACTGGTATATGATTTGCATTATGTGTACTGATCCGACGATTAAACTGATATGTGATTTACATTATGTGTACTGATTCGATGATTAAACTGATATGTGATTTACATTACGTGTACTGATCCGATGATTAAACTGGTATATGATTTACGTTATGTGTACTGATTCGACCATTAAACTGATATGTGATTTACATTATGTGTACTGATCCGACGATTAAACTGATATGTGATTTACATTATGTGTACTGATCCGACGATTAAACTGGTATGTCATTTACAGTATGTGTACTGATCCGACGATTAAACTAGTATATGCTTTACAGTATGTGTACTGATCCGACGATTAAACTGGTATATGCTTTACATTATGTGAACTGATCCGACGATTACACTGGTATGTGATTTACAGTATTTGTACTGATCCGACTATTAGACTGGTATATGCTTTACATTATGTGTACTGATCCGACGATTAAACTGATATGTGATTTACATTACGTGTACTGATCCGATGATTAAACTGGTATATGATTTACATTATGTGTACTGATTCGACCATTAAACTGATATGTGATTTACATTATGTGTACTGATCCGACGATTAAACTGATATGTGATTTACATTAGGTGTACTGATGACGATTAAACTGGTATGTCATTTACAGTATGTGTACTGATCCGACGATTAAACTGGTATATGCTTTACAGTATGTGTACTGATCCGACGATAAAACTAGTATATGCTTTACATTATGTGAACTGATCCGACGATTAAACTGGTATGTGATTTACAGTATGTGTACTGATTCGACGATTAGACTGGTATATGCTTTACAGTAAGTATACTGATCCGACGATTAAACTGGTATATGCTTTACATTATGTATACTGATCCGACGATTAAACTGATATGTGATTTACATTATGTGTACTGATTCGATGATTAAACTGATATGTGATTTACATTATGTGTACTGATCCGACGATTAAATTGATATGTGATTTACAGTATGTGTACTGATTCGACCATTAAACTGATATGTGATTTAAATTATGTGTACTGATCCGACGATTAAACTGATATGTGATTTACATTATGTGTACTGATCCGACGATTAAACTGGTATGTCATTTACAGTATGTGTACTGATCCGACGATTAAACTGGTATATGCTTTACAGTATGTGTACTGATCCGACGATTAAACTGGTATATGCTTTACATTATGTGAACTGATCCGACGATTACACTGGTATGTGATTTACAGTATGTGTACTGATCCGACGATTATACTGGTATATGCTTTACATTATGTGTACTGATCCGACGATTAAACTGGTATGTGATTTACATTGTGTGTACTGATCCGACGATTAAACTGGTATATGATTTACAGTATGTGTACAGATCCGACGATTAAACTGGTATATAATTTACATTATGAGTACTGATCCGACGATTAAACTGGTATGTGATTTACATTATGTGTACTGATCCGACGATTAAACTGGTATATGATTTACAGTATGTGTACAGATCCGACGATTAAACTGGTATATGCTTTACATTATGTGTACTGATCCGACGATTAAACTGGTATGTGATTTACACTATGTGTACTGATCCGACGATTAATCTGGTATGTGATTTACATTGTGTGTACTGATCCGACGATTAAACTGGTATGTGATTTACATTATGTGTGTACTGATCGGATGATTAAACTGGTATATGCTTTACATTATGTGTACTGATCCGACAATTAAACTAGTATGTGATTTACAGTATGTGAACTGATCCGACGATTAAACTGGTATATGATTTACATTATGTGTACCGATCCGACGATTAAACTGGTATGTCATTTACAGTATGTGTACTGATCCGACGATTAAACTGGTATATGATTTACATTATGTGTACTGATCCGACGATTAAACTTGTATATGCTTTACATTAGGTGTACTGATCCGACGATTAAACGTGTATATGCTTTACATTATGTGTACTGATCCGACGATTAAACTTGTATATGCTTTACATTAGGTGTACTGATCCGACGATTAAACGTGTATATGCTTTACATTATGTGTACTGATCCGATGATTAAACTGGTATGTGATTTACATTGTTTGTACTGATCCGACGATTAAACTGGTATGTGATTTACATTATGTGTGTACTCATCCGACGATTAAACTGGTATGTGATTTACTGTATGTAAACTGATCCGACGATTAAACTAGTATAAACTTTATCTTATGTGTACTGATCCGACGATTAAACTGGTATATGATTTACAGTATGTGTACTTATCCGACGATTAAACTGGTATATGATTTGCATTATGTGTACTGATCCGATGATTAAACTGATATGTGATTTACATTTTGTGTACTGATTCGATGATTAAACTGGTATGTGGTTTATATTATGTGTACTGATCCGATGATTAAACTGATATGTGATTTACATTATGTGTACTGATTCGATGATTAAACTGATATGTGATTTACATTATGTGTACTGATTCGACGATTAAACTGATATGTGATTTACAGTATGTGTACTGATCCGACGATTACACTTGTATGTCATTTACAGTATGTGTACTGATCCGACGATTAAACTGGTATATGATTTACATTATGTGTACTGATCCGACGATTAAACTTGTATATGCTTTACATTAGGTGTACTGATCCGACGATTAAACGTGTATATGCTTTACATTATGTGTACTGATTCGATGATTAAACTAGTATATGCTTTACATTATGTGTACTGATTCGACGATTAAACTGATATGTGATTTACATTATGTGTACTGATTCGATGATTAAACTGATATGTGATTTACATTATGTGTACTGATTCGATGATTAAACTGATATGTGATTTACATTATGTGTACTGATTCGACGATTAAACTGATATGTGATTTACATTATGTGTACTGATCCGACGATTAAACTGGTATGTGATTTACATTGTGTGTACCGATCCGACGATTAAACTGGTATGTGATTTACATTATGTGTGTACTGATCCGACGATTAAACTGGTATGTGATTTACAGTATGTGTACTGATCCGACGATTAAACTAGTATATGATTTACATTATGTGTACTGATCCGATGATTAAACTGATATGTGATTTACATTATGTGTACTGATTAGATGATTAAACTGGTATATGATTTACATTATGTGTACTGATCCGATGATTAAACTAGTATGTGATTTACAGTATGTGTACTGATTCGATGATTAAACTGATATGTGATTTACATTATGTGTACTGATTCGACGATTAAACTGATGTGTGATTTACATTATATGTACTGATCCGACGATTAAACTGGTATGTCATTTACAGTATGTGTACTGATCCGACGATTAAACTGGTATATGCTTTACAGTATGTGTACTGATCCGACGATTAAACTAGTATATGCTTTACATTATGTGAACTGATCCGATGATTAAACTGGTATGTGATTTACAGTATGTGTACTGATCCGACGATTAGACTGGTATATGCTTTACAGTATGTATACTGATCCGACGATTAAACTGGTATGTATATGATTTACAGTATGTATATAGGTCCGCCTCCATGGTCGAGTGGTTAAGGTCGCTGACTTGTATACCACTGTAACCTATCATCACTGATGGTCACGGGTTCGAGCCCCGCTCAGGCCGTGTCTTATTTATATGAAAAAGTTGGCAGTTTCTTACGGAGGTTGGTGCACCCAAGTACTGGTTAACCGCTGGAGCCTGCCCAGGAAAGGTGTTTTTAAGTAAACTGCCCGCCGGCGATATAGCCCAAAATGGTGCTGATGCAGGCGTAAAACCCGAAATATAACATAACATAACAGTATGTATACAGATCCGACGATTAAACTGGTATATAATTTACATTATGAGTACTGATCCGACGATTAAACTGGTATGTGATTTACATTATGTGTACTGATCCAACGATTAAACTGTTATGTGATTTACATTATGTGTACTGATCCGACGATTAAACTGGTATGTGATTTACATTATGTGTACTGATCCGACGATTAAACTGGTATATGCTTTACATTATGTGTACAGATCCGACGATTAAACTGGTATATGATTTACAGTATGTGTACTGATCCGACGATTAATCTGGTATGTGATTTACATTATGTTTACTGATCCGACGCTTAAACTGATATATGATTTACATTATGTGTACTGATCCGACGATTAAACTGGTATATGAGTTACAGTATGTGTACAGATCCGACGATTAAACTTGTATATGCTTTACATTAGGTTTACTGATCCGACGATTAAACGTGTGTATGCTTTACATTATGTGTACTGATTCGATGATTACACTGGTATATGATTTACATTATGTATACTGATCTGATGATTAAACTGGTATGTGATTTACATTATGTGTACTGATTCGATGATTAAACTGGTATATGATTTACATTATGTATACTGATCCGATGATTAAACTGGTATGTGATTTACATTATGTGTACTGATCCGATGATTAAACTTGTAAGTGATTTACATTATGTGTACTGATCCGATGATTAAACTGGTATGTGATTTACATTGTTTGTACTGATCCAACGATTAAACTGGTATGTGATTTACATTATGTGTGTACTCATCCGACGATTAAACTGGTATGTGATTTACTGTATGTAAACTGATCCGACGATTAAACTAGTATAAGCTTTATCTTATGTGTACTGATCCGACGATTAAACTGGTATATGATTTACAGTATGTGTACTTATCCGACGATTAAACTGGTATATGATTTGCATTATGTGTACTGATCCGATGATTAAACTGATATGTGATTTACATTTTGTGTACTGATTCGATGATTAAACTGGTATGTGGTTTATATTATGTGTACTGATCCGATGATTAAACTGATATGTGATTTACATTATGTGTACTGATTCGATGATTAAACTGATATGTGATTTACATTATGTGTACTGATTCGACGATTAAACTGATATGTGATTTACAGTATGTGTACTGATCCGACGATTAAACTTGTATGTCATTTACAGTACGTGTACTGATCCGACGATTAAACTGGTATATGCTTTACAGTATGTGTAATGATCCGACGATTAAACTGGTATATGCTTTACATTATGTGTACTGATCCGACGATTAAACTAGTATATGCTTTACAGTATGTATACTGATCCGATGATTAAACTGGTATATGCTTTACATTATGTGTACTGATCAGACGATTAAACTGGTATGTGATTTACAGTATGTTTACTGATCCGAAGATTAATCTGGTATGTGATTTACATTGTGTGTACTGATCCGACGATTAAACAGGTATGTGATATACATTATGTGTATACTGATCCGACGATTAATCTAGTATATGCTTTCCATTATGTGTACCGATCCGACGATTAAACTGGTATATGATTTACAGTATGTGTATTGATCCGACGATTAAACTGGTGTGTGATTTACCATTATGTGTACTCATCCGACGATTAAACTGGTATGTGATTTACATTATGTGTACTGATCCGACGATTAAACTTGTATATGATTTACAGTATGTGTACAGATCCGACGATTAAACTGGTATATGATTTACATTATGTGTACTGATCCGACGATTAAACTTGTATATGCTTTACATTAGGTGTACTGATCCGACGATTAAACTTGTATATGCTTTACATTATGTGTACTGATTCGATGATTAAACTGGTATATGATTTACATTATGTATACTGATCCGATGATTAATCTTGTATATGCTTTACATTATGTGTACTGATTCGATGATTAAACTGATATGTGATTTACATTATGTGTACTGATCCGACGATTAAACTGATATGTGATTTACATTATGTGTACTGATCCGATGATTAAACTGGTATGTGATTTACATTATGTGTACTGATTCGATGATTAAACTGGTATGTGGTTTACATTATGTGTACTGATCCGATGATTAAATTGGTATGTGATTTATATTATGTGTACTGATTCGATGATTACACTGATATGTGATTTACATTATGTGTACTGATCCGATGATTAAACTGGTATGTCATTTACAGTATGTGTACTGATACGACGATTAAACTGGTATATGCTTTACAGTATGTGTAATGATCCGACGATTAAACTGGTATATGCTTTACATTATGTGTACTGATCCGACGATTAAATTAGTATGTGATTTACAGTATGTGTACAGATCCGACGATTAAACTTGTATATGCTTTACATTAGGTTTACTGATCCGACGATTAAACGTGTGTATGCTTTACATTATATGTACTGATTCGATGATTACACTGGTATATGATTTACATTATGTATACTGATCCGATGATTAAACTGGTATGTGATTTACATTATGTGTACTGATTCGATGATTAAATTGGTATATGATTTACATTATGTATACTGATCCGATGATTAAACTGGTATGTGATTTACATTATGTGTACTGATCCGATGATTAAACTTGTAAGTGATTTACATTATGTGTACTGATCCAATGATTAAACTAGTATGTGATTTACATTATGTGTACTGATTGGATGATTAAACTGATATGTGATTTACATTATGTGTACTGATTCGACGATTAAACTGATATGTGATTTACATTATGTGTACTGATCCGATGATTAAACTGGTATGTGATTTACATTGTTTGTACTGATCCGACGATTAAACTGGTATGTGATTTACATTATGTGTGTACTCATCCGACGATTAAACTGGTATGTGATTTACTTATGTAAACTGATCCGACGATTAAACTAGTATATGATTTACATTATGTGTACTGATCCGACGATTAAACTGGTATATGATTTACAGTATGTGTACTTATCCGACGATTAAACTGGTATATGATTTGCATTATGTGTACTGATCCGATGATTAAACTGATATGTGATTTACATTATGTGTACTGATTCGATGATTAAACTGGTATGTGGTTTATATTATGTGTACTGATCCGATGATTAAACTGATATGTGATTTACATTATGTGTACTGATTCGATGATTAAACTGATATGTGATTTACATTATGTGTACTGATTCGACGATTAAACTGATATGTGATTTACAGTATGTGTACTGATCCGACGATTAAACTGGTATGTGATTTACATTATGTGTACTGATCCGACGATTAAACTGGTATATGCTTTACATTATGTGTACAGATATGACGATTAAACTGGTATATGATTTACAGTATGTGTACTGATCCGACGATTAATCTGGTATGTGATTTACATTATGTTTACTGATCCGACGCTTAAACTGATATATGATTTACATTATGTGTACTGATCCGACGATTAAACTGGTATATGAGTTACAGTATGTGTACTGATCCGACGATTAAACTGGTATGTGATTTACATTATGTGTACTGATCCGACGATTAAACTGGTATATGCTTTACATTATGTGTACAGATATGACGATTAAACTGGTATATGATTTACAGTATGTGTACTGATCCGACGATTAATCTGGTATGTGATTTACATTATGTTTACTGATCCGACGCTTAAACTGATATATGATTTACATTATGTGTACTGATCCGACGATTAAACTGGTATATGAGTTACAGTATGTGTACAGATCCGACGATTAAACTTGTATATGCTTTACATTAGGTCTACTGATCCGACGATTAAACGTGTGTATGCTTTACATTATGTGTACTGATTCGATGATTACACTGGTATATGATTTACATTATGTATACTGATCTGATGATTAAACTGGTATGTGATTTACATTATGTATACTGATCCGATGATTAAACTGGTATGTGATTTACATTATGTGTACTGATCCGATGATTAAACTTGTAAGTGATTTACATTATGTGTACTGATCCGATGATTAAACTGGTATGTGATTTACATTATGTGTACTGAATGGATGATTAAACTGATATGTGATTTACATTATGTGTACTGATTCGACGATTAAACTGATATGTGATTTACATTATGTGTACTGATCCGATGATTAAACTGGTATGTGATTTACATTGTTTGTACTGATCCGACGATTAAACTGGTATGTGATTTACATTATGTGTGTACTCATCCGACGATTAAACTGGTATGTGATTTACTGTATGTAAACTGATCCGACGATTAAACTAGTATAAGCTTTATCTTATGTGTACTGATCCGACGATTAAACTGGTATATGATTTACAGTATGTGTACTTATCCGACGATTAAACTGGTATATGATTTGCATTATGTGTACTGATCCGATGATTAAACTGATATGTGATTTACATTATGTGTACTGATTCGATGATTAAACTGGTATGTGGTTTATATTATGTGTACTGATCCGATGATTAAACTGATATGTGATTTACATTATGTGTACTGATTCGATGATTAAACTGATATGTGATTTACATTATGTGTACTGATTCGACGATTAAACTGATATGTGATTTACAGTATGTGTACTGATCCAACGATTAAACTTGTATGTCATTTACAGTATGTGTACTAATCCGACGATTAAACTGGTATATGCTTTACAGTATGTGTAATGATCCGACGATTAAACTGGTATATGCTTTACATTATGTGTACTGATCCGACGATTAAACTGGTATATGCTTTACAGTATGTATACTGATCCGATGATTAAACTGGTATATGCTTTACATTATGTGTACTGATAAGACGATTAAACTGGTATGTGATTTACAGTATGTGTACTGATCCGAAGATTAATCTGGTATGTGATTTACATTGTGTGTACTGATCCGACGATTAAACAGGTATGTGATATACATTATGTGTATACTGATCCGACGATTAATCTAGTATATGCTTTACATTATGTGTACCGATCCGACGATTAAACTGGTATATGATTTACAGTATGTGTATTGATCCGACGATTAAACTGGTGTGTGATTTACCATTATGTGTACTCATCCGACGATTAAACTGGTATGTGATTTACATTATGTGTACTGATCCGACGATTAAACTTGCATATGATTTACAGTATGTGTACAGATCCGACGATTAAACTGGTATATGATTTACATTATGTGTACTGATCCGACGATTAAACTTGTATATGCTTTACATTAGGTGTACTGATCCGACGATTAAACTTGTATATGCTTTACATTATGTGTACTGATTCGATGATTAAACTGGTATATGATTTACATTATGTATACTGATCCGATGATTAATCTAGTATATGCTTTACATTATGTGTACTGATTCGATGATTAAACTGATATGTGATTTACATTATGTGTACTGATCCGACGATTAAACTGATATGTGATTTACATTATGTGTACTGATCCGATGATTAAACTGGTATGTGCTTTACATTATGTGTACTGATTCGATGATTAAACTGGTATGTGGTTTACATTATGTGTACTGATCCGATGATTAAATTGGTATGTGATTTATATTATGTGTACTGATTCGATGATTAAACTGATATGTGATTTACATTATGTGTACTGATCCGATGATTAAACTGGTATGTCATTTACAGTATGTGTACTGATACGACGATTAAACTGGTATATGCTTTACAGTATGTGTAATGATCCGACGATTAAACTGGTATATGCTTTACATTATGTGTACTGATCCGACGATTAAATTAGTATGTGATTTACATTATGTGTACTGATCCGACGATTAAACTAGTATATGATTTACATTATGTGTACCGATCCGACGATTAAACTGGTATATGATTTACAGTATGTGTACAGATCCGACGATTAAACTGGTATATAATTTACATTATGCCTACTGATCCGACGATTAAACTGGTATGTGATTTACATTATGTGTACTGATCCGACGATTAAACTGGTATATGAGTTACAGTATGTGTACAGATCCGATGATTAAACTAGTATTTGCTTTACATTATGTGTACTGATCCGACGATTAAACTGGTCTGTGATTTACAATATGTGTACTGATCCGAAGATTAATCTGGTATGTGATTTACATTGTGTGTACTCATCCGACGATTAAACAGGTATGTGATATACATTATGTGTGTACTGATCCGATGATTAATCTGGTATATGCTTTACATTATGTGTACTGATCCGACGATTAAACTGGTATGTGATTTACAGTATGTGAACTGATCCGAGGATTAAACTGGTATATGATTTACATTATGTGTACTGATCCGACGATTAAACTAGTATATGCTTTACATTATGTGTACTGATTCGACGATTAAACTGATATGTGATTTACATTATGTGTACTGATTCGATGATTAAACTTGTATGTGATTTACATTATGTGTACTGATCCGATGATGAAACTGGTAACTGATTTACATTATGTGTACTGATCCGATGATTAAACTGGTAGGTGATTTACATTATGTGTACTGATTCGATGATTAAACTAGTATATGCTTTGCATTATGTGTACTGATTCGACGATTAAACTGATATGTGATTTACATTATGTATACTGATTCGATAATTAAACTGATATGTGATTTACATTATGTGTACCGATCCGATGATTAAACTGGTATGTGATTTACAGTATGTGTACTGATCCGACGATTAAAATGGTATGTGATTTACATTGTGTG
>CM026393.1:38101827-38136827 GCA_014843695.1 Archivesica marissinica | reverse complement strand
ATACAGACATTTGGTGTGTTTATATTCAGTGGATATGATTTGAATACATTGTACTATAACATAATGTATCATCGCGCAGTCTATTGAAGGCGACTGATTAATCATGATTGCTTGAATGGAATAAAATGGATACCGGTTTATAATTCGCGAATTAAGTATGGATACATTTCTGCACACGTGTAGTGTTGCTGTGTTTATTGTGATCCTTGTGAGTGTTCATAGTGGCGAGGATAACACTACGGTATATATACCTGATGAAACTATCAACAGCGCAAGGTGTCTATCAAATTGCTTCAATCTGGTAAGTGTTATGTTTATTATATTGTGCGAATTGGGTTTAGACATAATTATGATGCAGACGTCATAGATTAAATGTCGTATGGCATATGTACCCATGGAAACATCAACACACTGCTTGCAGCCATATGTTAGAACTTATGCTAAGTTAAAGCCCCAGTAAATGCAGTATGCATATGTACCCATGGCAACATCAACACTCTGCTTGCAGCCATATGTTAGAACTTATGCTAAGTTAAAGCCCCAGTAAATGCAGTATGCATATGTACCCATGGCAACATCAACACTCTGCTTGCAGCCACATGTTAGAACTTATGCTAAGTTAAAGCCCCAGTAAATGCAGTATGCATATGTACCCATGGCAACATCAACACACTGCTTGCAGCCACATGTTAGAATTAAGTTAAAGCCCCACATTGCGTTTACTAAGAATATGCTGCACATCGAGATATTGTAACAAGATAATGATTACTTATTGTGATTATTGTCTTATATTTTTATTTTTCAATAATAAATTATTACGGTTTATTAAACGTAAAATTTGAAATTATATAATTATAAGGCCAACGACGAAACTGCTTTTGTGAAATTACCATTTGTTAATTACCTCCCTTTATTGATATTTGTTTTAATAAAATCACCAATAACTCAGTAAATGGTGGTTTACAAAGCTAGTACTAACATACATTTACACATACATTATATTAGTTTTCCAATTGAAGAAAAAAAACGCTAATGAGACTTATATGAGGCATATATAATAAAATATATATAATAAACATTTTTAAATTTATTTATTTTACGATTGCGAAGCAAGTTTTAACAACTTATATTAATCACTCTCGTTGGCGCGGATGAAAGCGTATATGTGTCCATTCGTGTGGGAGGAAACATGGAGTACCCGGAGAAAATCCACCTGTCCGATCTGGCGACCACCGTACCATCTCACATACTTCCCGGTCCGAGGATCGAACCCTGGTTGCATTGGTGAGAAGCGAGCGCGCTAACCACTGCGCTTATCGGATAGCCTAATATTAATTATAATAATTATATGGAATCATCGTTTAAGTGCTAAATCAGTCTACATTAAACTGTATTATACATGTACATGTGTCTATCATTCATCCCACATAACAGCTCATAAATATTCCATACTGGGGGCTATGTAGTTTATATGTGTCGGTTTATTGATAGACTGCTAAGTGTACTACAGGATATAGAAAACGCACACTTCGGATAAGTATGATTTTATATAAAAAACAATAATTATATAAATACATAGTTTTAAACATTTTGAAATATTTTTACTTGATCAGTTTGTGTTTTGCAATAAAGAAATAATATATCTTTGATGGAATCCTTCGTAGTTCCTTTTCATGTAATAATAATCATATAATGTAGGTGTGCGTTTTCTCTGTCCTCTGGTGTAGGCGTGCGTTTTCTATGTCCTCTAGTGTAGGTGTGCGTTTTCTATGCCCTCTAGTGTAGGCGTGCGTTTTCTATGTCCTCTAGTGTATGTGTGCGTTTTCTATGTTCTCTAGTGTATAGGTGTGCGTAGTGTATAGGTGTGCGTTTTCTATGTCCTCTAGTGTAGGTGTGCGTTTTCTATGTCCTCTAGTGTAGGTGTATGTATTCTATGCTCTCTAGTGTAGGTGTGCGTTTTCTATGTCCTCTAGTGTAGGTGTGCGTTTTTATATGTCCTCTAGTGTAGGTGTGCGTTTTCTATGTCCTCTAGTGTAGGTGTGCGTTTTCTGTGTCCTCTAGTGTAGGTGTGCGTGTTCTATGTTCTCTAGTGTAGGTGTGCGTTTTCTATGTTCTCTAATGTAGGTGTGCGTTTTCTATGTCCTCTAGTGTATGTGTGCGTTTTATATGTTCTCTAGTGTATAGGTGTGCGTTTTCTATGTCCTCTAGTGTAGGTGTGCGTTTTCTATGTCCTCTAGTGTAGGTGTATGTTTTCTATGATCTCTAATGTAGGTGTGCGTTTTCTATGCTCTCTAGTGTAGGTGTGCGTTTTCTATGTCCTCTAGTGTAGGTGTGCGTTTTCTATGTTCTCTAGGTGTAGGTGTAGGTGTGCGTTTTCTATGTCCTCTATAGTAGGTGTGCGTTTTCTATGTCCTCTAGTGAAGGTGTGCGTTTTCTATGTCCTCTAGTGTAAGTGTGCATTTTCTATGTTCTCTAGTGTAGGTGTGCGTTTTCTATGTCCTCTAGTGTAGGTGTGCGTTTTCTATGTCCTCTAGTGTAGGTGTGCGTTTTCTATGTCCTCTAGTGTAGGTGTGCGTTTTCTATGTTCTCCAGGTATAGGTGTGCGTTTTCTATGTCATGTAATGTAGGTGTACGTTTTCTATGTCCTCTAGTGTATGTGTGCGTTTTCTATGTTCTCTAGTGTATAGGTGTGCGTTTTCTATGTCCTCTAGTGTAGGTGTATGTTTTCTATGATCTCTAATGTAGGTGTGCGTTTTCTATGCTCTCTAGTGTAGGTGTGCGTTTTCTATGTCCTCTAGTGTAGGTGTGCGTTTTCTATGTTCTCTAGGTTTATGTGTAGGTGTGCGTTTTCTATGTCCTCTAGAGTAGGTGTGCGTTTTCTATGTCCTCTAGTGAAGGTGTGCGTTTTCTATGTCCTCTAGTGTAGGTGTGCGATTTCTATGTCCTCTAGTGTAGGTGTGCGTTTACTATCTCCTCTAGTGTAGGTGTGCGTTTCTATATCCTCTAGTGTAGGTGTGCGTTTTCTATGTCCTCTAGTGTAGGTGTGCGTTTTCTATGTCCTCTAGTGTAGGTGTGCACATTCTATGTTCTCTAGTGTAGGTGTGCACATTCTATGTTCTCTAGTGTATGTGTGCGTTTTCTATGTCCTCTAGTGTAGGTGAGCGTTTTCTATGTCCTCTAGTGTAGGTGTGCATTTTCTATGTCCTTTAGTGTAGGTGTGCGTTTTCTATGTCCTCTAGTGTATGTGTGCGTTTTCTATGTCCTCTAGTTGTAGGTGTAGGTGTGCGTTTTCTATGTCCTCTAGAGTAGGTGTGCGTTTTCTATGTCCTCTAGTGAAGGTGTGCGTTTTCTATGTCCTCTAGTGTAAGTGTGCATTTTCTATGTTCTCTAGTGTAGGTGTGCGTTTTCTATGTCCTCTAGTGTAGGAGTGCGTTTTCTATGTCCTCTAGTGTAGGTGTGCGTTTTCTATGTCCTCTATTGTAGGTGTGTGTTTTCTATGTCTTCTAGTGTAGGTGTGCGTTTTCTATGTTCTCCAGTGTAGGTGTGCGTTTTCTATGTCCTCTGGTGTAGGTGTGCGTTTTCTATGTCCTCTAGTGTAGGTGTGCGTTTTCTATGTCCTCTAGTGTAGGTGTGCGTTTCTATATCCTCTAGTGTAGGTGTGCGTTTTCTATGTCCTCTAGTGTAGGTGTGCGTTTTCTATGTCCTCTAGTGTAGGTGTGCACATTCTATGTTCTCTAGTGTAGGTGTGCACATTCTATGTTCTCTAGTGTATGTGTGCGTTTTCTATGTCCTCTAGTGTAGGTGAGCGTTTTCTATGTCCTCTAGTGTAGGTGAGCGTTTTCTATGTCCTCTAATGTAGGTGTGCATTTTCTATGTCCTCTAGTGTATGTGTGCGTTTTCTATGTCCTCTAGTGTAGGTGTGCGTTTTCTATGTCCTCTAGTGTAGGTGTGCACATTCTATGTTCTCTAGTGTAGGTGTGCACATTCTATGTTCTCTAGTGTATGTGTGCGTTTTCTATGTCCTCTAGTGTAGGTGAGCGTTTTCTATGTCCTCTAATGTAGGTGTGCATTTTCTATGTCCTCTAGTGTATGTGTGCGTTTTCTATGTCCTCTAGTGTAGGTGTGCGTTTTCTATGTCCTCTAGTGTAGGTGTGCGTTTTCTATGTCCTCTAGTGTATCTGTGCGTTTTCTATGTCCTCTAGTGTATCTGTGCGTTTTCTATGTCCTCTAGTGTAGGTGTGCGTTTTCTATGTCCTCTAGTGTAGTTGTGCGTTTTCTATGGACTCTAGTGTATCTGTGCATTTTCTATTTCCTCTAGTGTATCTGTGCGTTTTCTATGTCCACTAGTGTAGGTGTGCGTTTTCTATGTCCTCTAGTGTAGGTGTGCTTTTCCTATGTCCTCTTTTGTAGGTGTCCTCTAGTAAATCAGCCAGTATGCATATATTGCAATTTATTCTAAACAACTATGCGTCAAGATTAACTACATTCCTCTTATTTGAAAACAACTAAAATGATAGTAGGCCTACCCAACTAACAAAGACGACAACAATATAGCTTGCTAGAACTGCCATAGCCATACGGCATTCGTCCAGATAGACACAGGACATGTACATGATGCTATACAAGGGATCAGTTTATACATATTTAGATTAGCTCGATTGTGAAACAAGTTCTTTCAACTGATATTAATCACTCTCGAGACCTCATTCCTGATGGAATCCATCGCCACGAGGGAGAGAGGAGGCAATGTGGAATTTAAATGCCTTGCCTAAGGGCACAATCGTAACGGATCCAGCGGTGCTCGAACTCCGGACCTTTGGGATCTGGGTTACATGGTAATATAAACGTAGACACAAGGAGAATACGGACTAAAATAATAGATGCAGATGATGTCATGTTTCTATGCGTAACATCAATACATACAGTTTCTATGATGCAGACGATATAATGTGTATATGCGTAACATCAATACATACAGTGTATATGATGCAGACGATGTAATGTTTATATGCGTAACATCAATACATACAGTTTATATGATGCAGACGATGTAATGTTTATATGCGTAACATCAATACATACAGTTTCTATGATGCAGACGATGTAATGTTTATATGCGTAACATCAATACATACAGTTTCTATGATGCAGACGATGTAATGTTTATATGCGTAACATCAATACATACAGTTTATATGATGCAGACGATGTAATGTTTATATGCGTAACATCAATACATACAGTTTCTATGATGCAGACGATGTAATGTTTATATGCGTAACATCAATACATACAGTTTCTATGATGCAGACGATGTAAGGTTTATATGCGTAACATCAATACATACAGTTTCTATGATGCAGACGATGTAAGGTTTATATGCGTAACATCAATACATACAGTTTATATGATGCAGACGATGTAAGGTTTATATGCGTAACATCAATACATACAGTTTCTATGATGCAGACGATGTAAGGTTTATATGCGTAACATCAATACATACAGTTTCTATGATGCAGACGATGTAATGTTTATATGCGTAACATCAATACATACAGTTTCCATGATGCAGACGATGTAATGTTTATATGCGTAACATCAATACATATAGTGTATATGATGCAGACGATGTAACGTTTATATGCGTAACATCAAGACATACATGTTCTATGATGCAGACGATGTAATGGGTATATGCGTAACATCAATACATACAGTTTCTATGATGCAGACGATGTAATGTTTATATGCGTAACATCAATACATACAGTGTACATGATGCAGACGATGTAATGTTTATATGCGTAACATCAATACATACGGTGTATATGATGCAGACGATGTAAGGTTTATATGCGTAACATCAATACATACAGTTTCTATGATGCAGACGATGTAATGTTTATATGCGTAACATCAATACATACAGTGTATATGATGCAGACGATATAATGTTTATATGCGTAACATCAATACATACAGTTTATATGATGCAGACGATGTAATGTATATATGCGTAACACCAATACATACATGTCTATGATGCAGACGATGTAAGGTTTATATGCGTAACATCAAGACATACATATTCTATGATGCAGACGATGTAATGTTTATATGCGTAGCATCAATACATACAGTTTATATGATGCAGACGATGTAAGGTTTATATGCGTAATATCAAGACATACATGTTCTATGATGCAGACGATGTAAGGTTTATATGCGTAACATCAAGACATACATATTCTATGATGCAGACGATGTAATGTGTATATGCGTAACATCAATACATACAGTTTCTATGATGCAGACGATGTAATGTTTATATGCGTAACATCAAGACATACATATTCTATGATGCAGACGATGTAAGGTTTATATGCGTAATATCAAGACATACATGTTCTAGGATGCAGACGATGTAAGGTTTATATGCGTAACATCAAGACATACATATTATATGATACAGACGATGTAATGTATATATGCGTAACACCAATACATACAGTGTCTATGGTGCAGACGATGTAATGTGTATATGCGTAACATCAAGACATACATATTCTATGATGCAGACGATGTAATGTTTATATGCGTAGCATCAATACATACAGTTTATATGATGCAGACGATGTAAGGTTTATATGCGTAATATCAAGACATACATATTCTATGATGCAGACGATGTAAGGTTTATATGCGTAACATCAAGACATACATATTCTATGATGCAGACGATGTAAGGTTTATATGCGTAACATCAAAACATACATATTATATGATACAGACGATGTAATGTATATATGCTTAACACCAATACATACAGTGTCTATGGTGCAGACGATGTAATGTGTATATGCGTAACATCAATACATACAGTGTCTATGATGCAGACGATGTAATGTTTATATGCGTAGCATCAATACATACAGTTTTTATGACGCAGACGATGTATGTTTCTATGCGTAACACCAATACATGCAGTGTCTATGATGCAGACGATGTAATGTTTATATGCGTAGCATCAATACATACAGTTTCTATGATGCAGACGATGTAAGGTTTATATGCGTAGCATCAATATATACAGTTTCTATGATGCAGACGATATAATGTGTATATGCGTAACATCAATACATACAGTTTCTATGATGCAGACGATTTAAGGTTTATATGCGTAGCATCAATACATACAGTTTCTATGATGCAGACGATGTAAGGTTTATATGCGTAGCATCAATACATACAGTTTTTATGACGCAGACGATGTACTGTTTCTATGCGTAACACCAATACACACATTGTCTATGATGCAGACGATGTAATGTTTATATGCGTAGCATCAATACATACAGTTTCTATGATGCAGACGATGTAATGTTTATATGCGTAGCATCAATATATACAGTTTCTATGATGCAGACGATGTAATGTTTATATGCGTAGCATCAATCATACAGTTTATATGATGCAACAACAACAAACAACAAACAACAAACAACATCAATACATACAGTTTATATGATGCAGACGATGTAAGGTTTATATGCGTAATATCAAGACATACATGTTCTATGATGCAGACGATGTAAGGTTTATATGCGTAATATCAAGACATACATGTTCTATGATGCAGACGATGTAAAGTTTATATGCGTAACATCAAGACATACATATTATATGATACAGACGATGTAATGTATATATGCGTAACACCAATACATACAGTGTCTATGGTGCAGACGATGTAATGTGTGTATGCGTAACATCAATACATACAGTGTCTATGATGCAGACGATGTAATGTTTATATGCGTAACATCAATACATACAGTGTCTATGATGCAGACGATGTAATGTTTATATGCGTAGCATCAATACATACAGTTTTTATGACGCAGACGATGTACTGTTTCTATGCGTAACACCAATACATACAGTGTCTATGATGCAGACGATGTAATGTTTATATGTGTAGCATCAATACATACAGTTTCTATAATGCAGACGATGTAAGGTTTATATGCGTAGCATCAATATATACAGTTTCTATGATGCAGACGATATAATGTGTATATGAGTAACATCAATACATACAGTTTCTATGATGCAGACGATTTAAGGTTTATATGCGTAGCATCAATACATACAGTTTCTATGATGCAGACGATGTAAGGTTTATATGGGTAGCATCAATATATACATATTCTATGATGCAGACGATGTAATGTTTATATGCGTAGCATCAATACATACCGTTATTATGACGCAGACAATGTACTGTTTCTATGCGTAACACCAATACACACATTGTCTATGAAGCAGACGATGTAATGTTTATATGCGTAGCATCAATACATACAGTTTCTATGATGCAGACGATGTAAGGTTTATATGCGTAGCATCAATACATACAGTTTCTATGATGCAGACGATGTAAGGTTTATATGCGTAGCATCAATATATACATATTCTATGATGCAGACGATGTAATGTTTATATGCGTAACACCAATACATACAGTTTCTATGATGCAGACGATGTAAGGTTTATATGCGTAACATCAATACATATAGTGTATATGATGCAGACGATGTAAGGTTTATATGCGTAACATCAAGACATACATGTTCTATGATGCAGACGATGTAATGGGTATATGCTTAACATCAATACATACAGTTTCTATGATGCAGACGATGTAATGTTTATATGCGTAACATCAATACATACAGTGTACATGATGCAGACGATGTAATGTTTATATGCGTAACATCAATACATACGGTTTATATGATGCAGACGATGTAAGGTTTATATGCGTAACATCAATACATACAGTTTCTATGATGCAGACGATGTAATGTTTATATGCGTAACATCAATACATACAGTGTATATGATGCAGACGATATAATGTTTATATGCATAACATCAATACATACAGTATATATGATGCAGACGATGTAAGGTTTATATGCGTAATATCAAGACATACATGTTCTATGATGCAGACGCTGTAAGGTTTATATGCCTAACATCAAGACATACATATTCTATGATGCAGACGATGTAATGTTTATATGCGTATCATCAATACATACAGTTTATATGATGCAGACGATGTAAGGTTTATATGCGTAATATCAAGACATACATGTTCTATAATGCAGACGATGTAAGGTTTATATGCCTAACATCAAGACATACATATTCTATGATGCAGACGATGTAATGTGTATATGCGTAGCATCAATACATACAGTTTATATGATGCAGACGATGTAAGGTTTATATGCGTAATATCAAGACATGCATGTTCTATGATGCAGACGATGTAAGGTTTATATGCGTAATATCAAGACATACATGTTCTAGGATGCAGACGATGTAAGGTTTATATGCGTAACATCAAGACATACATATTATATGATACAGACGATGTAATGTATATATGCGTAACACCAATACATACAGTGTCTATGGTGCAGACGATGTAATGTGTATATGCGTAACATCAAGACATACATATTCTATGATGCAGACGATGTAATGTTTATATGCGTAGCATCAATACATACAGTTTATATGATGCAGACGATGTAAGGTTTATATGCGTAATATCAAGACATACATGTTCTATGATGCAGACGATGTAAGGTTTATATGCGTAATATCAAGACATACATATTCTATGATGCAGACGATGTAAGGTTTATATGCGTAACATCAAGACATACATATTCTATGATGCAGACGATGTAAGGTTTATATGCGTAACATCAAAACATACATATTATATGATACAGACGATGTAATGTATATATGCTTAACACCAATACATACAGTGTCTATGGTGCAGACGATGTAATGTGTATATGCGTAACATCAATACATACAGTGTCTATGATGCAGACGATGTAATGTTTATATGCGTAGCATCAATACATACAGTTTTTATGACGCAGACGATGTACTGTTTCTATGCGTAACACCAATACATGCAGTGTCTATGATGCAGACGATGTAATGTTTATATGCGTAGCATCAATACATACAGTTTCTATGATGCAGACGATGTAAGGTTTATATGCGTAGCATCAATATATACAGTTTCTATGATGCAGACGATATAATGTGTATATGCGTAACATCAATACATACAGTTTCTATGATGCAGACGATTTAAGGTTTATATGCGTAGCATCAATACATACAGTTTCTATGATGCAGACGATGTAAGGTTTATATGCGTAGCATCAATACATACAGTTTTTATGACGCAGACGATGTACTGTTTCTATGCGTAACACCAATACACACATTGTCTATGATGCAGACGATGTAATGTTTATATGCGTAGCATCAATACATACAGTTTCTATGATGCAGACGATGTAATGTTTATATGCGTAGCATCAATACATACAGTTTCTATGATGCAGACGATGTAATGTTTATATGCGTAGCATCAATGCATGCAGTTTATATGATGCAGACGATGTAAGGTTTATATGCGTAATATCAAGACATACATGTTCTATGATGCAGACGATGTAATGTTTATATGCGTAATATCAAGACATACATGTTCTATGATGCAGACGATGTAAGGTTTATATGCGTAACATCAAGACATACATATTCTATGATGCAGACGATGTAAGGTTTATATGCGTAACATCAAGACATACATATTATATGATACAGACGATGTAATGTTTATATGCGTAACATCAATGCATACATATTCTATGATGCAGACGATGTAATGTTTCTATGCGTAACATCATTACATACAGTTTACATGATGCAGACGATGTAATGTGTATATGCGTAACATCAATACATACAGTTTCTATGATGCAGACGATGTAATGTTCATATGCGTAGCATCAATACATACAGTTTCTATGATGCAGACGATGTAATGTTTATATGCGTAACATCAATACATACAGTTTATATGATGCAGACGATGTAATGTTTATATGCGTAACATCATTACATACAGTTTATATGATGCAGACGATGTAATGTTTATATGCGTAGCATCAATACATACAGTTTCTATGATGCAGACGATGTAATGTTTATATGCGTAGCATCAATACATGCAGTTTCTATGATACAGACGATGTAATGTATATATGCGTAACACCAATACATACAGTGTCTATTGTGAAGACGATGTAATGTTTATATGCGTAACATCGATACATACAGTGTCTATTGTGCAGAAGATGTAATGTTTATATGCGTAACAGCAATACATACATATTCTATGATGCAGACGATGTAATGTATATATGCGTAACACCAATACATACAGTGTCTATTGTGCAGACGATGTAATGTTTATATGCGTAACAGCAATACATACATATTCTGTGATGCAGACGATATAATGTATCTATGCGTAACACTAATGCAAACCGTTTCTATGATGCAGACGATGTAATGTATCTATGCGTAACACTAATGCAAACCGTTTCTATGATGCAGACGATGTAATGTATCTATGCGTAGCACTAATGCAAACCGTTTCTATGATGCAGACGATGTAATGTATCTATGCGTAACACTAATGCAAACCGTTTCTATGATGCAGACAATGTAATGTGTATCATGTGGTACAGAATGACAAATGTGTCAATATTCCAAATTGACGTCATCAACATTCCTAATTAACGTTGTCTATTGAACCCTGTTTATTATTGATGACTGTAGGACGTTTTGAATGGTACAACTCCGCTGAGTGAACTCTGTATAAGTATAGCAAATAGGTTGTTGAATTAAGACAAGTACATACTTATAACATTATATCGTGCACAATTAAGTTACTAATAGGCATTCTCGACATGAGCAGGTGTGTTTTACCTGAGAGTGTGGATGTTCTGTCTTAATTATCTCTATTCCATATCGCTGAGGATCTCGTCTGTTTGTGTGTGCCTTTTATTTACACATTACAACTCGATAGCAACACGTCATAATGGTGCGTGTGTGCGTTTTGCGTTTATTTATCGTCGCTACCTGTTGCCCATATGAGCGACGCCTCCTGAAGAGATTAGTACTTATAGATTTGTGGAGGAGAGTGCAATGATACAGACAGAGACCCATTCCAGAGTCTCCTCTGGTTCTTTTACGTGCACGGTGTAAAGCACAGACACGAGACCTCGGTTTAACGTCCCATCTGAAAGACTGTTAATTTAATTTTATTATGGTCAGACGGGGAATCGAACCTGCGATCCCTGGATTATCAGTCCAGCGTGTTACCACTGGACTACAGATCCGTCTGTATATCACCATTGATGTTGCATTGTCTATATATATGTTATCAACTTTCGGGAGTGAATACGTTATATTATGCGCACATCACAAGTATGCGTGTTGTATTATTCAGTGTGATACACAATCTTGAAGTGGTCTCCGTGATCAACAATGACTGGTGTCGTTGACTTTAAATAACTTGCCCCTCGCCGCTGTAGGTTCAACTCCCATCTGGGTTGAATTATTTTACACGAGAACGAGGAGGAAGCTATCCCGCTGGCTTGTGGAAGGCCAGTGGTTCTACCAGGGTGCCAGTTCGTGCCTGAAATATTGCTCGGATGGCACCCGGGATCGTCCGCCACCTCTAATGGTGAGTGAAGTATGTTGCTCACATATACTGCTTTCATGGCAGGCAGAACTTTTAAGCTAGAGAAACAATACCAACGTTCCCAAAACAGACGGATCTGTAGTCCAGTGGTAACACGCTGGACTGGTAATCCAGGGATCGCAGGTTCGATCCCCCGTCTGACCCTAATAAAATTAACAGTCTTTCAGATGGGACATTAACCGAGGTCTCGTGTCGGTGCTGCACACCGTGCACGTAAAGGAACCAGAGGAGACTTTGAAATGAATCTCTGTCGGTATCCTTGCACTATCCCCCAGAACTCTAAAATGACTAATCTCTTCAGGAGGCGTCGCTCATATGGGAAACCGGTAGCGACGATAAATAAACGTAAAACACACACACAACGTTCCCAAAACGACGTCCGTATTAATTATTATGCAATGTGATTGAATTCTAAAAATCTTATCGTAAACAAGTTGTGTGAATTCTGCTGAAACGCCCATAACAACAAATGTATGCAGTTTCTAAAGCCAGGGGGAATAGCCATATCTCGGTAAATCTAATATTTGTACTTAGGAATTTGTACAACGATCCAAGCAGGTAAAACTTGTATTACCTTACCACATATATCTAACCACATGTTTTACCGGTATCCCAGGGACCAGTGCCACCTATCCTACTGAACATAGATGCTGCGATTACCTACCATATGCTTTAACCATACCAGTTACGGTACGGTGGATGCTATGGCCCATTAATCCGTGTGTGTAAGCATGTATGTTCCATTAATGTCTAACCCCTTGCGGGAACCTAGACATGTTTTCCTGGACAGGCTTAGCCGTCCTAAGCGGTTAACCAGTATTAAACAATATGTGAGGTGACTTGCTCAGTGACACTTCATACGTTGACTGACTGAGGATCTAACCAGGAACCGTTCGATTCCAAATCTAACTCTGTACGACGGACGCCACCCGATGTGTATAGTGTCACCCCTATATAAAGGGCCAGCCATTTCCGACTTATCAGACACCTCTTTTTTTTTGAACATCAGTACTTCCAGAATTATATACATGTGTGCCAGGTGACAGGCTGGTAGACAATCGGTAACCATTATTTAACTAGCTAGCGGCTCACCAACCGGCCATATCAGAACGAACCCCTGACGAGATTCGATCCTTCGACCCCCCGCTCCTCCGTAGGTGGACACCTTAACTACTAGGCCACGTAGACGCTATAGGTGCTATATATGTGGCGTTAGATACTAGCATCAACCTCCAAAACATACCAATCACGTTTACCATTTCGTTGCTGCATCTTGCAGCGATTAATTTGTGTTAGTGTAGATAAGACAGGCTAGTTCATGTCGGAGATGAAATTTGATTCGATATGTAGCTTCAAACGATCGATAGTCCCAATTGGCAAAGGGTACGCTACCGGTTGCCCATATGAGCGACGCCTCGTGAAGAGATTAGTCATGTTAGACATTTGCAGGATAGTGCAATGATACAGATAGAGAAGTTATTTTACGTGTACGATGTAAAACATCGACACGAGACATCGGGTTAATGTCCCATCTGAAAGACTGTTCATTTTATTAGGATCAGAGGGGGCATCGAACCTGCGATCCCTGGATGACCAGTCCAATGTGTTAACCACTGGACTTCAGGTCCGTCTGTTTCTTTTGACGTAACAGGTAGTCGTCTAATGTCATGAATGACTGTTATCTTCGCGGTTGCATATGTCTAGTCAAGGTATATAATTCTCGTTAACTTTATCGGCTTATGAAGTAATGTTGTTATATACTCATTCCTGTATGATAAACCGATGCAACTTGTATTGATCTGGCACAGATTTCGGGTTTATGATGAGTAAAGCATTCAGATTGGCAATGGGGAAAATAATTGTTTCGATCGAATCATAATGGAGCCATAAAACACCGAAAGTGGACCATAATGCAACACATACACCACCAAATTGCCGAATTATCCTTGTTGTATGTGATATGATATCAATATAACCGTCTAATCTGATGTCCATGTGAACTCAATTGGTTTAAAATTGTTTCGTTGTTTGTTTTGTGGACAAACTGCGTATGACATTAGGTCATACAACAGCTCTATTTAACTGACTTGGGAATATTCCAAAATGTGTGTATGAAGAAGAAGAATGCATTGAAGAATGTATTTGGAAATAAATGTTGCAGTTGTCAACTATGTGTGACATGGGTATTCAAGCTGTTTGTGTGACTTTAAACCCCCTACCCCCATTTATTCACGAGCAACGTGGAAAAGTCCAAATTGAACGCTAGGAATAGTTGATACTTGTTCTTGAATAGTGTAAGTTTATGCGTGCTGGTGGGGGAGGGCTACATGGTCGAGTGGTTACGGTCATTGACTTCAACACACGTGCCCGTCACCGCTATATGTTCGAATCCCACTGGAAAAGTCGAAATATTTTATGTGAGTAAACAATTCAGGTAAATTTATGGGGCCTTAAATGATTCAACCCACGATGTATGCTCGTGGCTGCGATACTGCTCGAACGTGCACCACAGACCTTCCACCACCGATGTCAGCCTAAACGATGTAACTTTCAACTCAAATACAAGCACAAATAGTCGTACGTTATACACGTTATACCCAATAACTCTACGAGTTCGGTAGATAAATTACTGCAGCATGCACGAACAACTGTGTTAACACAAATTTATCAAGTACTGATGTCTTAACGGATATTTAATAAGATATATATCAAAGATATGAGACTTATTCCGAACTGAAATGTAATTATATAGAATATATTTATGATCAGACTACTCCATTATAATTTGTTGTAGTTGCTTGAATAAACGAAACAACTAACCGGCAAAGAGATAAAAGAGAACACAACACGTGACTAGTTAAAATATGATACCAATCTGTTTGAAAGAGATATTGAGGATTGTGTGTTCATTGATGTAAGCTAGTCTTTTATTTCATCGCATGATCGCCGATATTTGTATTTTCATGAGTGGCGTTACAACAACTCTTCGTTTTCGTTTCTGATTTCCAATAATATAATATTAAGTCCGCCTACGTGGTCGAGTGGTTAAGGTCGCTGACTTGAATACCACTGTAACCTATCATCACTGATGGTCACGGGTTCGAGCCCCGCTCAGGCCGTGTCTTATTTTATGAAAAAGTTGGCAGTTTCGTACGGAGGTTGGTGCACCCAAGTACTGGTTAACCGCTGGAGCCTGACCAGGAAAGGTGTTGTTAGGTAAGCTGCCCGCCGGCGATATAGCCCAAAATGGTGCTGATGCATGCGTATAACCCGAAATATAACATAGCATAAAACATAACTAATATAATATTAGTTTCAAATTTTATTCACTTTACTGTCTATGTCGGGAGCCTCATTGCACTTCAATGCACAACCTCACAACCACTTTTGTTAGTGTGAACGTCCGTAATAAGAACTAATTCCGCTTTAATTTTCAAGTTAGTTTATGTTTGCTGTCTAAATTAAACACAGATAAAACAAATTCATTAGAATATATTACTTAATACCTCACTGTTCATAATAATCCGAAAATAGTTAAAATACAAAAAAGTACATCTAACCGAGCAGGAATATGAAACCCAATCGATGGCAGAGAAAATGCCATCGTTCAGTTGTAAGATGAAGTTTTCTTTCACTGAGAAATTTAAATCATTCACGGTGACTGCAAACCACAATAGAAAGCATTATCTATAATATCAAATGATAATAAATAAAATAAACCGTTCACATTAATTTAAATGTTATATATATAGTACAAACTCAACCATACACACGATTTCTCCTCTCCTATATTTCTCTCTCTCTTTCAAAAGACGTAATGACATTTTCTCTCCATCATATGTATACATTGTATTGATGCTTAATGTATCTGCGTGGACTGTATTTAGCATGTACATACTATATAAAATACATTAATCTATGTTAGTACATTAACATTGATTTTGTATTTTTGTATGTTGATTGAATTTAAAAAAAGCAAAAAAAAACATTATATGTGGCTACGCAAAACCAAAGACAAAAGGAGTCGAGATACATGTACAGTCTACAACCGTTATGTCAAAGTTGGTTATGTCGACTTATCCGGTTATCACGAAGTCGCATCAAAGTCCCGTTTCAGACAATATCATTGTATATATAACTGGCTCCGTTTATATCGAATTTCTTTAAGCCAAACTTCGGTTATGTCGAAGTATTGTTTTCGGTCCTACGTAATTCGACATAACGGATGTAGACTGTACATAAATCGAAACAACCTATCTAAGTTAGATCAATCAAATACTGTCAACACTACCACACAGATTAACTACACACAAAACATGAATATGTGCTAAGGAATAGTGCTATGTAATTAAGAAACCATGTAGAACATCATCACTTAGCTTTTCGAAGAACATATTATAACCCCGTGCTCCGTGGTAATACCGTACCCGTGGTAGATTTGCTAAGGCGTCCGCCTACGAAGCGGAAGGTCGAAGATTCGAATCTCGTCAGGGATTCGTTCTGATATGGCCGGTTGGTGAGCCGCCAGCTAGTTAAATAATGGTTACAGATTGCCAACCAGCCTGGCGTCTGGCATACAAGCATAATACTCGGGAAGTACTAATGTTCATACAAGAGGTGTCTCATAAGTCAGAAATGGCTGGCTCTTTAAATAGGGGTCACACTATAATAAACCAACACACACTTTACTTTTTATATGATCGAACAGTCAGAGGAGATTATGTAACAGTATATGAACTACAGAAACGTATCGACACAAAGGATAATGGAAAATCAACGGTTTAGATGGGATTCAGCAGTTTGCACAATTATGTTATACCACTCTTAGAGTATGTCGATTGTTATCCACAATAGAGCATCTAACATGGCTGTGTCCTCACGCAGGACACTTGCAGTTCACATTGCCACCTCTTGGCAGTGTATTCCATCGGTCTCAAACATAATGTTGCAAACACTTGTTTCGCCATCGATCTAAAACATTGTATATAAACTAATACTATAACATTTCGTAATTATCCATGTCCTCTAAATTATTAAGCGTGGACTCAATGCGTACATCGCCAATTAAGGTCCTATATTTAGTTAGTGTAATGTGTGCTGCAAATCATCTCCAGTCCGCCTCCGTGGTCGAGTGGTTACGGTTGATGACTTGTATATATATCACTGTAACACATCATCTCTGATGATCACTGGTTCGAGCCCCCGCTCAGACCGTGTCTCTTTATATGAAAACAGTTGGAAGTTACTGGTTAACCGCTGGTGCCTATCCAGGAAAGGTGCTGTTAGGTCATATGTCCGTCGCTCAAATAGGCAATCGATAGCGACATTACATAAACTTAAATAAAAAAGCAAATCATCTGAGAATCTTCAAACGTTCCATGGTATGCATGAACACTAAATCGTACATTAGATATAATTGCAGATCGTATTCCTCAGTTGGATGCCTGGCTCAAAGATGTGCACGCAGACACTGGGGAAATTAATATACTCTGTATTTGTCGTGCTTAGGAAAGCGTTTGATCGCGTAGATCATGATGTTCTTATAGTTAAGCTCAAACTGTAATGGTCTGTTTTCTCAGTAAATAACCGTGATGCTAGTGATTTGAGTTCTAGCCATGTTCATCACACATTTTCTTCTTCTGGAATTGTTTTGAATTGGAGAAACTCTAAAAACATCACGAGGATGGCCAATAATGTGTACATGGCAATCTGACAACGATCGTATATTATTACTCGCTTGGACAAATGGTTACGGCCGTTGACTTAATCATCCTGCCCACCACCATTGTATGTTGAAATCCCACCGTGGCTGTCGAATTCTGTCATTAGAAGAAGCTATACAGTTGGCTTGCAAAAGGTCAGTGGATCTACCAGACGACCCGTCCGTGTCTGAAATATTGCTCGAAGGTGTATCCGGTGACTACTTCCATCAATACTAACTAGAGAATCGCCATATGACCTACGCTATTGGTGCGACTTTAAACCCAAAGAACAAACAACCTATACTATATAAAAGTATAGCTCACCAGTTTCAATGAAGAATAGGTTGATTTACTTTATCATCGCAGAGAATATGGGCGAGCAAAAGGCACTGTCGAATAGTGGATGAGCTTAGTAAAGTATGCTAAGCATTAATAATATGTACCATTGAGTGATCATGTATTACTACTAATAAAATGTATTACATATCAAAAGAATGTCTTTTCCGTTCTTTATTCAAGCCCGTAGACACACTGAGGCACACCGTGACAGCTGCTTCGGTCAAAATGTCCAAAGCAAAAAATGAAAACTTAAATAAATAAAATGCGAAAAATATCCCTTTGCTGTATACAATGTTGACTGCTAGAGAGCTGAATGATCCGTACATATGTATACGTCTAAGCTCATTAAATCAGAAATCACTTCTATACCCCAACAATTTTAATGTGGAACATGCCCCGGACCCCCATATGTTGCCTCGGTTGAAATTTGCCTCTGGCTACAGTACTGTTATTGCTATATTCAAGGTTTGTAAATATTTCTAACAACTAGCATGAAACTATAAAACAGCGTTTCAACATTTATTAAATGAATAAATATGACAGTGGAAGTCGTGATAGCGCAGTGATAGCGCGTTCGCTTCAGGTGCGAAAGGTCCGTAGTTCGAGCCCCGCTGGAGCCGTTACGATTGTGTCCTTAGGCAAGGCATTTCAATTCCACATTGCCTCTTCTCTCCCTCGTGGCGATGGATTCCATCAGGAATGAGGTCTCGAGAGTGATTTATATAAGTTGAAAGAACTTGTTTCGCAATCGAACTAAAATTAATTTGTATAAACTAATAAATATGGCATAAGCTGATGGCGCGACTTTAAACCCATAACATAAACAAATAAAATAAATAATGTATTACCTGAAAAGACGACTGTCGCAATACCATAATATTACTTGGCAACATTAAACTGAGACTCATTAATTTCCGCCAAAGTCTTCGTAAGTTTCCGTGAACTACGACAAGGACATGCGTTAGGTTTTTACCGTTAATATTTGAATCAAGTCAGTAAGTAAGTGTACCATAATCTAAAGCTCATATTTTACTTCGGACATCCGATTATTAACGAAGTAAGTTCACGGAATATGCAAATGTCTGTTTAATATTGCCAAACAATACAGTGTCTGACTAGTTTCAATACAATAACAAATGGATCCGTGTTATTTACTTGACATTATAAGTACTGTCTATGCTGTTCAATGTCTATTCGGCACTCATTATAGTTCTCCAAATCTACAGGGATTTTTACCTAAAACTACTCACGTTTCTGGCAAAAATACACAATATAATTATATCAATAGACTGGAGATTTTCAAATCGCTACTTGGTGCTAAATTCATTTGTTGGAAACGATGTTGGGATAGTTTCAAAGTTTATTACGGCAAATCAGCAATATATACATGTACATGCTTTTGGCCATTAACAACTAATAGTTTGAATATTGCAAGGAAATAAATATAAGCGTATAAACATGCAGCTAATTTACAATTCATACAGACAAAACATGATACAATTAGACACACTATTTTAAATTACGGAACAGTTAGCATGGTAAATGTATGTTCACGTATACATTTGCTTCTTTGATATAGCTGACAAGTTTAAAGCGACATTACATCGCAAAAAGCCATAACTATGTATGATTCTGCTTACAAAATTTAGTGTGACAATTATCAATTTTCGTAAAGTAGTAGATACCCCAAACTTCAGCACCATACAATAATGTGGGTTATTCATAGTGTTGAGCACAGAAAACTAAGTTATGCATGTCAAAACGTAAGTTATCGAAAAGAGAAACAAAACTACTAGTATGGTACGTCTTGTTTAGCTAACACTTTCACAGCACTTGACATATGACCCGCATTGGAATAATTGATACACAAATAAGTGAAGTTGTCAACAAATGTGTTTAATAAATAATAAATGATCAATAAAATGTATCCACATTTCGAAGTTGTTTCCCATGTTCAAAAATACCGGAATATTAATTTTCAAATCCCATTTTAATTTGCGTTTGGAGACTCTTTGGATCAGTGGCTAATAAAACAACGTCATTAGCAAATAATAACCGGTATCTTAGCAACATGTCTAGATCAGTATATGTCAAAGTGTTCATGCATGTTAATACAATCGCCAATATCATTTACAAATAACACAAATAATAACGAGGACAGAGGTTCACCCTGTTTCAACCCGAGGGTGACATTGAAAACAATCTGATATATTTAGGCTACTAGATACTAGTTTTACACAAACATTAACGTGATGGTATATATACTTCAACATTTCACTCATTTTACAACTAGGATTTAATAAATTGTTTCCATAATGCCTGGACTACTGCTCGGAGGGACATCGGTGTCTTCTACCACCACTAATAGTTGGAGAGTTGCCAAATAAGCTAAATTGCCGATGCGACTTTACGTCTCCAAAGCAAACAAGCACAACCTGAATCACAGGGAGTAGGCTAGCATAGCATTAGCGCAACTGTTATGGAAACCTCAACAATTCTCGAAACCGAAAGTAGATGATTTTAAACGATTGAACATCTTTGTACGAAGATTACATTCTGTTACATAATTGTGTACTATTAGTATTGCATTTCTTTATTAAGGGATGTCACAACATCTTGTTCTCGTTTGATTGTATTCGTTACAGAACCAGCTATACTCAAGTCAGGGTTGAAGTAAAGAAAACCGAGCTAAGACTCTTGAAAACTCATAGAATGGTCATTATTCCAGTTGTTAGCAGGCTGAAGTCTCGATTCCAGGGTTCGAACCTCCAGGGATCGCAAGTTCGATCCCCAGTCTGACCCTAATAATATTAACAATCTTTCAGATGGGACATTGATCACAGGTCTCGTGTCGGTGTTTTCTTCGTGCACGTACACGAACCCGAGAGGATTCTGGATCTCTCTCTCTCTGTGCACTATCATCAAACATTCTAAAATGACGAATCTCTTCAGGAGACGTCGCTCATGTGGGCAACCTGTAGCGATGATAAATACACACAGATATTCTTGACAAGAATATTATTGTATTTCATTGGGCTCTGTCCGTTTCTTCGTAACAATCTCAAAACTTAATGATCATAATTGCAATGTAATGTATGTACATCGATCACTTTTAGCATGTTGCAGCGCAGTTACAGACAAACCTGTCACTCGCATACAGATCAAATTCATTTTTTTAAATGTTTATACAAATTTATTTGAGCTCGATCGTGAAACACGTTCTTACAACTTATATTAATCACTCTCGAGACCTCATTCCTGATGGAATCCATCGTCACAAGGGAGAGAGAAGAGGCAACTTGGAATTAAAAATCCTTGTCTAAGGGCACAATCGTAGCGGCTCCAGTGGGGCTCGAACTCCAAGCCTTTCGCATCTGAAGCGAACGCTCTACCACTGCACAATCACGACTTCCACACAGTCAAATTCATTTTCCTGATTAGGACTATATCTTTAAGCAGGACTAGTGACATACTGTATAATTCATTGTCATATCTACAGTCAATCTAATTTAATATCAGAAATAGAATTATTAAAAGATCGTTTGCAGATAACAACAGTGGTATGCCTTAGGCAGCATTATAACAACAGTATATTAACTGTATATTAAATTGTATGTTTCAATATCACCCCCAGGCTGTATAAATAATAATTAGAATATGTCATGTGTGCTTATATTAGTTAGGATTGTGCACAGTTCAAGGAAAGGCGAAGCCACGTCCTACCTTGACATTGTAAATGGCCTTTTACTCTCTCTTTGTTGAGAGTAAATCAGTTATTCTCTAAAGCTCTCATACCTGAATAAAAGACAACATACACAAACAATTTAGGAATAAGACTCGTATTTGGCAGCATATATCTAGATAAAGTCTTAGTTACTGCCAAATATGTTGTCTCTAGAAGACTGAACACCTGTATCTCAAACCTATGTACGCCCCAATAAGCACGAAATACACGAGACAATTACCCAACTAAAACCGATACTGTAAACCCAGTTATTTTCATAACGAGAATAATTTCATATAATATGATCAGTGCTATATACAAAAAATATACTGACTCCAAAAAAGAGACTGTGCAATTGTCTCAGATGTAAAAATTATATTATTTTTTAAGCAAAATTAGGCAAATTATTTGGTCTCAAAATGTGCGAAATATTGGGTGCATTAGTGCAATGTGTGAAGGATTATTTTCTTCACTCATGATAGCAAAATCCATAATTTTAAAATTTGTAGTGAAAAGGTAACGCTGAAAAAAGTAAAGCCCAATATAAAAGTTCACCGTGTTTTGTATCGTGTCAGTATAGCTTTTAATTAAATCTATTCTTTTGATCTATTATAATTTGTGCTATACGTGATTTGGTTGGATTTAAAAATAAAAAAGGTTTTATAGTAGTTGTAACCAGTTTAATCAATGGTGTCCACTTTGTAACCGAGAATTTGCGAGTTAGAGCCACGTCAGTACTACGGTGCATGTGTCCTTAGGCACTTAGTTTCCACATTGCCTCTTCTATCTCCGTTACGGCGATGAAATATATCAGAAATGAGATCTCGAGAGCGATTAATCTTAATGTAGTAAATACGTGTTTCGCTATCAAGCTATTAATAAGTTAGCATAAATCACAATTTTAATCGGCTGTATCATTTTGCATTATCAGGGAATCTATGCAGTATAATTGATTGTCCATCAACCAGCTTTCCTCGAAAATTCGAACAAACTGAGCAGTAATGTCTCTTTTTCTTAGTAGATTTGGGAATGTTAGCCATTTTGCACAGACGCTTAATAATAATTTGCACACCGGAAGTAAACTTATTTGAAGAGTAGATAAGAACGGTAATCATGTATTGACTATCGATAGACTTTCCGAATTGGACTATAGCCCATAGCAAAATAATGACATGCCCTATGAGTAGTGGGTAGACTTCCGCAATATAGTATACAGTATCAGCTTGTTATGGATAATCGGAAACATTTATGTCGCAATTATTCATATAATTCAATTATCAATCAGATTAACTCGATAAACACCACTCTAGACTTCTGCAATATTGGGACTATGACAGACGTCCTAAGATATTTATGTTTATTTGCCATGAACCTCAGTACTGTATAATGGATGGACATTTCCGGAATGTATTTATAATATCGTGTAAAAACAAAGCAACACAAAATATGCAATGCAAGTTGAAAATAGAGCCTGGTATGTTTGTATTAAAGCGCCAGTATGCGCTTACTTAGAATGTTCTGCACATGGAGATAGTGTAAGGAGCGGATGGTTAGTTGACTATTGTGATTATTTTCTTATATGTTCACTTTTAAATAATTAATTATTAAGATAAAGAGTAAACTAGGCTCACAAACGAATATGCATTTATGAAATTAGTAGTGGTAAATTGCCTCCCTTTATGTGTGTATTTTTAACCAAATCACCAATAACTCTATAAATGGTTATTTACTAACGCTATGATGAATTTGCATATGCATCAAAGTACTATTATTTTAGACATAAGATATAGAGACATTCATTATTTTTGCACGGGCCATCTTTGGCCAAACCCAATACAAAGAACCATTTATGCACACTCTAGTCGAGATAGAACCTCCATGGCCGAGTGGGTCCGCCTGCGTGGTCTAGTGGTTACGGTCGCTGACTTGTATACCACTGTAATCTATCATCACTGATGGTCACGGGTTCGAGCCCCGCTCATGCCGTGTCTCATTTATATGAAAAAGATGGCAGGTTCTTACGGAGGTTTGTACATCAAGTATTGGCTAACCGCTGGAGCCTGCCCAGGAAAGGTGTTGTTAGGTAAACTACCCGTCGCTCAAATGGCCAACCGATAAATAAATAAACTTAAATAAAATAAAAATTGAAATAATAATGGCCGAGTGGGTAACGCCGTTGACATCAAATCACACGACCCCTGGCAGCTGTAGGCATGAATCCCAATGAAGAGTCTCACAAATTATGTTATGTGAGGAAGCTATCCAACTGGCTTACGGAACTATATTATTGCCTATCATTTAAACATTATGATATATATATATATATATATATATATGAATGTGTCGTGCTGTAAACACGGATACTGAACTGCTCATAATGTGACAGTCAATAGTACCCATGGGTTATTTTAATATTAAGCTCAATCTATTTCGTTGCAATTTCTTAAGGAATCTGTCTAAAATAGTTTTGTCTGCAATCAATAGTTAATACAATACAATACATTGCATGAACATGCAAATTGTTTAGTCCACCAACGGCCCGCACCAGAAATATATACTCGGCAAGTGTGTGTGTGTGTTTGTGTGTGTGTGTGTGCGTGCGCGTGCGTGCGTACGTATTTTACGTTTATTCATCGTCGCTACCGATTGCCCATATGGACGATCCTGAGAGGCTTCGACAAAAATACCAACTAGTCGTTCTCCAATATCAGTATGACATCATCGGCACTTCACCAGATCCGTGCCAACAGGACGCGGAAGAGAAGGGGTCCACGACGGGGGAAGGTCTGGGTCAGACCATGGATCGGGAGGCGACGGCAGTTTGGCCTGTACGACCAGGTTCTGGTGGAACTCCGTAACGAGGACCAATCATCTTTCAAGAACTTCATGCGGATGTCCCCCGGGTTGTTCGACGAGCTACTAGCCAGAGTGGGCCCCAGGATCACCAATCAACAAACCTGGTACAGGGAGCCCCTGGAGCCTAGCATAAAGCTTGCCCTGACTATGCGTCACCTTGCATCTGGGAGCAAGTATGCCGCGATGAAGTTCGGTTGGAGGGTCCCTCACAACACCCAGTCACTCCTCGTTCGAGAAGTCTGTCAGGTCATCATCGATGAATACATGGACGAGGTGATGATTTGCCCTACCACTCCTGATGAATGGCGTGCCATTGCGGACAGGTTGTATGAAAAGTGGAACTTCCCTCATACATGCGGGGCACTTGATGGTAAACACGTTGCCTATCGGTGTCCTCCAAAGACTTGGTCCTTGTACTACAACTATAAATGATTTTATTCCGCTGTTCTGATGGCGCTTGTAGATGCCGGCTACAAATTCATCTAGGCATATGTCGGTGGTACATGATCAGCATCCGACGCTCAGATGTGCAATGACTCTGAGCTAAGGGAATGCGCTGAAGATGGTACCCTAGGTTTCCCTGACCCCGAACCTATTCCCAACGACTACCAGGATGTGCCCTAGTACTTCGGGGGGAGGTGGAGGCAACTGATGCGGGAACTGAGTCAGCAGAAGAGGCCCGGGAACCATCACCGGAAGGAGATGGAGAGCGTGGTGACTGAGAGCGACCGTGTTTGGGCTCAGCAGCAAGATCATGAGCAGGTGAATCGGCGGCTTTCGACGATGGCCCTGGGGATGATGGTGCATAGGTGATCTTGCCTCTACCTCGGCCACTAGCAGACTTCCTGGTTGTTGACTTCTTTGTGTTATTGGGTGCCATGTTCATAGTTCGATGACTACTGTACGAATGCGGTACTGTACAGATTGGCGACGTATTTATGCAGAACGTCACGTGATCGTTGGCAACAAGCCGAGCGCGCTGCGCAAAGGTTTCTCATAATTTACTCATACGTTGGGCACAAGTCGAGAACGCTGGACTTACGCTGGCTATACGCTGCCATAAGTTATATATAACTTAGTGATAGGTTACTAATAGGTTACACATACGATACAAAAACGTTCAATACGTTATGCATACGCCCAATGTATTCATACGGTAGCATTTTCGATTCTTTCAACTCTTCTCCTGCTATCTTATTTTCAAACATAATGCCTTCTCTCTTTATAAAAATTAATAAATGCATTTGTACATATACTATACTAATATATAGGATCGATAGATTATTGTAAAACAACTGTAATTGATATTATATGTTTACATATGTAATTGTTAATTACAACATGAAACAAATAAACGGGCTACTCCTCGTAGCTGAAAAAATAGAAAAAAAGAAGAATTTTCGATGCTTTTTTGGGCGTATGCCGACTTGTTGACATTATTTTATGAGTTTTCATACGCTATGTATAAGTTTCTCTAAAACGTTATAGTGTGACAACACCATTAGTAAGCATAACTTCTTTTTATGAAAAATCACTGTCCCCATGTGCACACACCCTTAATATATGTGGCTACATTTGATGTCATGTTGTTAGTGCAAGCGTAAATTTACTTGAGACAGTATCGGTTTAAAGTCCCATCTGAGAGAGTAGTTATGGTCGCAGACTTGTATACAACTATAACCTATCATCACTGATGATCACGGGTTCGAGCCCGGCTCTGGCAGTGTCACTTTATATGAATAAGTTGGGCTGATATCAAACTAGTACGTAATAACCTCTCAATATTAGCATTTAATTCAGATAACAGTCGCGTCCTTCAAATTTCTCTCCAATTTGGAATATACGGATGTTGATAAAACTGTAAAGCCTTAGATGGATTGTAATCACGTGCTATTACACGGGCTAAGTACTGCACGGGCATTATAATAGAGGTTGTTAGGCAATTTAATCGATTCTATATAGCACGGCACGATAATTGTATGACGGAAAATGAATTGATAGAACTTAGTTCCAATATACAACATACTGTCTTTATTCCAGACATGTTTGATATGGCATAACAGCTCACGTGGTTGTCCGATTAGCGCAGTGGTTAGCGCGCTCGCTTCAACCCGGGTTAGATCCTCGTACCGGGAAGTATATGAGATGGTACATGGTACCGTTCAAATTGTTGGTTATCCATTTTGCGTCTCTGAATATCTGATCCAATACCTTCATATTACACGGACTCACAGAATAAAAACAACCCCAATTAGCTCTAGTGGTTAGCGCGCTCGCTTCTCACAAATGCAACCCGGGTGCGATACCCGCACCGGGAAGTATGTCAGATGGTACGGTTGTCGTCAGATCGGACAGGTAGGTTTTCTCCGGGTACTCCGGTTTTCTCCCACACTAATTACAACATATACGCTTTCATCCGAGCCAACGAGAGTGATTAATATAAGTTGTTAAGACTTGTTTCGCAATCGTTGTAAAATAAATAAAGCTTACATTTTAAACTAAGCCTCACGTAACAGTGATTTAAGTATAGTTCTAGTGTTAATTGTGGTCTGTCCCATATATGTACACTATGTTGTGGGGCCTTTTTCTCTACACAGACGGATTTGTAGGCCAGTTGTTAACACGCTGAACTGGTATTCCAGGGATCGCAGGTTCAATCCCCCGTCTGACCCTAATAAATTAACAGTCTTTCAGGTGAGACTTTAAACCGAGGTCTCGTGTTGGTGATTAACACCGTTCACGTAAAAGAACCAGATGAGACTCTGGAATGTGTCTCTGTCTGTCTCATTGCACTATCCTCCAACACTCTAAAATGACTAATCTCATCAGGACGTCGCACATATGGGCAACCGGTAGCGACGATAAATAAACGTAAAACACACACACTATCTCTACTCTCTGAGTGTCTGGGTTAAGGTCATATCAAGTAATGTCTGAAAAAAACACATCATATATTAATTGTTAATTAACAGCTAATGTATGATATAAAACCTTTATACAAACAATGACATAGAACGTATTAGCAACTGATATTGAAAAGATGTTTGTATTCTGGATCGGAATTCTTTCAACTCTTCTCCTGCTATCTTAGTTTCAAACATAATGCCTTCTCTCTTTATAAAATTTAATAAATGCGTTTGTACATATACTATACTAATATATAGTATCGATAGATTATTGTAAAACAACTGTAATTGATATGATATGTTTACATATGTAACTGTTAATTACAACATGAAAAAAATAAACGGGCTACTCCTCGTAGCTGAAAAAAAAAAGAAGAGGTGTCTCATAAGTCAGAAATGGCTGGCCCTTTAAATAGGGGTGACACTATAATAAACAAACACTTTTATATATACAATGACATAGAAAACATATTAATTAAAGAAACACTACATGTTAAGCATAGCATTCAGCAATACGAGTTTTAAAGATAGTGGGTGGGTTTGAATTTTGAATATAATGAAGTAGTGAATTCCAAATGGAAGAACCTGAATAAACAAACGTATTACGGAATATTTCCAACTTAGGTTTAGGCGTATATAGTTGTAATGAAGAAGAGTGTAGTGGAGAGAATTACCATAAGATCATGTAGCTTTCAATTCAATCCACTTGTCTTAATAGTTGTATTGTATGGATGTTATATGTCATGTTTATCTTGATAAATACAATATGTTTAAACCAAAAAAAAAAAAGAACGTAACTGTAAAAATACATTTCTAATTTATTTTATTCCAATGTCAAATACCCTGCCTGCCTGTCTGTCTGCCTGCCGCCTGCCTGCCTGTCTGCCTGCCTGCCTGCCTGCCTGCCTGCCTGCCTGCCTGCCTGCCTGCCTGCCTGCCTGCCTGCCTGCCTGCCTGCCTGCCTGCCTGCCTGCCCCTGCCTGCCTGCCTGCCTGCCTGCCTGCTGCCTGCCTGCCTGCCTGCTGCCTGCTCCTGCTGCCTGCCTGCCTGCCTGCTGCCTGCCTGCCTGCCTGCCTGCCTGCCTGCCTGCCTGCCTGCCTGCCTGCCTGCCTGCCTGCCTGCCTGCCTGCCTGCCTGCCTGCCTGCCTGCCTGCCTGCCTGCCTGCCTGCCTGCCTGCCTGCCTGCCTGCCTGCCTGCCTGCCTGCCTGCCTGCCTGCCTGCCTGCCCGCCCGCCCACTAACCCACGGATAGTGATAATGTGATTATCAGTGTTACATATCTAATAAACGAAAGCATTGTCTAAATACTCTCTTGTTATGGAAGCTGTTGTGTTTGAATTCTCTTGGGCATTATATTCGTCCAAATCGAAAATGACAACTCCGTATCGAACGCCAGAACCTGAAGCAATAAAGACGTGTGTATTGAATGTAATGTATTGTAGAGGAAGAACATAATTGCTTAGAAACGACGTATGGTCTCCGGAGGTATAGCCAACCGTAGCACCAGGTGGAACTGTTTGTATTATGCAAAGTGTTTTAGACAATTGCAAACACATATATTAAACAAACGCTCGCCAGTATGCCCGGTGGGGGCGAGGGTGAATAACCGTTTTATATAATTGTGTCTAATGTCGCCACCGCATAAACTCGCCACCGCATACATGCAGACGGGTCAGTAGTCCAGTGGTTAACACGTTGAACTGCGAATCCTGTGATCGCAGATTCGATCCCCTGTCTGACCCTAATAATATTAACAGTCTCAGTGGGGACTTAAACCGAGGTATCATGTTCGTGTTTTACACTGTGCGCGGAAGTCGTGATAGCGCAGTGGATGCGCGTTCGTTTCAGGTGCGAAAGGTCTGGAGTTCGAGCCCCGCTGGAGCCGTTACGATTGTGCCCTTAGGCAAGGCATTTAAATTCCACATTGCCTCTTCTCTCTCCTTCATGGCGATGGATTCCATCAGGAATGAGGTCTCGAGAGTGATTAATATAAGTTGAAATAACTTGTTTCGCAATCGAGCTAAAATAAATTTGTATAGATTACACTGTGCGCGTAAATTAACCAGGTGCGATTCTGGAATGGGTCTCTGTCTGTATCATTGCATTATCCTTCAAATATCTAAAATGACTAATCTCTTCTTATATGGGCAACCGGTAGCGACGATAAAGAAACGGTAACATATACACACACGCGTACCGCACGCGCACTAACACGCACACGCGCACACGCACGCGCGCGCACACACACACACACACACACATAATGCAGTCGACCGACTAGTGAATAGCCTTATTGACCACTTCCGTCTATAGTACAAATATTTGAGAAGTTGTGTGTGTATGTATTTTATCGGAAATCTTGTTGTTTGACGTGTATCACTATCAATTGTAACAGCCCGTGACACCACTCATCAGTACAAGACACGTGTGTGCTTGACATTTGTGTTATGTATATATAGCATACTGATCCTGTTTCAATAAATCTTTATTTACGTCGTCCTGCATGGAATAGGGTTTTGTTTTGCAACTATATGAGCAGTTGTTATTACACAATGTGTTATGAATCTTATTCTTAGTTGTCGTGCATTATCGTCATGAACAAAAACCATATACAGACTATATCGGTTATATCGAATCCCGTCGGACCAAACAAAATACTTCGACGACATAGCCGAAGTTTGACTTAACGAACTTCGATATAAACGGAGCCAGTTATATGTAAAATGATAGTGTCTGAAACGGGACTTTGATCCGACTTCGAGATAACCGGATAATTCGACATGACCGACTTAGACATAGCGGATGTAGACTGTACTGTAATCTTCCACATACACCGGTAAATATGCTATATATGAAATATTGTTCTAAACCACACTGCACAGATCTAGGAGAATTGGCATGTAGCATTACATTGGGGACTTCTACTAAGCTTGCTCAAACTATGCCTCTATTGTCATATTCGACCCCACTGTAGGTATGGGGTCATATTCGACCCCACGGTAGGTAGGGGTCATATTCGACCCCACGGTAGGTAGGGGTCATATTCGACCCCACGGTTAGTAGGGGGGTCATATTCGACCCCACGGTTAGTAGGGGGTCATATTCGACCCACGGTTAGTAGGGGGGTCATATTCGACCCCACGGTTAGTAGGGGGTCATATTCGACCCGCGGTTAGTAGGGGGTCATATTCGACCCACGGTAGGTAGGGGGTCATATTCGACCCTGCGGTAGGTAGTCATATTCGACCCCACAGTAGGTAGGGGGTCATGTTCGACCACACAGTAGGTAGGGGGTCATATTGCACCCCACGGGAGGTGGAGGATCATATTCGACCCCACGGGAGGTTGAGGGTCATATTGCACCCCACAGGAGGTGGAGGGTCATATTCGACCCCACGGGAGGTGGATGGTCATATTCGACCCCACGGGAGATGGAGGGTCACATACTTGCCATAGACTTATACAGTACAACCCTTTAAAGAAACCGCAATTAGTGTATACACATTTATTTTAGCTTGATTGCGAAACAAGTTCTTTCAACTTATATTAATCACTCTCGAGACCTCATTCCTGGTGTAATCCATCGCCACGAGGGAGAGAGAAGAGCCAACGTGGAATTTAAATGCCTTGCCTAAGGGCACAATCGTTACGGCTCCAGCGGGGCTCGAACTCCGGACCTTTCGCGAACGCGCATCCACTGTGCTATCACGACCACAATTGCAAGACCATGATATGTTGTATGAGGCAACTCCTAGTCGATCATTACTTAGCTTGCTCAAATTGTGTTATGGGGCACACACTTTACATTTGTTTAGATCGGCATTGTAAAACTCATTCAAATTCACCTTCTCAGAAACAACAATGCCTAGATCGTTGCTAGTTGGAATGCATTATTACCTAGTAAACTACTACTAAGGGTGCTCAAATTGTGTTATTGGCCACATAACTAATACACAATAGTTGAACCCCGTGCCTTATCATATGCATATAATTTGACCAAATAACACGATAAACGAATAATAATAAATTCAAGTCTATGCAAAATACTGAATTATTGACATTGCTCTTGTGGTCGTTGACTCTGCTTGCCCGTTACTGAATACAGCTGCTGCATCGCCATCGTTATGCATTCCAGGGAAGTGTTCCTCGGTAGTAATGTGTATCTTACCGTCGTCCTAACGACCACCAGCGTAAGCTAGTGTGGTACAATGTGTGTTTTCTGATGACAAGAATGGACACAATTTTATTAAGATGTTCCTCGGTAGTACTGTGTATCTTACCGGCGTCCTAACGACCACCAGCGTAAGCTAGTGTGGTACAATGTGTTTTTTCTGATGACAAGAATGGACACAATTTTATTAAGATGTTCCTCGGTAGTACTGTGTATCTTACCGGCGTCCTAACGACCACCAGTGCAAGCTAGTGTTGTACAATGTGTTTTTTCTGATGACAAGAATGGACACCATTGTATTAAGATGTTCCTCGGTAGTACTGTGTATCTTACCGGCGTCCTAACGTCCTAAATTTTATTAAGATGACTTGTGTATCAGTTGTCTACAATACTATTGGAAAAACACCAAACATATGTTCCTCTACTGTTGCTGAGTAACCACCATTATAGATTTATTCTTTATTTCAGTCTCATCGTTGTACAATACATAAAATATACACAACAAATTATCGTGGCATAGTACAACACCATTCATTATAAAAGAATTATAAGAGACTAATGTAATCACAGATAATCAAACTATCACAGTCTAAGGACATATTATTATATTTACATATTAAAACCGGGGAACAGTCGCTAATTGAAAATTAAATACTTACTAAAACCGGAAATTTTTTGAAATACTGAAATGGAAAAAAAGCACTAATGCGCAATTAAGAAATGTTTTAAAATATCAGTTATCAACCTCGATCAGATCGCGGTTGAACTAATTAGCAGCTGTTTCTCGGAATGGATAAGAGACACACAATCAATAAATCAAATGGATACATTATTTACATAAATAAAATGATCAATGTCAGTGTATTGTTGCTTTCCCTGCGTAGGCTATCAACATGCTCCAAGAATTCCAACCTCGGCAACAAATTAGTATCATGCCATGTTATTGCCTAATAATTTCAATTCACGCGGAATGTGATTAAGCAAGTCATTAAAATGATTAAATACATACTTACTCTTGTTAAAATAAGTTAATTATTGTTACCACAAAGGCGATTTGCTAACTATGTTTCATTAGCAAGTTCCATTAAAGATCGACAACCTCATTAAATTCGGCGCAATAATTCACGGAGATAATTTCCTGAACCACCAACAGTAGAACTACATTTAGTTTCTAAACTACATTGACATTGATTTCTTACTCGTATGTGTCGGATATTCCAGTGTTTTATTGTCACAAAGGACAATGTTCTTCTCTAGCATGACATCACAAACAGCGCTTAGTGAAATAAAGCAGTTTCCTAGAAACCTAATGTCGTTGACTTCAAGGCACTTGCCCTGCATCGCTATATGTTCGAATCCCACTGCTGGTATCGAATTATTGCATGTGAGGAAGCTATCCAACTGGCTCGCGGTAGATTGGTGGTTCTACCTGTGTACCCTCCGCCGCATGAGTGTGTGTGTTAAGTTTATGTATCGTCGCTACCGGTTGCCCATTTGAGTGACCCCTCCTGAAGAGATTAGATTGTTAGATAATAGTGCAATGACACAGACAGAGACCCATATGGGCAACCGGTAGCGACGATAAATAAACGTAAAACACATGCAGATAAAGTTTACGAGAATTATATACCTTGACTTGACATATGCAATCACGAATATTACCAGCATAACATTAGACGACTACCGGGAAGTGTGTGAGATCGTACGATGGTCGTCAGATCCAAGAATTAAGAAAACATAACAGTTTTTGGTGAGTTATGTAGATACCCAATTTCAGTAATTTTCAAAGAAACCGTTTTAAATTACTGAGTAAAAAGTATGAACAATCCTGCGTTTGATGACCAACGTAATGGTAACAATGATACCTGTTGGGCTAAACATATTAAACGGTTATTAGATAGACTCGTGTATGGATATATATATAATATAATTTTATTAGTCAAGAGATACATTATGCTTCAATGCCCAAGCATCGTGTGTGTGTGTGTGGTGTGTGTGTGTGTATGTGTGTGTGGTATGTGCGTGTGGTGTGTGCGTGTGTGGTGTGTGTTGTGTGTGTGGTGTGTGTGTGTGGTGCGTGTATGTGTGGTGTGTGTGGTATGTGTGTGTGGTATGTGTTTGTTGTGTGTGTGGTGTGTGTGGTGTGTGTGGTGTGTGTGGTGTGTTTGTTTGTGGTGTTTGTGTGATGTGTGGTGTTTGGGTGTGGTGTATGTGCGTGTGATGTGTGCGTGTGCTGTGTGCGTGTGGTATGTGCGTGTGGTATTTGCGTGTGGTATGTGCGTATGTGGTGTGTGTGTGGTGTGTGTGTGTGGTGTATGTGTGGTGTGTGTGGTGTGTGTGATGTGTGTGTATGTGATGTGTGTGTATGTGATGTGTGTGTGTGTGTGTGTGTGTGTGGTGTGTGTGTGGTGTGCATGTGATGTGTGTGTGGTGTGTCGTGTGGTATTTGCGTGTGGTATGTGCGTGTGTGGTGTGTGTGTGTGGTTTGGGTGCGTGTGGTATGTGCGTGTGTGGTGTGTGTGTGGTGTGTGGGTGGTGTATGTGTGGAGTGTGTGATGTGTGTTTGTATGGTGTGTTTGTGTGGTGTGTGTGTGGTGTGTGTGTGTGATGTGTGTGATGTGTGTGTATGTGATGTGTG
>CM026393.1:37926659-38099159 GCA_014843695.1 Archivesica marissinica | reverse complement strand
TATCTCGATCTTATATCTAATAGTATAATAGGAAAACAATTAACACGCCTTAGATTATGTTCACATAACCTTGAAATAGAATTTGGCAGAGTCTCTGGAGTTCATAAAAATGATCGAATTTGTAAAGTATTCACAGGTAATGTGATTGAATTTAGGGATCGATATCCGAGAGAGACATTATCCCTTAGGGAATCGATATCCGAGAGAGACATTATCCTTTAGGGAATCGATATCCGAGAGAGACATTATCCCTTAAGGAATCGATATCCGAGAGAGACATTATCCCTTAAGGAATCGATATCCGAGAGAGACATTATTCCTTAAGGAATCGATATCCGAGAGAGACATTATCCCTTAGGGAATCGATATCCGAGAGAGACATTATCCCTTAAGGAATCGATATCCGAGAGAGACATTATCCCTTAAGGAATCGATATCCGAGAGAGACATTATCCCTTAAGGAATCGATATCCGAGAGAGACATTATCCCTTAAGGAATCGATATCCGAGAGAGACATTATCCCTTAAGGAATCGATATCCGAGAGAGACATTATCCCTTAAGGAATCGATATCCGAGAGAGACATTATCCCTTAAGGAATCGATATCCGAGAGAGACATTATCCCTTAAGGAATCGATATCCGAGAGAGACATTATCCCTTAAGGAATCGATATCCGAGAGAGACATTATCCCTTAAGGAATCGATATCCGAGAGAGACATTATCCCTTAGGGAATCGATATCCGAGAGAGACATTATCCCTTAAGGAATCGATATCTGAGAGAGACATTATCCCTTAAGGAATCGATATAATTGGGGAACAATAGAGCTGTATGGGTATAAGTATGCTATCCAGTGTGGATCTGGTGAGGCTCGAGCTCGTAACCACTACATCACGGGGGACTCACAAACGAGCTATGCTTCTAATCTGAGTGGGTGCATTGCCTCCAACACACGCCCTTTAATGACGACCACTGATTTATCCAAGTGCATTTACAGGTACAAGACATTCAACTCTATTTTAAGAACGACTACCATCCTCTTAATAATATTCAATTTGTCAGACTTTCTCAACTGCGAAATACGCTAACATTCAGATATTTATTCAAGATGTATCTATTCTGAACTTGATGTTTATTAGACCTCCATCGTCTTATTAGCTGCTTAGCAGGGGGCTACCAGCCAATTAGTTAAAACTCATGATTATATTACTTTCGTTTTGTTTCATTTTCATGAGACTTTGTTCTTAGACATAGACATAGTTGATATTAAATTCCAATAGGCTCCCAAGCCCATGCGGGCATACATACATACATATTATATACCGTTAGCGAACAGTGCAAACATAATGCATACATTACATACAAATCAATGTGAGCTCCCACAATCATAGCCATGTATATTTATTTCTATGTGTAAATACATGTAATATTTATCTGATATGTGTCTTATAATTAAAGCGAAACAGTTCTTTATTTCTTACACGGAGAAGGTCAAAAGACGCAACAAAACACAAAACCAAACATACAAAATTGAAGTTGTAGCATATTTTAATATCAAAAAGTGTAATCCTTACCACACTCGTGTAGATGTTGCAAAGTTGTATAACATGGCTGATCAGTAAATCCGTCGTAACAATGTTCATTGCTATACTCAACGAAACACTTGTACACTGAATTGTTCCATAGATGGTGGTGCCTTTACCGTAGCAAGTATTCAAGTCGTACCAGCTTAGTTTATACACATTTATTTTAGCTCGATTGCGAAACAAGTTCTTTCTACTTATATTAATCACTCTCGAGACCTCATTCCTGATGGAATCCATCGCCACGAGGGAGAGAGAAGAGGCAACGTGGAATTGAAATGCCATGCCTAAGGGCACAATCGTAACGGCTCCAGGAAGGCTCGAACTCCGGACCTTTCGCATATGAAGCAAACGCGCATCCACTGTGCTATCACGACTTCCAGCTTGATAGGGGGCATCGGATGAATCGACCGACTCTTTGCACAAACAGTGTACACCTATTTACTGAGATATTCCGTGCCAGTATTCGTGATGCTAAATACAACATACCTGATATACTTCAGGAACCTCCGTGGCCGAATGTTTAACTCTTTCAGCGCCGAATAAATTCAGAGCATGTGCAAACAACATAGATCCAGATCAGCCACGGCGTAACGCCGCGTCTGATCAGGATCTATGTTGTTTGCTATTCGGACAGGTGCTTCAGCTCCACTGTCTGAAGAGCAATCAGCATATAGCCTGATCAGACGGCATGTTCTATTCTGTCCTATCGGGTTCTCTACTTTTTTACAAAGTCGCTTTTATGCGACATTGGCGGTGAAAGAGTTAATATTAAGATACTTGACTTCAAATCACGTACAGCCTACCGCTGCTGGTTCGAATCCCACTGGGGGTGTCCAATCACTTCATATAAGGAAGCTACCAAGCTGACTTGTGGAAGCTAGGTGATTTTACCCGTGTTCCCTTCCCACATAAAATACTGCTCGAAGAGACACCCGGGATCTTCATCCACCAACACATGCTGAAAAGACGCAATATGACATTAGCTGTTGGTGCGACGTTGACACCCCACCCCCATCAAAACTGTCCGTTTAATGAAAGAATGTAAGTTGATTATTTATATTGATCGGAGTGAATATACAGACATATTTATCAGACATTATACTCAATAAACAGGCATTTGAGTTGAAATGATTGAAATGACTACCGCGAATATAACGAAACACAGCTAATACTTAGAGTGGTGGAACCTATGCTCGGCGTAAATCCTACATATCATGGCCTATAAAAACAGTTAAATGAACTTGTCGTATATTATTATTTTCTTAAGTCGTGAACACAACTTTCAACAAATTGTTGTTGAAAATGTTAGCTTTATACAAGTTGTCTGTTTATATTCTGTTACTGAACCAGTCAGGTGACAGTTGCATTAGGCTACCAGTACGCACAGTGGAATGTTATTGAACCATGCTTCACCCCTGTCAGCGAAAATAGGTTAAAACTATTTAAATATTAAATATTTTAAATACGGATGTAAATGGAAATAATACGCCGAGCATAGGAATAAGCCGAGCATAGGTTATAGACATAAGCTATACGACACTGTTGTTTGGCCTGTAATTGCTTATGGTGCCTCAATATGGGGGTATATATCCTTTCCTTGTATAAATGCTGTCCAAAACCGTGCTATGTGGTTTTATCTTGGTGTCGGCAAGTATACACCCAATGCATCCGTTTCCGGTGAAATGGGTTGGCAACCTCCCATTGTCCGTCAATGGAAAACAGTTTCTACGTTTTGGGTACGAATTTCCAATACAAATAACTCGAGATTGAACAAACGAATTGCACTTTGGGCAAACGAGAAATCTGCTTCCTGTAAAAACTGGTTCTATTTTGTTAAGAAACATTTTACGGATATTGATTTTGCAGAATTTTGTAACTTATATGCTCCAATTTCTAAGCCTCATTGTGTCGAATGTGTGGGAAAATTTGGTATGAACAAATATATAACAGATTGGTATGCCTCTATAAATAGCATTCATGGTACTACTGGACGAGGTCGTAACAAATTAAGAACGTATTGTAAGTTTAAGCATGTATTTGAACCTGAGGAATATTGTAAAATGATTTTACCTACACGACACAGGTCGGCATTTAGTAAATTTAGATGCGGTGTTGCACCAATCCGTATAGAAACCGGAAGGTATGAGAATTTAAGATTAGACGATCGTAAATGTCCCTTTTGTAATGTGATAGAAGATGAACATCACGTTTTATTGGAATGTGCCATATATAATGATCTAAGAACTTTACTATTGCAGAAGGCAATATTAGCTGACCATAATTTCTGTAATATGACAAAACGTGATCAATTTCTATTTCTATTCAGTAATCAATCAGTGATAAGACTTTGTGCCAAAACCTGTTTTAATATACTACAGCGTCGTTACTTTTACCTTTGTAAATAATGCCCTTTTTTGTGTTAATTACTATATATCTATGATTTTTACAGACTACAAGAAGCAACTGCTAATTAGGTCATTCTCGATCTGATCCTGGGTGATAACTGATTTTGTAAAATATTTCTTAAAAGCGCACTAGTGCTTGTTTTTCGATTTAGTGTTTTATACCATTTTGTTTTATTTCGTATTTAAATATAAATTAGCAACTGTTTCTTGGCTTTAGAATGTAAATAAGCATTAACTAATAGTAGTGTGGGATTTTATAATGTGATATGTTTTGTTGCAATATGTCTCTTATAATTCTATTCAGAATGGCTATGTACTTTTAATCTGATTATTTATATTTGTGTTTGTATTACATGTATGTACATAGATGAGACTTTAATAAAGATTAAAATCTAGGTTCCACCACTCTATATGTTCTTAGCTATTCCATTTATATTTAATAGCCATTTTCTGCATATCAACACTTATGGCTTGTTAACCGACAATTAATCTGTAAAGTAGTCTACGGTGTTGGAATAGTTCTAAATTGATGTTGCATTTATTCCGGTTTGACATAATATGTACGTATCAGTCAGTTATACGGCTCCATAAGAAATAATACTGCCGGTTGGGCTAATTTCCAATTCCCATGAAGCACGAAGTTGACACGTAATCTTCAGAATCAGTAATAAACCCCGTAATCTTAATGTGCCTACAACCTTGTGGCCATCGATTAGTTTTTACCGTGACTATGATGCTGTGACACCTACTAGGTAATGGCCGTAACTAATGTGGCGTGACACGTTTGTCTTTATTTCTAATGTGGCGTGACACGTTTGTCTTTATTTAAGTTGTCATGTTTTGTATTCACATGTATATGTAAAACGAATCGAGCAATAAAATATGATTAAACTAAGCTACTAGGTAATGCGATCCTCCTGCGTTCTTTATTGGATGCGTTGGCAGTGGGTTCGAGCCGCGCTGGGACCATTGTTGTGGTGTCCATATTCAACAAAACACGTAAATCCACATAGCCACTCGTGGCGATGCATTACGCTAGGAAAGAATTCTCGAGAACGATTAACATCACACTATTTGTAAGAACATGTCTCTCAATCGAACTAAATTAAAAGTGTTATGACTAAATCACTTATGCATCAGTCCCACTGGGCTTCCGGTACTCCCCGGTTCACCCCGGTCCATGGACCGGGGTGCACCCGGGAGTACCGGGTGTTGAACCGTAGTGCCACCGTGATGGACCGGGATGATGCCTGATGGACCTGGATGAACCGGGGGTCTTCCCGGTGGTGAAACTTGGATGACCGGGAAGGGGAGCCCGACCTGGGTGAACCGTGTTGACACCGTAGGTCCACCGGGAAGGACCGTGAAGGATCGTGGCGCTGCCGGCGTGGACCTGGGAGGACCGGGATGGAGAAAAACGGGCGGCATGATGTTTATAATATAGAATATTTCTTAAAAAATAATCAGCGTTCAGCGATGTGCTGCCTTCAAAAAACTTCTGCTGGAATGAAATTAGGCTACAAGTCAGTCCTATTTATACTGCATTTTCACCTCGCCGGGATGAACGGTGGTGAACCGGGAAGGACCGTAGCGTCACCGGGGTTCTGCCGGCATGGACCTGGGTGAACCGTGGAGAACCGGGGTCGAACCGGGCCGAGAACCGGGGTGAACCGTGTAAGCGCCGGTATGAACGGTGGCCCTGCCGGGGCTCTACCTGGATGAACCGGGGTGCCCCGGGGTGCTCCCGGGTCTTGAGGACCTCGACGGTCGACCGTCGAGAATTTTCGGCATAAAAACATCATTTTCACCCGGTACACCCCGGTCCATGAACCGGGATGACCCGGGAGGCTCCGGGATAAACCGTAGTACCGCCGGCCTCAGTGGGACTGATGCATTAGCAATATTCTTAACCAGTCATGGCTGTTAACAGAAACATCGTGCAGTATACTGAGGACAAATCATATTAGACGTTTCATCCATATTAGAACACGAACCTTGATCTATCAACTCAGTTTTTTCCCCGGCAACCATCATCAAGTGAATTAATCTGCCACAATCTGACATTAACGGCATTGCAAGTTGCCAGCCGCTTTACCCGAACCCACGGGACACATACACTTTTTGATCCGCGTGTTCATCAACTGTATTGCAGTAATGCTTATTAATCTTGGCTGTTATTCCAATAACACTGGTATTAAGAATTATGACGATATCATCCACTTGTTGGATATGAGCTATTTCTGAAGAAATACCTGGATATTACCTATTTGCCGCGCAGTTCTCGAATGTCCGTCCTCCTAGTTATTTAATGGGATACTACATCGGTGAAAACGCAAATGACTTCAGAATGTAATTTGCTATAATATGGTATAATTTATTTACAAATATTTGCCTAAAAAAATGAGCATTTCAACAAATAAACAAACGTATTATACGCGGGTTGTTGACATAACAAAAGAATGTAAATAGGGTCGACATTCATGTGTAATACAATGCGTTTATCCTGAATAACATAAGGTATGATACATATTTACCGTGATATATCACATGTGTGCCTATGCATATTTATCTATAGACTAATCTTAGTTAAATTATCTCTAATAGAAAGTATCGCGTGTTTAGTATTGACTCCAATGACAAACACACTTCAATTTAGGAGCGCGGATGACCGTTATATGAAATCCTACTATCACTTTTGAAAGTACGTAGTCCACAAAAACCACTGTTTATTGATTCAATATTAGTGTTCGAATGTATTCAGAAGAATGTGTAGTAACTATGCATTTATACATGAACAAATAAATCATTGTATTTGCTATTTGCAATGTAATGTCGCTTTAAAGCGTTTAGATACTGAGTACGAATCACCACTTATAAATATTGATATATATTTTATTATTTTATTTGCTTCTCATCAATGTACATGCACAGCAAATAACATACTATATAATAAATAGCATATATATGTACATTGTCACTCGATATTTAACGAATGAATCGCGGGTTAATAGTTGCAATCTGGGTATGAACTGCATTGGGCGTGGTTACGGTAGTTCATACCCCGATGGAAACTATTAACACGTGATTCATTGCTTATATTTACAGTTATTATTCTTTTCAGTAACATTAAGAAAATATAGCACACTTTGTATTTAAAATGTTTTAGTCCAGATTTGCAACTTATATCAGCCAAAACAGGTAAATAGATCATCCACGGAACAGCGTAAGCTGTAAGAACACGCATTTTCTCGCGAGGAACACTGCCTAACACTGGGAATGCGCATGCCCGTAACTTCGCGTGTATATGACGTCAGCTTGCATATCATTAGTTGGGAACCCTCATACGAAAATGTATACAATCATGACACATACGTTCATCGAAGGAAATGCAATAGCCATGTAAGTAATATTCTAGAGTTATAAGAAACAGAACATAATAGTTTATTAGACTTAAGCATTACATAGCTCATCGTGGACGTCGTGATAGCGCAGTGGATGCGCGTTCGCTTCAGGTGCGAACTGTCCGGAGTTCGAGCCCCGCTGGAACCGTTACGATTGTGCCCTCAGGCAAGGCATTTAATTTCCACGTTGACTCTTCTCTCTCCCTCTTGGCGATGGAATCCACCAGGAATGAGGTCTCGAGAGTGATCAATATAAGTTGTAAGAACTTGTTTCGCAATCGAGTTAAAATAAATAAATAAATAAAACCCCGAACAGTTTAGTACAATCTTCCCGAGAACAGTCGGCGAAGAAAATCATTATAATTTAAGAAATGCTGATAATTTTACTGTAATGGCCAGACGTACAACTTTATTTTCAAACTCTTTTGTAGCGTCTAGTGTTGATATATGGAATGCACTACCCGAACACTTAAAACATGCTCCAACCTTATCTTGTTTTAAGAATAGACTCAAGTCTTCACTGTTCAAACAAAAAGATGTACCCATGTTTTATCATAGAGGTTCGCGTAGCTTAACTGTTTACCATGCTCGTATAAGAAATGGCTGCAGCAACTTGAACGCAGACTTATATAATAACCATTTAAGGGAAAATGCGAATTGCGATTGTCAAACTGGGATTGAAAACGCTGAACACTACTTATTTCATTGTCCTTTGTTTCAAAATCAAAGAATAACCCTATTCAGAGAAACACGACAATACCATCCTTTAAATGCGAAAACACTGCTAATATATAGGTAAAGAAAATCTGATTGAAAGTGATAACTTAATTATTTTCAACTCAGTACAGAAATTTATAAAGAATACTAAAAGATTTCAAACCGGCCATTAGTATTAATCAAACAACAAAACAAGAGTACTCTTTGAATTTATTGAAATACTATATAGAATGTCTATGTTTACAAATTAACGCTTAGTCTGCAAATAGAAAGAGAGGTTCTGGTCGTTCACTAGACACGAGCACCACAGGCACACTTGCATGAGTACGTTGTATAAATGATGATATTGTATTTTTATGTATCTTTATGTATGTAATTTGCATTTATTCATTTAAATGCGTTGTAAACTAATTGTAGCCATAACATGAATTTTCGGTAAATACCATGTATTGGGGAGAGCCGTTTCATAATGTGGAAAGCACTTGTGGCTCAAACCAAATTGCTATGTACATTTTGGCAATAAATTATGTTTAAACGAAAGTTAAAATAAATTTGTATAAACAAATAGCTCATCGTCATAATAATATACATTGTATATACAATTGCAATGAAAAGAAACAGAACAGTAATAAATATATGATGTATGTTAGAATGAGTGTGGATAATTATACATGTATATTAAATTGTTTCCAATGAAACAGTACTATAAGAATTCACAATATAACCGGATTCAACATTTTATATGTGTAAAATGGGTTGATCTGCGATACGTGTGTATGTGTGTGTGTGCGTGCGTGCGTGCGTGCGTGCGTGCGTGTGCGTGTGCGTGTGCGATTTATGCACACTAGTCTTAAGCACAGCAGTCAGAAGTCATGATAGCGCAGTGATAGTGTGCTTGTTTCAGGTGCGAAAGGCCCCGAGTTCGATCCCAGCGGTAGCTGTTACGATTGTGACCTTATTTAAATTCCATTTGCCTCTTCTCTCTCCCAAGTCGCGATGATTCCATCAGGAGTGAGGTCTCGAGAGTGATTACTATCAGTTGTAAGAACTTGTTTCGCAATCGAGCTAAAATAAATGTGTATACGCTGAGCTTATGGTAATTTGATTCCGATTTGTAAAACCTAATTTGCAAAGTTGGAGATTAAATCTGTAATGTTCTAAAATTATTTTCTAAAACATTACCTAATGCGCCATATTGTAGATTTGTCGTTGGATTCCGAAAGAAGTATACACATCAACTATAAATTATAATACGCCATGTTTGAGTAATGCTACTTTTGTATAGATCTAACGATATGAAAAGACAATTCCGAGGAAGCAATAATCTGTATTACATCATTTAATTTCCTCGAAATGGATTTACCTCGGTTTTCTATAGGAGTGAATGAACATTGTACTTAGCATACTTATGTCAAGAACAATTCACGTGATTTGTAGCTTTAAGGTTTATCGACGGAGTATGCTCATCCAGGAGCATCTGTATCTGTGTCCTCGGAATCGTTAAGTGATACGCTCGCGACTAGTGTAAGATTTAGGCAGTCACTTGCAGATTGTCATAAAGATAAAACTGTATAAATATATTCATGAAGCTTTATCCCTTCGTAATTCACTTGTTTAGGATATATGAGTTACCAGTTGAATACTCCCTACAACCTTAATACTGTCATGATCATGTTTTGCATAGTCTAAAATCCATCATAACATTGTCATTATTTTTCCATGTATGTCCATAATCATTACATCATTTGTCCATCCTCATCATGATTGCATATATCATAATATTGTACTATATATATTGTAAATATGTTTAAATGTTACAGACGAGAAACTGTAAAGCTTAAGTCTTAATAAAGCATTCTTCTTCTTCTTCTTCTATAAAAACCTCGCAAAGTACCAACAGCTCGAACACACACCGCACTGATAGTTCCCGGGTTGAGTCAGCTGTCTACGACATGTAGGATATGCATAACTGTTGCACTTTATTTGGTTTCATAAGCATGCAAGTACAGTACAGTGTTTGTTTATTATAGTGTCACCCCTATTGAAAGGTCAACCATTTCTGACTATGAGACACCATCTTTATGAAAGTCCCTAATCATATCCTTGTAGGCCAGACTGATAGGTAATCAGATGACATTACTTAACTAGCTAGCGACTCACCAATCGGTCATACCCAACGAACCCGTGACGAAGTTTGAACCTCCGTAAGCGGGCATCTTAACCACTAGGTCAAGAATACAATGTAATAATATATTTTTATTTTATGATTTCCAAATGAATATTTCCACAGAACATCTGTGAAAAAAAAGAGTTATATTTCGGGTTTTACGCCTGCATCAGCACCATTTTGGGCTATATCGCCGGCGGGAAGTTTACAACACCTTTCCTGGGCTGACTCCAGCGGTTAACCAGTACTTGGGTGCACCAACCTCCGTCAGAATCTGCCAACTTTTTCATATAAATGAGACACGGCCTGAGCGGGGCTCGAACCAGTGACCATCAGTGATGATAGGTTACAGTGGTATACAAGTCAGCGACCTTAACCACTCGACCACGGAGGCGGACGTAAACAAATGTATATATTATACCACTGGCTGAAAGTAACGGAATAGTACATTTTATTCTCACCCCTCGCTGCTGTAGGTTCTGTTCCCACTGGTAGTGTCGGCTTCTTTCATGTGAGATTGGTTTGAGGAATGTAGTTGGTTCTACACGGGTGTCAATACATGCTTGACCTACTGTTCGTACTGCTTGTGTCGTCAGCGCGTTACGCTAAAGCGTCACTCAGCGAATTGTAGCAACTTTATTCTATTATGAACACATTGTTCAGCCTAAAATAAAGCGACACTTCGATTATTTAATTGAATTAATATGAACAAGGCAAAGCCACATAGCTAGTTTATACACATTTATTTTAGCTCGATTGCGAAACAAGTTCTTACAACGTATATTAATCACCACCGATACCTCATTCCTGATGGAATCCATCACCATGAGGGAGAGAGAGAGAAGATACAATGTGGAGTTTAAATAGCCTAAAGGCACACTCATAACAGCTCCAGTGTGGCACGAACTCCGGGCCTTTCGCACCTGAAGCAAGCGTGCAACCACTGCTAGCACGACTTCCACCGAGCTAGCTAAAGCTAATAATTGAGTATTTATATATACGTATTCATAGTTAATTATATATAAAGTATCTATATAGTTTAGTCTGGGAACAGGCGTCGATATATTTTGTGCCTGTCAGTCAAATAAATATAGTTTAACACCGAGACCATTAATTGGGCCGTATTGAGCTTCTGATAATATCAATGTCATTTTTCCAGAAGTTAAAAAGTGAAAAATCGACAGATTGAAATCCAGGCTAATGGTACATGTATACGAATAAGTGTAGCATGTACCTCAATGCCACGTGATAGTAATGCGCTCCAGCAAAGCATACTTCCGGGAAACCAAAACTAGTCCGTTGATCCATATCGACATTATTTACTATAATCGTAGCACCGTACCATAAAGCCTCTATCGCTATCCAACTATATTTGAAACACGAACAGAGAAAGCTATCGCGACTCGTTGTAAAGCTTTCAATGTTCATTCGGTGAAATATAATTCGATCATACACAGAAACAAACAAATATCCACTATAAATTCAGCTATATCTATCAACGTGATCTGATTAGCATAATCTTACTATTGACAATCAATTTACGAAGTCCATACAGTGAACTCAAGAATTATAAAGAGACACAAGCATTACTAGGATGTAACATTCGTAGCAAATTGCTCGTACGTCAAAGTGTCAGTTAGTTGATCAGATTAGTATCTGGTGGAGTATGTGTGTTTTACGTTTTGCTACCGGTTGCATATGAGCGACGCCTCCTGAAGTGATTAGTCATTTCAGAGTTTTGGAAGGCAGCAATGATACATACAGTGACCCATTCCAGAGTCACCTCTGGTGCTTTTACATGTAAAAGCACCGACACGGTTTAAAGTCCCAATTGAAAGACTATTATATTGTATTAGGGTCAGACGGGTGGTTGAACCTGCGATCACTGGATTACCAGTCCAACGCGTTAACCACTGGACTACAGATCCGTCTGTCTTGTAGAGTACATTTTATTGTTTTATTTATATAGAATTATATGTGGACAGAAAAAAAGTTATATTCTGTTATAGCAACACATGGGTGTATCGCCACAAGTTCTACTAAGCATTAGATACTAATAGGTCCTCACCCAAAAGGATTTAAACGAACAGTGCTAGCAGCATAACACTGTAGGTTATGATTCAAATATAACTAAATTGGGTGTAAAATAGAAACAGTCGAATGTTAATTAATAATACGACGATCAAATAGCAAATACGAAATGGGAGAATACGGAGAGAGAGAGAGAGAGAGAGAGAGAGAGAGAGAGAGAGAGAGAGAGAGCGGGAGAAAGGTTGAGAGGGAGAGAGGGAGAGAGGGAGAGAGGCAGGGAGGGATATAATATTCTTCTTTACTTTTGTCAAAATGTGTTATCTTTATTTATATCGATGTGATCAAGTGCTAGGATTTGATAGCCTGATATAGTTATTTAGATGTAAATGATATAATATTATATGAAATCAACGTTATTGTTTTCTTGAGCATCACATTATTATGACAGCAGCAATACGGATATATAGATGGAGGGGGGAGAGGGGAGGGGGAAATATATAATTCTTCATTATCTTTAGTTCAACTCCAGCTGTAATCAAACGCTTATATTGCATGACCTCATCTGTTTAATTCGCGGTAACTTATACATAACATCAAAGCCATTGTTTCATGGCCCGGTATCACACTATTTAATAGCAGCAATACGGATAGAGTCGGTAAATATTATACAATGTCATAGGTCCCTCTGGTCGCGGGCGGAATAAATTGAGAATGTATAACAAATTTAAAACTGACCATATTGCAGAGCAATATTGTAAACTTGTATTACCACCCAGATATCGTTCTGCTTTTTGCAAAGTTCGACTGGGGATTGCCCCCATTAGGATAGAGACTGGTCGGTATGAAGGTTTGCCAGAGGAATCTAGGATGTGTCCGTTTTGTGATATTGCTACTGTTGAAAATGAGATGCATGTAATATTGAATTGTCCAGTTTACAATGATTTAAGACAAGATTTATTCTCGAAGTCATATGCGTGTAATATCAATTTCTACTCAATGTCTGATTATGATAAATATTGTTTCCTGTTTTTAAACCAAGAGATGATTCGTAATTGTGCCAAAACCTGTTTTATTATTCGACAGAGGCGTCAGATTTTACTATGTAAATAATTTTTTAATTTGTAAATAATGTCATTATTTCTTTGTATTTCTAACTGCATTTTTTTTTTATCTCGTCTGTAATATCTCTGCTAATCATATTCGCTATGATCTGATCAAAGCGAAGTTAGATTTCGTATGACCAATTCTTAATCAGTGTGAAATAGTACCTATTTTGTATATCAGTGTTTTATAATTATTTTAGAGGAGTTTTTAATATCCGATTAGCCGGGATATTGCAGCTTAATCCCTAACATACTGTGATAAATGAGTATGCATAATTGTGTTCGTCTCTTATAACTCCATGTTGGAGTGGCATTGTACTTTTATTAAGTAAACTATTACTATACTATACTATAAACTAATACTATTATTGTAAATAGTGTACGTACAATGATGAGATGTAAATAACGATTACTACTACTACTACTACTACTACTATTATATTAAACGTCTTCATCGCAGACCTCTGTTAATGCTTATTATCATGATATTGTGATCCACAAATATACCAGTCAAACTCCTGACATCGATCGCGAGACAGACTCATTGTAACTGTCAGATCTCTGCATCACGGCATTGAATTTATTACTATGCGTTGGCAGCAAGAATCGTAAATAAATTACGGAACCATCTTGATGGCTGCAGTCATAGGACATTGGACGGCGGATTTGAGAGCGTAAATCCCGTGTCTGTAATGAAAATATGGCACAGTATGCTTGCTATGCGTACATTAAGTTTTATTAATTTATTTATTAATTTATTATCTACATTAATGACATGGCCAGACATACACATTGATTTTGCCAATTTGTTTTATATCTATATCGTCATCAGTCTGGATCAAACAGGCTGCGTGACAATGATTACTGTTTAATAGTCATAACATGGCATTACCTATGAATATAAGAATAGTTCTTGCTATTAATTGTCTTTATTCCGAGTAATTTTAAGCGTAAATTATAATAACCTGTGAATGGCTATGTGCTTATTTAGCTTGACATACTAAGCTGTTAGAGTAGCGCAGTGGTTAGCGCGCTCGCTTCTCACCAATGCAACCCGGATTCGATCCTCGGACCGGGAAGTATGTGAGATGGTACTGTGGTCTCCATATCGGACAGGTGGGTTTTCTCCGGGTACTCCGGTTTCCTCCAACACGAATGACCACACGAGAGTGATTAATATAAGTTGTTAAAACTTGTTTCGCAATCGTTGTAAAATAAATAAAGTTTAAATATAAATGCGAATGACCACACTTACGCTTGCATCCGCGCCAACGAGAGTGATTAATATAAGTTGTTAAAACGTCACAATCGTTGTAAAATAAATAAAGTTTAAACTTTAATAAATTTGAAAGAACATAAACATAAAAACATCCGCCACCATATATGACATTGTATATCGAAAATATAATGAATCGGCGACGTCCGCATGCAAGAACATTCGATATTAGCCCGGAAAGGCATGATACATTAGGCTGATAGCATATAGTGTTACATATACATCAACATATAATTACAATAATTTAGTAGTTTTGCTATAGTGAATTGTTGCATGGGCATTGATCAATTTTACAAATTATATCAATGTTTATAGATATTCACGCATGTTCTGAAAGATAAGATAAGATACAATAAGATAAGATATAATACGATAAGATAAGATAATTGTTTATTATAGTGACTTGTGTTTTTCAACATATTTACAACATATATTCAGTATAATGTCAACTTTTAACACCCGGCCCAACGGGCCTATAAGTCACCTTATGTTAACTGTTTTAAATAGCGTGAATATGCATCATTGAACGTAGAGTATTATTTACATACGTATTACTAATGATAATTACTAAAACTTCTGTATGTAGCATGGTTGACGATGAACTTTAATGTTCAAGTCAAAAGTTGAATACAGTTATGTTCTGTTCTTAACCTGGCGAATAAATTTGACGGAATGTGCAAACAACATAGATCCAAATCAGAAGCGGCGTAACGCGTTATATTCACTTCTTCGAATTGCATTGCACCATTATTACTGTTCTTACAAGGGGTTTGAAGGAAATAATTTTGACTGTTTCTTCAGAACTGGCACTTGCACGGTTAGGATTGTGTGAACACCAAACATGTTGGGCGTTTGACAAGAACTATGCAATAGTATATGAAATTATCACGCCTAGATGTCACGCTAAATTGTTTAGCATTTATTTTGGCACTTTCATATATTTTGCATGAATGAAAACTCCCTCTTGCTTATCAGTTCCACGGGAATGCAGCCGCTTAGCAGAAAATATCAGGAAATGTAAATAGCAAGAATATTTAATCTACAATGCGTGATTTTAGTTGTTTGTATTTAATCGTATGGAACTAATTGAAAGACAGGCCATGCTTTTCAGAGTAATGTGAACAATAGACGATTATGTACAGTTTGTAGCAGCAATATATTGAAGATGAACACCATTTCATCCTGGAATGTGAATTTTACCATGCTAACCGTGCACCCGGCACTAGCCGCCAAATTGAAGGTCTAGTAACGAGTTTCACCGACGACAACGCCCCCGTGCTCTCATTTCAGCAAATCAATTATGTTATTAAAAGAATTAGCATGGTTACAGAGTTTCCAACATAATTAATATGTGTGCAATATATTATTAGTTAATTTTTGGGATTTTTTGAATACTTTGTGAATTTCTCTACATCTGTAACTAGTAATTTCTTATCGTCCACGTTTAGCGTATACCTACTATATAATAACAATAATAACGTCTTGTTGCATGCAAACATATGTATTTATCAAAACAGTCACCTTCAATTGTCACGATACATCAGGGATGCGTGATTTCTAAGCTCCGCGAATTAATTGAAAATGTTCAAAATCGTGAAAATCGCGAAATAAAGTGTTCACGAAATTATAGTATTTTACAGTATATTGAACTGTCAGTTAAAGTATTTATCGGTATTTATATATTTGAATATATGATCTCCAAGGATGATTTGAATATATGATCTACAGTGATTTGAATATATGATCTACAGGGATTTGAATATATGATCTACAGGGAGTTGAATATATGATTACAGGGATTTGAATATATGATTACAGGGATTTGAATATATGATCTACAGGGATTTGAATATATGATATACAGGGATTTGAATATATGATTACAGGGATTTGAATATATGATCTACAGGGATTTGAATATATGATCTACAGGGATTTGAATATATGATCTACAGGGATTTGAATATATGATTACAGGGATTTGAATATATGATCTACAGGGATTTGAATACTATATTTGATGGAAAGATATTTATTTATTGTCTTATGTGTATTGCTTAATATGTGGACAGACTGTGTCTGTATATGTATATGGCTGGACAGAGTGAGTATGTACACATTGCAAATTAATGACATTGTAAGTTGTGTGATGATACTGGAACAAGAAATATCTGTATTAGGGAGTAGAGAATGAGGCGCATATATAGGGTAGTTGAGATTTCTTACAATGGGTGTCCGATTAGCGCAGTGGCTATCACGCTCGCTTCTCACCACTGCAACCCAGGTCCGATCCTCAGACTGGGAAGTATATGAGATGGTACAGTGCTCGCCATATCGGACAGGTGGATTTTCTCCGGGTACCCCGGTTTCCTCCTATACGAATGACCACATATACGCTTTCATCTGCGTTAACGAGAGTGATTGATATAAGTTGTTAGAACTTGCTTCGCAATCGTTGTAAAATAATTAAAGTTTAAAGTGTATACCATATTTTACGAAACGAGTTTTGCAATTTTGACCTTGAACTTGAATTTTGGCCAAACATAATCCGATTTCAGAAATTATTGTTTCATCAGAAATACAGCAAACAATACTATTTCCCAACTACTGTAAATGTTATGCTTTGAATCTTCGCGTACAGATCCGAGGAATACTTAGCTATACCCACAGTAAGTCCGCACCCCCAAGATTGACAACAAATAGATTTTATAAATTATTTCTGCGCCAAATAAAACGCAAACATTAAACAGTATGGCTTTGAAACTTTGCATATACACCCGAGGACAAATTATCTATACATACAGTAAATCCGCACCAGCAAGCGTGATAGTAAACGTGAATTGTTGGCCGAAAAGAGAGTCAGATTTCAGAAATGATGTATGTGTAAGAAAAACTAAACACATTAATATTCCTCAAAAACTTTCAAAGTGACGACTCTGAAACTTTGCATGCACATCCAAGGACTAATTCTCTACAACAACAGCCCCACCCTACCACTGACCTTGAACATAAAAGTTGGCAATTCATTGTCAAGAATGAATGACTGAATCAATCAATCGCTTGTGACAGGGTGGTGGTGTGCGTGTGTGTGTGTGTGTGTGTGTTTTACGTATAGTTATCGTCGTTACCGGTTGCCCTTATGAGCGACGTCTCCTGAAGAGATTATTCATTTTAGATGATTGGGGAATAGCGCAATGATACAGACAGATACCCATTCCAGAGTCTCCTCTGGTTGTTTTACGTGTACGGTGTAATGCACCGACACGAGACCTCGGCTTAAAGTCCCAGCTGAAAGACTGTTAATTTTATTAGGGTCAGACGGGGGATCGAACCTGCGATCCCTGTATTACCAGTCCAGCGTGTTACCACTGGACTACAGAGGGCTATATACTATTAGGGCGGTGACATTGGTTTACTTGTATTATGTATTGTAAATGTGCAGTCATTCATAGTGCATGACTTATCGATACATCTATATAGGCGTTCGATATAGTTACCTCCTATAAATCAGTTAATGTGAGAATGCGTCACAGACAAAGCATAAATTGACAACCAATTAGTTTAACTCCAAAGGCAATTTACAAAGCTGTGATATTAATTTGTTATCGTTACGTGACCGCTTGCATGATTAAATCGTCTGCGCGCCGCGGATACAGGTCAATAGGGATTGTGTCATTCACAAATTGTTAATAAAAATGTTAACCTTCCCCATCATGAATGTGAAGCCAGAGAGCGAACAACCCAAAGATATTCCAAAATGACCAAATTGACCAGCGTGGTTATTGCCGACAAGGCAAATAACTTACCGGAACAAGCCCCAAGCCGCAAATTCACGGGAAATAACTATAGCCCGTCTAATAACAGCGCCAATGATAAAGCATAGACAGCAATATTGAAGCTAAGTTTTATTAATAGTGCAGGCATAAAGGATGCACACCACTGAATATTACTCCTTCTTCGCGCTATAGTAAATCGATCACCTGCCACAGTCAAATGCTCAGTTCCAAACAAGAATCGACATTTACCGCATGCAGTTCTGTAAACTCCAGGGCTGCTGCTTGCTGTTAGACACAAGCAAGTCATGGCATCACCATCAAAGTTTTTCACAATTTTAAAATGTAAACAAACACCGGTTAAAAATGGAGCGCGTAGGAATCCTAGCTGTCATGTAGGGCTGTTTACTCATCAATGCGCTGGAGCAAGTAATTCTGAAATAAATGCACAAAAAGTCTTCCTTAAATGAGCACAAATGCCACATATGCACCACAATCACAGTAAGAAATGCAAACAGTCTCTGGTTCTACAGTAAAACATCATCAAATTATGGTCTGCTTGATTGCAAAAACTACTTTCTAGGCTACAACGATCCGGAACCAATTCCCCAGTGGGGTCACACGTAAACAACACGACACTCGCATACACTGCAGGACTATAATAGGTTGCAGATGTCAAGAGACAATGACTCAGGGGGTAGTGTAGATGTGCTGGAAGTTGAGATAGGATTTGTTATTTAACATTACAAAAAGTTAAATCGCCCTAGAACAACAACCTCTCTACAACAACCAATCTCGATGTATCCGGATGGTGTTTGCTCTAGAGAGGTTTGACTGTATACTAGAGGACATAGAAAACACACACTTCGGATAAGTGTATTTTTACATGAAAAACTATAACTGTAAATACATAGTTTTAAACATTTTGGAATATTTTTGGACCATATTCCATTGACGTTGCAAGTATATACCCCGATCAGATTCCATTAACGTTGCAAGTATATACCCCGATCGCATTCCGCTGACGTTGCCAGTATATACCCCGATCGCATTCCGCTGACGTTGCCAGTGTGTACCCCGATCGCAATACATTGACGTTGCCAGTATATACCACGACCACATTCCATTGACGTTGCCAGTGTATACCCGGGTCACATTCCAATGACGTTGCCAGTATATGCCCCGATCACATTCCATTGACGTTGCAAGCATATACCTCGATCACATTCCATTGACGTTGCCAGTATATACACCGACCACATTCCATTGACGTTGCAAGTATATACACCGACCACATTCCATTGACGTTGCAAATATATACACCGATCACATTCCATTGACGTGGCAAGTATATACACCGACCACATTCCATTGACGTTGCAATTATATACACCGACCACATTCCATTGACGTTGCAAGTATATACACCGATCACATAACATTGACGTTGCAAGTATATACACCGATCACATTCCATTGACGTTGCAAGTATTTACCCCGATCTCATTCCATTGACGTTCAAAGCATATACCTCGATCACATGCCATTGACGTTGCAAGCATATACCTCGATCATATTCCATTGACGTTGCAAGTATATACACCGACCACATTCCATTGGCGTTGCAAGCATATACCTCGATCACATGCCATTGACGTTGCAAGCATATACCTCGATCATATTCCATTGACGTTGCAAGTATATACATCGACCACATTCCATTGACGTTGCAAGTATATACACCGACCACATTCCATTGACGTTGCAAGCATATACATCGATCACATTCATTTGACGTTGCAAGTGTATACACCGACCACATTCCATTGACGTTGCAAGTATATACACCGACCACATTCCATTGACGTTGCAATCATATACCTCGATCACATTCCATTGACGTTGCAAGTATATACACCGACCACATTCCATTGACGTTGCAAATAAATACACCGACCATATTCCATTGACGTTGCAAGTATATACACCGACCACATTCCATTGACGTTGCAAATATATACACCGATCACATTCCATTGACGTTGCAAATATATACACCGATCACATTCCATTGACGTGGCAAGTATATACACCGACCACATTCCATTGACGTTGCAAGTATATACACCGACCACATTTCATTGACGTTGCAAGTATATACACCGACCACATTCCATTGCCGTTGCAAGTATATACACCGACCACATTCCATTGACGTTGCAAGTATATACACCGACCACATTCCATTGACGTTGCAAGTATATACACCGACCACATTCCATTGACGTTGCAAGTATATACACCGACCACATTCCATTGCCGTTGCAAGTATATACACCGACCACATTCCATTGACGTTGCAAGTATATACACCGACCACATTCCATTGACGTTGCAAGTGTATACACCGACCACATTCCATTGCATAAACGACCATACTGAGAACGTAAACCGTTTTTAATGGGGTTTTAATGTTTCAATCGTAAATCCAGCTTCGAAAACGTATTTGAGTGTATGGAGATAAGATTCCATTAGCTCCCACTCCGATCACGACAAGGTGGGATAATATAGCTTTGCCCCCCACCCCTACCACTGTATTCACATTATTGCTACAGTAGTATCTTGTCGGATTCTGAGTTCCTGTTTTTTTTACTTAATATTATCTAACTTCGTTACCGACAGCCCATTTGAGCGACGGGCTGGTTACGTAACAACGCCTTTCCTGAGCAGGCTCCGGCGGTTAACGAGTAGTTGGTGCACCTCCGTAAGAAACTGCCAACTTTGTTCATATATAGAGACACGGTCTGAGCTGGGCTCGAACCATTGACCATCAGTGTTGATATGTTACAGTTGCATACACGCCAGCGAGATTAACCACTCGGCAATGGAGGCGGACGTTTCCCCATATCGCACGATGAGCGCGTATGAATATGTATATTGCATTCATGACATAGGCAGGAATACGAAACGCAACAGGTGGCAGAGAAAATTTAAGAAATAGTGTGACTGTGACGTGGCAGAGTGGTTACGGTCGCAAGGTCGTTGACTTCAAATAGCTTGCCCATCACCACTCTAAGTTCGAGTCACTTTGGGTGTGTCGAATTATTTCATGTAAGGAAGCTGTCCAGTTACCTTGCGGTATGGCGTTGGTTCTACCACGGTGCCCGCCCATCCTCGCCTGTAATACTGCACCCGGGTCCAGCTAGCTTGCGGTATGGCGTTGGTTCTACCATGGTGCCCGCCCATCCTCGCCTGTAATACTGCACCCGGGTCCAGCTAGCTTGCGGTATGGCGTTGGTTCTACCATGGTGCCCGCCCATCCTCGCCTATAATACTGCATCCGGGTCCAGCTAGCTTGCGGTGTGGCGTTGGTTCTACCACGGTGCCCGCCCATCCTCGCCTGTAATACTGCACCCGGGTTCAGTTAGCTTGCGGTGTGGCGTTGGTTCTACCATGGGGCCCGCCCATCCTCGCCTATAATACTGCACCCGGGTCCAGCTAGCTTGCGGTGTGGCGTTGGTTCTACCATGGTGCCCGCCCATCCTCGCCTGTAATACTGCACCCGGGTCCAGCTAGCTTGCGGTATGGCGTTGGTTCTACCATGGTGCCCTCCCACCCTCGCCTGTAATACTGCACCCGGGTCCAGCTAGCTTGCGGTGTGGCGTTGGTTCTACCATGGTGCCCGCCCATCCTCGCCTATAATACTGCACCCGGGTTCAGTTAGCTTGCGGTGTGGCGTTGGTTCTACCATGGTGCCCGCCCATCCTCGCCTGTAATACTGCACCCGGGTCCAGCTAGCTTGCGGTATGGCGTTGGTTCTACCATGGTGCCCGCCCATCCTCGCCTGTAATACTGCACCCGGGTCCAGCTAGCTTGCGGTGTGGCGTTGGTTCTACCACGGTGCCCGCCCATCCTCGCCTATAATACTGCACCCGGGTTCAGCTAGCTTGCGGTGTGGCGTTGGTTCTACCATGGTGCCCGCCCATCCTCGCCTGTAATACTGCACCCGGGTTCAGCTAGCTTGCGGTATGGCGTTGGTTCTACCAAGATGCCCGCCCATCCTCGCCTGTAATACTGCACCCGGGTTCTTCCTCCAGCCGTATTAGCCGGAGAATCGTCATATGGCATAAACTGATGGTGCTACGCTAAACCTCCAAATCAAACACCACCTGATGCTAAGAGGAATTAGCTAAATATATCGAAAATAATTGCAGTAGACACCTACTGTCACTCTTGTCTAACATTTAGAAGTTTGTATTCCTAACATCACGTGGCATCATATTTATATATTTTTAATTATATGGTCTCCTTGGCCGAGTTGTTCAAATAATATACTTCAAATAATTTGTCCCTAGGTTCGAATCCCATTGAGTGTGATAACTTGTTTCTTGTGAGGAAACTGGTATGCGGTATAGGTCGGTGGTCCTAACTGGTGCCAGTCCGTGCGTGAACTACTACTGGCCTGGTGTCTACCTCCACCAATACTATCTGGAGAGTCGTTATATGACCTAAGCTGTTGGTACGATTTTATACCTGAAACAAAACAAAAATGTCTACTAGACCTTGGCATATACGATTTCTGACATGTTTGATGTATGCGTCTAGAAAGCTGAATACATCCACGTTTCCTGGGTGAATGTGTCTTGTTGGTGATAACGCTATTTACATCGCCTGATTAGCTAAATGAATGTATTTAGCTGAGATGAGTGTAGTTAATGGGTCCAAAGGTCCAACACCAGTACACTTCTTCCGGCTTGATCGTGTTAGTATAATTGCTACGAGCACTTTCTGAATGTATGTGGTTCCAATTAATTGTATTTATTCCAATCATACATACAATAAAATACCTGGAAAGTAATTTGATAACAACAACAATTACTTTTATTAGTGACAATTAAGTCATACGATTTCAAGTAGGGGAAAACGCAAATGGGTTTGGTTACACAAGTTATGATAACTTGATCTACTACAGCGACGCTAAATCAAGATTTCAAAAAATCGACCGGCGTCTGTTGACCTCTGATTCTATCCTCGCGTTCAATAAGGTTGTGTTTCTGTGAAATCCTTGAATAGAATAAAAATTATTATGTTTCGATCTACGATTACATAAGGGTGTGGAGAGAATTACTATACGCTCCTGTAGCTTTCAATTCAATCCACTTGTCTTGATAGTTGTATTGTATGGATGTTATATGTACATATGTAATATGTCATGTTTATCTTGATAAATAATATATGTTTAAACCAAGCGTGTGCTATCCGGTGCCATCAGCCGTAGACTATATGATACGCATGCGTATTAGTACACTGTACTTCTTGGGGACACTGGACAGTGGATTTTGCAGACTAGTACATTTCTTTGAAAAAGTCAAAGGCTAATACTATGTATTATTATGTATAATATATCTTGTATGCTGCATTATATACATGTTTCAGCTTATGATGTAGTGTTTAAATCAATTATATTGGGGAGGAGGGCCAATCACTAATGTTGTTAGAACTTGTGGCCTAACCCATTTGCTAATTATGTATTTGTAATGTGTTTGTACTTGTTACATACATGTACATTTGTATATACAGCAATACTATACTATGATGATGATGATGATGATTATGATGAGGGTGATGATGATGAGGGTGATGATGATGATGATGATGATGATGATGAGATGATGATGATGATGATGAGATGATTATGATGATGATGATGATGACTTGAATTTAATTATTTGTTACAGATCTCACAGTATATGGATTTTATTTTCAGTGTGTACAGTTATATATTAACAATGATTACCTGTCCATTTACAGTTACTCTCGAGTAGTCGAACTTTATTATAAAGGTGTGAATTTATAATAATCATTGTTGCAACCATTACCATTGCTAAATTACAGTCATAAATACCATGCCATACTTAAAATGACTGAATATCATATTGTTGATGTAATCATTGTGACTTCTATATGATGTTTATATGTATAACAATTTAATATGTAGGTGACTTATAGATCCATTGGGTCGGGTGCTATATTCATGTATTTATGTATGTATTGAAATATGTTAATGCACATGTCACTATAATAAACTATTTACTTACTTACTTATTATCAAATCAGTGCACTGTATACACGTAACGGATAAGTGTGTCACTTGTGATACACGTTCTCTCTATTAGTTTGCCAAGCTTTACTAATTGATAATACGACCGTGGCGTCTGGGAATAATGATTGATAATCATTGGATATACACTATGCTATTTACATAAGAATTCAATTAATGGCCAAAATCGTATTATGTGTGGTTTTAATTATTTGTTTTGCAAATGGAATTATTTTCTGGAATTCTGTTTTAATGTCTGAGAAGACATTCTGTTGTCATTATAGGACCCGAGGTTATAACACTTTTCTGAGATCTCAAACTCAAGCTCAAGTAATCTGATTAGTTGATTCTGAGTGTTACTGTCAGCTGAACCAATCAAACATTTTGAGATTGGAGACAAGTTGTATAACCTCCAGGCCAGACCTTTCTGTCATATTGCTAAGCAGTTAAATTAGTCCGCAGTCTTGCATTAAAACAAAGGGTGGGGTGACTCCTTGGTAAAATGGGTAAGAAGATGAGGCATAGCCTATTAAATCCTGACTATTACCTTTTTGACAGATCTGACAAAATCATGACCATGCTTTAGACCGATCAGACCTAACGTTTGTATAGCATCACATGAGCTGTATTGTGATGTTTTACGGTCTGATTTGGCAAAACATGACATTGGACCATATCACTGGATAAATCAAAATACACTATAATATATTGACACCATAACAAACTGTGCATGTTTATATTGCGAGCTACTATTTCGTTACACATTTTAGGATTGGAAAATAATCCTTCACACATTGCACTAATTTACCCAATATTTCGCACATTTTTATACCAAATCTGCCTATATTTTGTCTAACAGAATATCAAGTGTACCTCTAAGGCAAGTGCACGGTTTCTTTATGGTGTCAGTATACTGTCTATAGATTATGTGATCTATGCAACACGAGGCCTAAGAGTATCATTCTAGAATCATTCTAGAAATATAGGCACACTAGAATGTATACATTACTTTCTACTAACATGACGATAATACCCCCTAATATAGATTGGTGTGGAAAACAACCTATCCATTTCCTACTGCCGATTTCATATATAATGTGGAAAACAACCTACCCATTTCGTACTGCCGATTTCATATATAATGTGGAAAACAACCTACCCATTTCGTACTGCCGATTTCATATATAATGTGGAAAACAACCTACCAATTTCCTACTGCCGATTCCATATATAATGTGCAAAACAACCTACCCATTTCGTACTGCCGATTTCATACATAATGTGGAAAACAAGGCTACCCATTTCGTACTGCCGATTTCATATATTGGCAAGTCTTGTATTGATGACTACATTTTGAAAGTTAAATATAAGTACAGAGCTTGCTGTACCTGGAATAAATGATCTGCCAGCACTCAGCGGAACATCAGTGACTAGCGTCTGCATAGCTCGTTACCAATCAAATGTTCCAAATCTGCGCTATTTGTGAACAATGATTTATCTCTTAATGCTATGAAATGAGATGTTGCCCTAGCACAGCTTGGTATATGAGTTTAAATTCCACGCTGTTAAGTATAGCTGTGCGCCTCGTGTGTGGCATTGTGTTTCCCGTATTGACACTATCCATGCCACACAAACTGGCGGGTAGTATTTATATATTGTTATACCTCACGTGACTACCCCATGCACAAATTGCCATACCCGAGCGGGCGATATTTTTTTAATGTATCATGGCAATGTCTCACCTCTGAATATCCTCATTCGGAACAAAATCACGTTACTCGGACTTTATCGTTTAATTTCAATGTGATTTTATTTGTTATGCCGCCATCTTGTTTTACTTTCATGTAGTTTCGAAGAATATGTTTGGTCAGGATTGGCAAACAACATAAAGCCAGAACAGCCGATTGTAATATATTTCGGTATAGCACAATACATATTACATCTCGGTGAGTGTGACAGTGGATAATGTCAACCCGTAGAAAATATTTAATTTTTCCGAGGGTTGACAATATCCACTGTCACACTCAGCGAGATGTAATAGTTATACAATATGAGCGAAATAGCATATTGGATAACTGTTGTCAGTCTCCGGGTGACATGAATAAAAGACAGTAGACCGCCACTAGAAAAACAGGATTAATAAGCGATTGTTATGATATCTATGAGATCAATATTAGATCAATAGTACTTGATGAGTACCGAATACTCTAGTTTAACATCGGAGGAAGGGTTCCAGAGGACGAGGTATTTTGAAATTTTTAAATTGTAGCTGAATTCGTTTCACACGTGTATGATAATCGAACAATGATGCTGAGAAATTGATTTCGGAAGATAATATCTCCACACTATAGACATACAGTCTACATCCGTTATGTCGAATTCCGTCGGACCGAACAACATACTTCGACATAACCAAAGTTTGACTTAACGAAATTCGATATAAACGGAGCCAGCTATATGTACAATGATAGTGTCTGAAACGGGACTTTGATCCGACTTCGAGATAACCGGGGAATTCGACATAACCGACTTTGACATTACGGTTGTAGACTGTATAAGGAAAGAAACACAGACACTTGGGACCATATTGTTTTTATGAATATGCGCATTTATGAACAGAACAGATGATTGGAAAAGTAAATAGAAAAAAAGTAAATAGAATCAGTAGTGGCATTCTGCTAATTTGACGGATTGGTTTTGTAATTATATGCAGCAGCCGGAATATCCCAAAGTCGATGCTATTTCCCCTGCCCGCGTTGATGATAATGATATATATATATGTATGTTTCAATAGCTGAATGCTTCTCAACCAACAATCGTCTTGGCAATCAACTGGAGCAATGCGACACGCGCTAGCAAATGAATTCAAGCATATTCCCCAAACTACATTTTTGGGTTACAAGTACTGCTATTTCTATGTGTAGTATAACTACCCGATAGCCGTCTCCATGGCCTAGTGGTTAAGGCGTCCACCTACGGAGCTGAAGGTTCGAACATCGGCAAGGGTTGTAGTCGTATTCTAATGTAGTCGGTTGGTTAGCCGCCAGCTAGTTAAATATAATGGTTACCGATTGCCTATCATCATGTTGCCTGGCCTTCAATGATTCATGAAGTACTGATGTCCATACGAGATGTCTCATATGTCAAATGACTTATGCAACAGTGGTGACAATAATTTTATAATAAACAAAAACTTTACTTTACTGTTGTAACTACAGGTAAGGTGAACATAGTGGCCATTATTGTAGTTGCTGTTGAGTTTGAGGAATATGTTGCGCCAACCATGGTTCGAATTGTTGGTTATCCATTTTGCGTCTCTGAATATCTGATTCAATACCTTCATATTACACGGAATCGCAGAACAACCGCAATTAACGCAATGGTTAGCGCGCTCGCTTCTCATCAATGCAACCCGCGTTTGATCCTCGGATCGGGAAAATGTGAGATGGTACGGTGGTCGCCAGAACGGACAGGTTAGTTTCCTCCGGGTACTCCTGTTTCCTCACACACGAATGATTACATTTACGCTTTCATCCGCGTCAACGAGAGTGATTAATATAAGTTGTTAAATCTTGCTTCGCAATCGTTGTGAAATATATAAAGTTTAACCTAGCCTCACTGGTTCATTCTTATTAGGTAATAATCATTCTTAAAGCGACACTACATCAGCGAAAACGCAAAGTTCTACAGAATGTAATTTCATATTATATGGTATATGATTTTCCAAATATTTGCCTCAAAAATGACTACTTCAACAAATAAACAAACGTCGTATACGCGGTTTATTGACATAACATAATACTGTAAATAGTGTCGACATCCATGCGGAATACAACGCGTGTATCTTGAATAACTCGAGTTATGGTACAGATGTACCGTTATATCTCACAGTTGTGTCTATGCATATTTATTTGTAGGCTAATCTTAGTTGAATTATCTCTAGACGACAGTATCACGCGTTAGTTTAAACAATAGTTTATTCAAGAATGGTACATAACATCGGAATAGTTGCAGTAGTACAGTTAGGATTGTGAAAAACGTTACAGAGTAACTTATTCGAATCCCTTTCCTTATTATATTCTGCATTGAGTATTGACTCCAATAACAAACAAACGTCCATTCAGAGCATGGATGATAGGTATATGAAATCCAGCTTTCACTTTTGAAAGTTTGTAGACCACAAAAGCCATGTTTAGTGTTCGAATGTATTCAGAAGAATGTGTAGTAACAATGCATGTATACGTTAACAAATGCATTTTGTTTGGCTTTTTGTATTTTTGTAGTGTCGCTTTAAAGTTCACATGAATGAAATCATGTAATTAATATTGTAGGGTTTATGAACATAGCAATACACTATGAAATAGATGCTTATTCACATACAATCATCTTCTTTAGTAGTCGAGAACTTTGGATGAAAATATTGGCAGTTTCTTATGCCGGTTTGTGCACCAAGTACCAGTTAACCGCTGGAGCTTGCCCTGGAAGGTGTTGTTGGTAAACTGCTCGCCGACGATATAGTCCAACATTGTGCTGGTGCAGGCGTAACACACAAACAAGCAAACGCGAACTATTATATGGGGTGTGTTTTTATTATATAGGTTTAACGTCCCATCTGAAAGACTGTTAATTTTATTAGGGTCAGACGGGGGATCGAACCTGCGATCCCTGGAATACCAGTCCAGCGTGTTACCACTGGACTACAGATCCGTCTGTTGTTCCACTGCATATAGACTATTGACCATATATGGGCAGCGTATGATTGGTCCAAAACGCCAACAGGTGCGCGGCGGAACTAATTATGGTTAAATAAGTTAATTGAGTTTCAGTTTCAGAGTTTATTGGCATTAAACACAATTGTTCGTCGCCTATACAACATGTACGACGGACAGTACATAATATACAATTACAATATAATACATGAGAAAAGCATGACAACAAAATTAAAATTAATGGGTATCGTAGTTTGAAAATATATAATGAATATACATACGTAAATGTGTTCATTGACAACTACCCTCTAATAACAGATGCTTGGTAAATATATTTTGATAAATTTTTTATAATACTACTTTGTGAACATTGTAACAATGACTTAAACTTATTCAAGTTAGGCCAATGACAATAATAATGTGGTAAACAGTTGTTTCTTACTTCTCTATAGAATGGACATACTAATAAAAAGTGATATTCAGTTTCAATACAATTCATATTGCATTTCGTACAAATTCTCTGGTTTCTATCAATATTTCTATGACGACCTTCTATGAGTAAATTATGAGCAGAACATCGAAATCTAGACAAGTTAATTCTATAACTAACATTTTTAACACAGGATAAATAATTTTCTGGTTGGAAATATGTTTTAAACATGCAATAGGTTTCAAGTTTAGGTAGATTTCTAAGGTCTGAGAACCACTGCTGTAGATATTGATCATGTATACACTTTATTACACTCTGTAATTGTACATTTGTTACAACTGCACTATTCCATAAATAGGAAAACCCTAGGTTGTCTAAGAGTGTTTTAACATCGTTTGACCATTTATTTATATAATTACCATTCATATCACGCATATTATACAATTTATACATTATTATAAATTATCATGTCGAGTACTAATGCACTAAAAGCAAACAATATTCTAAATTAACATGTTTGTTTGTCAACATAATAAATATATTGAATCGATTTTTGTTTAGAGCATTAGTGTTGTACTCCGTGGCGTCCGTAGTCCAGTGGTAGATACTCGGACAGGCCACGTATGTAGTGTCATTGAGCAAGGCACCTCACACACATTGCTTAGTACGGGTTAATCGCTTAGGTCGGCTAAGCTTGCCCAGGAAAACATGTCTAGGTCCCCGAGAGGCGATTGACATTAATGGAACATACATACATACTTCAATTATAATGATAAATTCGCCGATTTCATAATTTTCAATATAGCGGCGTGTCCATGGGTAGGGTGGAATCTGGATCTGTTCAGCGCTATATATGCATCGAATACCATCGATTCAGACACAATCGTTTAGAATCAAAACAATGTTAATGGCATCTACTTTTCTCATAATTTCAAAGGATTTACTCAAATTTCCTCAATTTGAGAACTACATTGTCGCATAGGAACAACATAGAACGTACTTATAATGGAAAGTAAATAACACAGACCACCGTTTCTGGTTTCTAACAAAGAGTAGTCAAGGGAAATTAAATAGTTTATACTTTTCTGTGAGCTAGTAAATTAGCTATTAAAATAATGTTGACATAAGCATTTTGTTGTTTCGTATGCTTAGTAGTCATATTATTTAGATAATGACAATAACGAAGGAAAACAAAACATTCCTTTTATCTTCAATCGCATCGATACTATCATCGCGGATCTGTAGTACAGTGTACGCTGGACTGGTAATCCAGACGATACCCCGCCTGACCCCAATCAAATTAACAGTCTTCCAGATAGGACTTTAAATTGAGGTCTCGTGTTTGTGATTTACGTCGTGCACGTAAAAGAACCAGACGAGACTCTGAAATGGATCTCTGTGAGTGTCTGTTTCATTGTACTATCCTTCAAATATCTAAAATGACTAACACACTATCACCGCCTACTTTTTATGCAGGGATATATGCACACTGTAACACAGTGCATGATTTACAACTATATTGTACACGATTGTAAATATATACTGAAGTAAGTATACAGTGTAATGCGAATTATATAACAGTTATGCCAGCTGTCTACACGTGTTCTAGCCAGACAGTCACAGCAAACACACATGTTCAGCATGTTCTTATCATTTAGCCATGTTCCAGTACATTATTTGAAGGGGGAAAGGCGAATAGTTAGACATACCAACTACCTATCTGTACATATGTTATTTCCATTCTGACTATTTCAATGTTCTGTTAATCAATCATAGACTACATAAACGTTAGGCGCATTATACGAATTGCGATATCTAGGTTGCCCATACTGTGTTCAGAATGTATTCTGTATTATTATAATCGTGTACACCACATGTATAAATTATGTTTCATTTGTTTTGCTGAAAATTTGAGACACGGTATGTTTTCTTCTGCACAAATATATATTTGAAAATAACACACTGTAGCAAGGAACGACTTCAGTGCATAGTTTTCATTTATCCACATCAATGGCACGTGCTATATATCGAACTATACGTTTTATGGAGGAGGGGGAATTCTAAAACACAACCGTTTAGTAGATCCGTGATGTGTAGCAGTCACTGGTGTTTTCGGACAAATGTGTCTAGTTTTGGAGACGAAGCATGCCAATGGAGCTGATACAGAATGATGGGGTGTACATTGTTCGTATCTTTGTTGAGGCAATATAGCTAGGATAGCCTATAGTTTGATATAAACGTGTTGTAATACAGTGTATACACTTTACATGGGTTTGGTACACTTTGGGAAGCCACTTTTGAGGCACAATATCACTGGCAAAGATAAACACAGGAATAACCGGTTGTATTAGCATTAACACTTTCTTCCGGTTTAAATTTTATTTATTGTACAACGATTGCAAAGCAAGATTTTACAACTTAATGTTAATCACTCTCGTGTGCGCGATTGTAAGAGTATATGTGGTCATTCGTGTGGGAGGAAACCAGGGTACCCTAAGAAAATCCACGTGTTCGATCTGGCGACCATCGTACCATCTCACATACTTCTCGGTCCGAGGATCGAACCCGTGTTGCTTTTGTGAGAAGCGAGCGCGTTAATCGGACAGCCGTATTCCTGTTCAAATATATTGTCATTTATTTCTAAAATCATCGCTGTATGTACGAATCCCTCTGGGAGTTATCGCATTATTCATGTGAAGCTATCCAGTGTGCTAGAGGAAGGTCGGTGGTTCTACCCAGTTACCGGTCAATTCATTAAATACTGCCTGAATGGTTACCTGTGATATTCCTAATGTATGGCTTGCTCTAATACGGTATTACGGTATTGTGTTTATAATGATGAATTCAACAATTATTATGCAATAGCTTATATGGAATGCATATCATATGAAAATTCATAAATGCAACAGCTAGCCTAGAAAATCCATCATCCGGTCAGTGAACAACAAAAACTAGAAACGGAAGCATATTGGCATCAGTTGGAGTTTGTTCACAGTGATAGGCATTAGAACAAATTGCCAATCATACCAATACTCACTTGCCATGCAATTTCTAAAAATTACCATATATAATATGCAATTGGCAATACCTATCAACGGGAAGACCGTCAAAGGGTTGAAGACAACATCGATTAATCATTATTTATTTTACAACGTTTGCGAAGCAAGTGTTAACTTATATTAATCACTCTTGTTGGCCGGATGATGTGGTAAATGTGGTCATTCGTGTGGGAGGAAACCTGAGTACCCTGAAAAACCCACCTGTCCGATCTGGCGACCACTGTACCATCTCACATACTTCCCAGTCCAAGGATCGAACTCGGGTTGCATTGGTGATAAGCGAGAGCGCTAACCACTGCGCTAATCGGACAGCATCACTTATTGAAATATACATTATAGAAGGAATATTACTACATCCCAGCGATATCCTCGAGGTGTTAAGACGATTAAGAGGATATGGGTTTAACTAGTTTATACACATTTATTTGAGCTCGATTGCGAAACAACTTCTTACAACTTATATTCATCACTCTCGAGACCTCATTCCTGATGGAGTCCATCGCCACGAGGGAGAGAGAAGAGACATGTGGACTTTAAATGCCTTGCCTAAGGGCACAATCGTAACGGTTCCAGCAGGGCTCGATCTCCGGGCCTTTCGCACCTGAGGGAACGCGCAACCTAGATGTTGTTTAATTAAGTGTACTATCGAATTATAAGATAAGATAAGATATGTTTATTATAGTCTCACTTTACATGATACATAATAATAAAATTATAATTACATAATATAGAAACTTTCATCATGCAAACCTTTCTAAGAAGAAATATGAGAGACTTAAAACTTAGCAATATAATGAAGACAATTTTCTAAGACACAATAAGTACAGTAAAAGCCTTCGCACATCACTAGTAAAATACTGAAACATTATATAACATCTTAATACTCAATGATGTATTTACAACATTACTATATATACAATATGTTAAAATCTTCAGATATACAACAATGCTTTTCTTCTATTTAAAATATTAAAACAGGTTTTGGCACTTAAAAATACAATATAATTATATATTGCACTGTATGAAAATTGAAAGCTTTATATCACGAGTGGCGCTATATCACTTAAGCAACTATACGTTGAAAAGTGATTTATTATAGAAAACGACGCAGGCGTGCTCTAAATATCGCTAGAACATCCTGTTTAGACGACCAATAATGGCGCCATAATAGACGTCACACACGTTGGTTCCGTGGACAGTTCATCAGGGTGCTGCTAGAAACCACACGTGCAAATAAGTGAGAAATAAAAGTATGTTACTCCACTGACTGATTTCACTGATACTTTCTGTGTTTCATTCCAATGCAAAAAATAAAGGTAGATAGAATAATGACAACTAGAAGTGATCCGACCAAGAACAAATATTTCCTAGTAAATTGTATATTTTTGATAATTGATTTGTGAATGTTAGAGTTGTGGAGCCTATGCTCGGCGTATTCCTATGCTCGGCGTATTCCTATGCTCGGCGTATTCCTATGCTCACCTTATTGCTATGCTCAGCGTATTCCTATGCTCGGCGTATTCCTATGTTCGGCGTATTCCTATGCTCGGCGTATTCCTATGTTCGGCGTATTCCTATGCTCGGCATATTCCTATGCTCGGCGTATGTATTCCTATGCTCGGTGTATGTATTCCTATGCTCGGCGTATTACTATGATCGGCGTATTCCTATGCTCGGCGTATTCCTATGTTCGGCGTATTCCTATGCTCGGCGTATTCCTATGGTCAGCATATTCCTATGCTCCGGCGTATTCCTATGCTCGGCGTATTCCTATGCTCGGCATATTCCTATGCTCGGCGTATTCCTATGCTCGGCATATTCCTATGCTCGGCGTATTCCTAAGCTCGGCGTATTCCTATGCTCGGCATAGTCCTATGCCCGGCGTATTCCTATGCTCGGCATATTCCTATGCTCGGCGTATTCCTATGCTCGGCATATTCCTATGCTCGGCGTATTACTATGATCGGCGTATTCCTATGCTCGGCGTATTACTATGATCGGCGTATTCCTATGCTCGGCGTATTACTATGATCGGCGTATTCCTATGCTCGGCATATTCCTATGCTCGGCGTATTACTATGATCGGCGTATTCCTATGCTCGGCGTATTCCTATGCTCGGCGTATTACTATGATCGGCGTATTCCTATGCTCGGCGTAGTTGTCCATTTACATCCGTTTTAAAATATATATATAGTTCTAGGCTAATTTCGCTGACAGAGCTGAAGCATGGTTCAATAGCATTCAGTTGCGTATATGCCTGATGCAACTGTCACGTGACTGGTCCAGCAGACGAATATAAACAAACAAATCATTGGGAGAATATTTCCGCCGAAACTGATACGATGTATGAACAATTCAGGTAGCTATCCGAATTTTAAAAATCTATCACTAACCCGAAAAATAGTTTCTATACCATTTCTGATTAAGACCAATACGTGTTTTTATTCAATGATGTACTTTATCAAAATACGATATTCAACAAGTTATGGGGGATAAATAAAATATAACAAGTACGCCGTGCATAGGAGCTCTGAAGTCTTAAACTGTGATAGCTTTATTGAGCAGCAAGGTCACGTGATGAAGCTAAAACTGTAAACAAGAGATTTTGAAAGTTGTTTGAACGACTTAAGAAAATAATAATATACGGCATTTGCAATTAACATTTTATACTGTCCAGCATATGTAGGATTTATGCCGAGCAACGGTTCCACCACTCTATGTTTTATTTTGTATACATTTTGCATGCACTTGTCTTGTACATGTTATCTATAGTTTGTACAAACCTGATCGGACATTCCAACATGCTCGCTTCTCATCTATGCACTCTGGGTTGGATGCTCGGCGTTGGAACTATGCGAGATTGGTACGCTTGTAGCCATATTGGAAAGGCAACGTTTGTTTTCTTCTGGGACTCCAGCTCCCTTTCATATAAAGGACTGTATATGTATAAGCTTTAATCCGCACCACCGAGCAGGATTATTATAAGTTGGTGTTGTATCAAATAAGTAAATAGTAGACATACACTTATGCAACGAATATAAACAAGTCACACACATTCAAATTCTGTAACCGTAAATAATTAGAAAACTAGACACGGACGGACGGACACGAACAATAGAAACGGACGGATGTACGGACACGAAAACGGACGGACACCAAACTAGAAACGGACGGACACGAAAACTAGAAACGGACGGACACGAACACTAGACACGGACGGAAGTACGGACACAAACAGTAGAAACGGACGGACGTACGGACACAAATATAGAAACGGACGGACACGAACACTAGAAACGGGCGGAAGTACGGACACGGACTGTAGAAACGGACCAACGTACGGACACGAAAACTAGAAACGGACGGACACTAACACTAGGAACGGATGGAAGTACGGACACGAACAGTAGGAACGGACGGAAGTACGGATACGAAAACTAGAAACGGACGGACACGAACACTAGAAACGGACGGAAGTACGGACACGAACACTAGGAACGGACGGAAGTACGGACACGAAAACTAGAAACAGACGGACACGAACACTAGAAACGGACGGAAGTACGGACACGAACACTAGGAACGGACGGAAGTACGGACACGAAAACTAGAAACGGACGGACACGAACACTAGGAACGGATGGAAGTACGGACACGAACAGTAGAAACGGACGAACGTACGGACACGAAAACTAGAAACGGACGGACACGAACACTAGGAACGGACGGAAGTACGGACACGAACAGTAGGAACAGACGAACGTACGGACACGAAAACTAGAAACGGACGGATACGAACACTAGGAACGGACGGAAGTACGGACACGAAAACTAGAACCGGACGGACACGAACACTAGGAACTGACGGAAGTACGGACACGAACAGTAGGAACGGACGAACGTACGGACACGAACACTTGGAACGGACGAAAGAAGGGACACGAAGAGTAGAAACGGACGAACGTACGGACACGAACAGTAGGAACGGACGAACGGACACGAATAGTATACACTGACGCATGGACGGACGGACAGACGAAGATGCCTACTTGTTTTAGTTTATACAAATTTATTTTAGCTCGATTGCGAAACAAGTTCTTTCAACTTATATAAATCGCTCTCGAGACCTCATTCTTGATGGAATCCATCGCCACGAAGGAGAGAGAATAGGCAATGTGGAATTTAAATGCCTTGCCTAAGGACACAATCGTAACTGCTCCAGCGGGGCTCGAACTCCGGACCTTTCGCACCTGAAGCGAACGCGCATCCACTGCACTATCACGACTTCCACTATCACGACTTCCTACTTGTTTTATATATTGGCTACGTTGGCTTTTAAGATTGTGTTGATGATTTCAGATAGAATATGGCTGTTCAAATTATTCCGGAAAATATGTAATGGTGATGCTATTAATACTTGGCAAATATGTTAACAAATATGGTGCAGTGTGATTACACACCAGTGAGGTTTACGCACGTTCTCATTAGTTTTGGAATACAGATTTATATTTCATTTATTCAGGAATTCCGAATTATCATTTACGAAACGACCACACGAATCATTAAGTAAATTATAAGAAAAGTCGCACATCAAAGACTGCTGCTAGTTCATTAGACAGAAAGTCTAACTCGGTTATGCTTAATGTATTATGTCTTGTATAGATATGGCGAGTATAATCTTGACATGGTGAGACAATCACATGAGATGACGATGATGATGATGATGATGATGATGATGATGATAATGATAATGATGATGATGATGATGATGATGATGATGATGATGGATGGATGAATGATGATGATGATGATGATGATGATGATGATATGATGATGATGATGATGATGATGATGATGATGATGATGATGATGATGATGATGATGATGATGATGATGATGATGATGATGATGATGATGCTGCTGATCGAATCCCACTGATGGTGTAGAATTATCTCTTGTGAGGATAAGGGCATCCGTGACCGAGTGGTTACGGTTGTTGGCATCAAAGAACTTGCTCCTCACCACTGCCGGTTCGAAACCCACTGTTTTTTATGAATTATTTCATGTGAGGAAGCGATCCAGCTGGCATGCGGAATGCCGTGGTTCTACACGGGTGCCAGAACGTGTCTGAAATGCTACACGAAGGGACACTCGGTGTCTTCTTCCACCAATGCTAGCTGGAGAGTTTGACATAAGCTGTTGTGCGATGCTAAACCCCCAAAACAAAAACGCTTCATGTGAGGACGCTAACCATATAACTCGAAGCAGGTCGGTGGTCTTACCCCTGTCCCAGCTCGTGCATGAAATACAGATCGCAATGGCAACGGCGGGAGGTGTCCTGTCCTAACAATATGACCTAAACTGTTGGTGCGACTTTCAACACTAACAATAAGAAAGCAAATAAACAACATGATAGATTGAAATAAACTGGGCATGTGTCTGTGTTTTGTATCAGTTTCTATCAATCAGTAAATTATACAAACTAGAAAAACACAGTAATCTGATTGTATACGGCTGTATGGACAGTCTCATTAACACTGACGTGTAGATTGATATGTGAGTGAGTTTTACGTTTATTTATCGTCGCTACCGGTTGTCCATATGAGCGACGCCTCCTAAAGAGATTAGTCATTTTAGATTTTGGAGGATAGTGCACTGATACAGAGAGAGACCCATTCCAGAATCTCCTCTGGTTCTTTTACGTGCACGGTGTACAGCACCGACACGAGACCTCGGTTTAAAGTCCCTGCTGAAAGACTGTTCATTTTATTATGGTCAGACATGGGATCGAACCTGCGATCCCTGGATTACCAGTCCAGCGTGCTACCACTGGACTACATATCCGTCTGTAGATTGCTACCGTCTATGTATAGGATATAAGCCGAAAACGGATCCAATATGTAAAATAGTGGACTGTGTAAGGCGCGTATCACCGAATATAGTAGCAATATTTTACATATTGGATCCGTTTGAGGCTTATATCTTACTTAAAACACACACAATATCAATATAACAATATCCTACTAATTAAAATTGTTAATTTCGTACATGTAAGCTTAGGATTTAATGTAAGACTCTGACCTTCTGACAGCAGTCCATGATGGACTGCATGATAATGGACTGCAAGTACAACGGTATGGCGTCACAGTACTGTTTTAAGGTACACTATTTGCCATTGTATATCGTTGTCATGGTGATAATGAGTAGGTTTCAGTCCGTCTGAATGGATTCTATTTTTACATGAGTTGTGACTTCTTACCATATATTATAAAATGATGAGTTTTGGAATGTTGCTATTAAACGAGCCTTTTCGATGTCTAAGTTGCAACAATTAATTTGATGACGATAATAATAGTAACAGCCGTTGGTGACATTCGTTATTTCGTCATTTCAGTATTTCTACAATAACAATTCACGATTTCAATTTCACGAATTCACGATTTACAGGTTTATAGTGCATGACAACAATGTGATATGGAGCGTTCAGTTCAGATAGGGTACGGCCCCGCACCAGTCAGCATAATTCGATATGACAACTTTGTATTAATTATTCTTAAGACTCATCTTAATACACTTTACATACACATTTAGAAATGATTTAAAACGACGTAAATAAGAAGCTATTTAGAGCTCGTATAGCGGCTATGGCACCCTCCACAATATCGCTTATTGATTTGAAGTCAACGACATTGACCTTTAGTCGGCCAAGGAGGCTATTTAGATGGACGGTCCGTGGCCGAGTGCGTCCGATTCCGTGGGTGAGTGGTTAAGGTCGCTGATCTGTATACCACTGTAACCTATCATCAGTTATGGTCACGGGTTCGAGCCCCGCTCAGACCGCGTCTCTTTATATGAACACGTTGGCAGTTTCTTACGGAGGTTGATGAACCAAGTACTGGTTAACCGCTGGAGCCTGCACAGGAAATGTGTTGTTAGGTAAACTGCCCGACGCTCAACTGGGAAACTGGTAGCGACGTTAAATAATCTTAAATACAAACAAAGTAACCGAATTGTTAAGGTGATTGACTTAAAATAAATTGCCCATCACCGCTCCTGGTTCGAATCCCATTGGGGGTGTCGAAATATGTTCATGTTATGAAACTGTCCATCGAGCTTGCGGAGCCCGCTCCTGCAATACTGCTGAGGTGAACCGGGGATCTTACTCCAACAATCCGAGCTGGAAAGTCGCCATATGACCGTATCATATAGTTGTTGATGCGGCGGTAAACCCCTAATGAAAACAAACAACTTCTTCTTCTATTTATGCCGAAAAGCGAAGGCCTTAGAACTAAGTGTAGCATCAATGTGCACAGCCCGTACACGTGATAATTCAAAGTTTGAAGCATGTACAGAGGTATGCATCGTCACGGTTTTCAAGATATTCTAATGTTGCACTTAAATAAAATTAATGAGATGCTGACGTTAATGCGGTTTTGATATTAGTATGCACATCACAGCTGTCTGTCCACCGAATCAGTACATGCACATTCATAACTATCTCTTAACTATTATTGGGATTCTTATTCAAATTGCTCGTAACGTAGGAAACCAAATTGGACTACAACACGCAACTTAGAAAACCAAATTGTACTACAACACGTAACGTAGAAAACCAAATTAGACTACATCACGTAACGTAGGAACGTTTTTTTCTTCCACAAATAATAACTGGAGAGTCGCCGTGTGGTCTGTGCTGCTGGTACGACTTTAACAGAGGCCGAGTTGTTAGATCATTGACGTCAAATAACTTGCCCCTCGCCGGTTCGAATTATACTTGGGGTGACGACTTGTGTCTCTTGAATAAGCTATCCAGCGTGCGGTAGGTCGGTGGTTCTACACGCGTGCACGTCCGTGCCTGCAATGCAACTTCACAACATGTGCGAAATGCCCGGTGTTCGAGCCCCGCTGGATTGTGCCCATTTAAAGTCCATATTGCCTCTTCTCACTCTCTCCTGGCAATGGATTGATCTGGACAGTGATATATATTAATATAAGTTGTAAGAACTTGTTGCGCATTCGAGCTCAAATGAATTAATTGAAATGGATTGGTTATAACGATTAACGAATGCACTCTTTCCTATCCCAGACTAAATGTCAATTTCAATGTTTACATCAGTTACGAAGATGAATTGCATTCCTCTAAGCAAGATTGATCGTACATCTCGACCCAGTTATCTGCGATTCAGAATGAATGCTATATCGTGTGCTATAGAACATTGTCTAGAATGTTGTTGGCTAGAAATGACAGACTCTTGGGGCGAAATAAGATTTACTAAAGAATGAGATTAACCTAAATCTACAGTTGTATGACTCGTTATGGTAGTACAGTCAAACCTGTGTTAGTGGTCGCCTCCATTAAGCCAACCTGTATTAAACAGCCAGTTTCCAGATATCCAATATGATGTTTTAGTATGCATTTGCCATCTATTAAGCAGCTACCTGTGTTAAACAGCCACTTCTATGATTATCGTGGCTTGATGCTTAAGACAGGTTTGAGTGTATATTTTATTCTTGTCGACACGATCTTCAGCTAATGTTAATATCGCTATGTTAGATATTGCAATAGTCGAATCAAGCGGGCCTCCGACGCCAAGTAAATGTATTTTCGGATGAAGACTTCATACCACTATCCCCTCACCGCTATAAATTCGAATCCCATTGGCGTGTCCAATTATTTCCTGCGAGGCAGCTGGCTTACGGAAGGTCGATGGTTTTACCCAGATGCCCGCAACTGCCAGATACACTGATTGGAGCGGCAATTGGCATATCCACCAATAGTAAATGGAGTCGCCATAAGACCTAAGGCTATTGGTGCAACCATAAACCCACCAATGAATAATATATTCGTGGCCTAGTGGTTAAGGCGTCCGCCTACGGAGCGGGAGGTCGAAGGTTCGAATCTCGTCAGGGGTTCCTTCTGATATGGCCGGTTGGTGAGCCGCCAGCTAGTTAAATAATGGTTACCGATTGCCTACCAGCCTGACGTCTGGCACACAAACATAGGATTCGGGAAGTACTGATCTTCATAAAAAAGAGGTGTTTCATAAGTCAGAAATGGCTGGCCCTTTAAATAGGGGTGACACTATAATAAACAAACACTTTACTTTACTTTTATATTCAGAAATAGTCGACTGTTACGACTCTATCACGGATTTGCATAATATGGTACCCATTTATTATAGTAACGAAGACATATGTGTGTGGTCCTCATTCCAGCAAACATAGTTATTCATAGCTATGTGCCTTGTGCATGCTTAGCCTAGAGTGCACGAATCTGACACCCATTACACCACCAAATAACTGCTATCATAATGGAATATCGCCTACGCTGAACATGTATGGTAAAATATTATTATATGTGGAACAGGAAGAAGAGTGGAATAATGCTTTATTAAGACTTTAACTTTACAGGTAGAGCTCTGTCGTGACATACACATTGCCTACATATAGTATAATATTATGTCAGATTTCGCTCGAGGCTTCCGTGGCCGAGTGGTTAAGGTCGTTAACTTCAAATCACCTGCCCCTCACCGCTGTCCGAATCCCACTGAGATCTCGATTTCTTTCATGTGAGGAAGCTATCCAGCTGACGTGCGGTAGATCGATGGTTCTACCCGGGATGCCCGTGCGTGCATGAAATACTGCTCGGAGGGGCATGCGGGCTCTTCCTGCAGCATTAATAGCTGGAGAGTCAACATATGACCTAAGTTGTTACGACATTAAACTCACAAGTAAAAACTGATGTTGTTTACAAGCAGTATGTAGCGGATCAGTGGCACAGTTGTTAACACTTGTGGAAGTCGTGATAGCGCAGTAGATCCGCGTTCGCTTCAGATGCGAACGGTCCGGAGTTCGAACCCCGCTAGAGCCGTTACGATTGTGCCCTTAGGCAAGGCATTTAAATTCCACGTTGCCTCGTTTCTCTCCCTCGTGGCGATGGAGTCCATCAGGAATGAGGTCTCCAGAGTGATTACTATAAGTTGTAAGAACTTGTTTCGCATCTTGCTATACGATACTAAACTGTCTCATATCATAGTCTCTTGCATGAGACTTTAAACCGATATCGTGTGTCGATTCTTTACACCGTATTCTTAAAAGAACCAGATTATACTATGTCTGTATCATTACATTATCCTCCAAAATCTTAAATGACTCTGACGCAAATAATAATCGTCCCTATTGGAAATAAACCGAGGTCACCAAAACGAATCAGAAGAGACTATGGAATGGATCTTATCTGTATCAGTGCATAATCCTCCAATATCTTAAATTGACTAATCTCTTCAGGAGACGTCGCGCATATGAACAGCCGGTAGCGACGATAAATAAATGTCACAATCAGCTATCATAGTAATCCTAATAGCCCACATGATTGACATATTTCCCAAAGGAATTATATTGTTGTCACGTATACCTAACTGGCATGGACACATGCATTAGACCAATAAATTAATCAGAAAACTACATTTGGACCAGTTCATTTATCAAAATGGTTAATTTTGTCTAAAAATAGTAATATTACTGCCAGAATGTGCAGATCCTGATGTGACGGCTTGTCACGTGCCAGCTCATCTGGATCTACACTTTGTGTAAGCCTATTTAGAGGTATGTAGTGTTGAAAGGGTTAAAACGTGTGTATTATAATGCACACACATGTTATTATACTACAGTGTAAATTGCCCTTCAGTCCGCATCCCTGGTCGGGTGGCTACGGTCGCTCACTTGTATGCCACTGTAGCCTATCATCACTGATGACCACGAGTTCGAGCCCCTTTCAGACAGTGACTCTTTATATGAACATTGTGTTGTTTGGTCAACTGCCCGACGGCAATATAGCTCAAAATTGTGATGTGGAAGGCCTAAAACCCGAACAAACAGACAAGCCAAATTTGACGTCGCCGCTGTAGATTAGAATCACACTAGAGGTGATAAGCTCGTTCATGTGAGGATGGCATCCAACTGACTGGCGGAAGATCGGTGGTTTTACCAAGGTTCATGTCTGAAATACTTCTCGGAGGGGCACCGTAATCCTCCTCCATCACTGGAGAGTATGGCTTTAACCCCCAACACAAACATACACAACAAGGATGTGGCAGGTGCCTTCCTCCATCACTGGAGAGTACGGCTTTAACCCCCAACACAAACATACACAACAAAGATGTGGCAGGTGCCTTCCTCCATCACTGGAGAGTACGGCTTTAACCCCCAACACAAACATACACAACAACGATGTGGCAGGTGCCTTCCTCCATCACTGGAGAGTACGGCGTTAACCCCCAACACAAACATACACAACAACGATGTGGCAGGTGCCTTCCTCCATCACTGGAGAGTACGGCGTTAACCCCCAACACAAACATACACAACAACGATGTGGCAGGTGCCTTCCTCCATCACTGGAGAGTACGGCTTTAACCCCCAACACAAACATACACAACAAAGATATGGCAGGTGCCTTCCTCCATCAATAATATCTGGAGAGTACGGCTTTAACCCCCAACACAAAAATATACAACAAAGATATGGCAGGTGCCTTCCTCCATCAATAATAACTGGAGAGTACGTCTTTAACCCCCAACACAAAAATATACAACAAAGATATGGCAGGTGCCTTCCTCCATCAATAATAACTGGAGAGTACGTCTTTAACCCCCAACACAAAAATACACAACAAAGATGTGGCCGGTGCCTTCCTCCATCAATAATAACTGGAGAGTACGGCTTTAACCCACATCACTAGCAGCTGACGTATAGCCATATCACATACGTTGTGCGACTTTAACCCCATAAGCAGCACGGAAACAGGGGTAATATAAGATACCAGTATGTGATTGATCGATGAAGTGACAAGTGTGTTGTTTGTATTTCATCAACATTGCATGTGATTCATTACTTACGACACTTGTCCTATCAGGTTAGCGTAACTGCCTACTACTATTTTATACTGTCACCAAAAAGAAACTGTGCACTTGCCATAGTGGTAAATTGTACATCCTTTTAGAAAATAATATAGGCACATTTGGTATCAACATATGCGAGATATTCAGTAGATTAGTGCAATGTGTGAAGGATTATCTTCTTCACTCATGATAGTAAAATCCATAATTTTAAAATGTGTAGCGAAAATCTAGCGCTAACGCTTTTAAATCTAAAAGTACACAGTATTTTAGGGTGTCAGTATAGATAACACCATTGCTGTAGAGTAGGCAGATATGCTGTTTGTAAATCCTTGTCAATCATATACTACACACAACCAAAGACTCAATGCTGAAAGTAACATAAGATTTGCATGGGAACAAATAATATTATCGTATTATATTATTATACATACTATTCTGTCACCATAAAATACGGTGCACTTTTATATTGAGGGTTACGTTTTCATAACCAATGTTAGATTAGATTATCGGATGCACTTCCGCTTATTTACGTATATACAACCCTGAATAATAAACCACACCACCAGATCATAACACGTTTGATAAGTGTCATTACTGATAGCCAGTATGGTTATTTTTTAACGCACACGTGTGGGCAGATATGTGTGTGTGTTTTATGTTTATTTATCGTCGCTACCGTATGCCCATATGAGCGACGCCTCCTGAAGAGATTAGTTATTTTAGATTTTGGTGGATATTGCAATGATACAAACAGAGACCCATTCCAGATTATCATCTGGTTCATTTACGTGCACGGCGTACAGCACCAACACGAGACCTCGGTTCAACGTTTCATCTGAAAGACTGTTAATTTTATTAGGGTCAGACGGGCGATCGAACCTGCAATCCTTGGATTATCAGCTATGGATAGTATAATTTCTGTAAGGCCAATATTAGCAAAAGAAGCAAGAGTGTGTATATATTTCCACTGCATCACCACTGCTTAAACGAGTAACCTTACTTTGCGTACAAGGTGTCTCATCAGTATCCTTCTTGACCTTTTGTTTCATAGCTCTTTCAAATTTCATTTTGCTCAGTTTAATCTACACACTTTGTTGTGCCACCTAGCGCTGCTTCTAGGGTTTCAATTATGTTTTCTGTATCATCTAACAATAGTTCACGCAACTGCAATGGATATTTTCCTACACTTGAGAACCTTTGTATATCTGAAACATTAAAGGACATTGAAGTACTTCGTCGGTCTGTTTCTGGCATAGGATGCACTGGCTCCAGACAATAGGCGTATTGAATGATTTTTAATAGACGGAGGAACATATCCTCGCTCAATAAATAAAACTCTCTGTGGCATTGTGTTGTTAGCTGTTTTAGCATACTAGTATATACACGACTTTATAGACCATACCTGAAATTACGGACAAACGTTTAACCCTTTCCCTCATAAAAACACCTCTTGACGCCTTACCAATATGACATACATTGACAAGGTAGACATACATTGACAAGGTAGTAGACAAACCAATGTTCATAATAAAGGCCAGAATCTCGTGTAGTGCCAGTAATATCTATGGAGGTGGGATAGATATGGCGACTACTTACTACTGCATGATAGCAAAATGGCTGTCGTTTGTATGGAGATATAGTATTATATTAACCTAAAACTCGATGAAGTCCCAGTAATATATATGAAGGTGGGATAGATATGGCGACTACTTAGCCACTGCATGATAGCTAAATGGATGTCGTTTGTATGGAGATATAAAATAATATTAACCTAAATATCTATGACGCCATGCTCCCAATGAAAACGCACGATATACATCTTGGAAAGAGTCTAAACTCGGCTTCCTCTAAATAAGGGAAGTGTCCAGCCAGCATTTCTGGACAGTACGTGTCAGTGAGTAGCAACATTTACCTTTCAGCTACGAGATAGTGTAAGATAAACATGTTCTAAGGGTATTCTCCAGGCAACACTATTCTGTAAAATATATTATTTGAAATCATTCACAAAGCAACTTCACTAGTGCCAAACAACATATAATAATGACGCAAGCAAAATATACAGCCATGGTCTTTGAGATCGGTGATCTGGGTGCAAATTAGTTGTTATATGAACAATGCCAACATGAGTACCAAGACGTATTAGAATATTCTGTATGTCTGGCTGTAAAACAACAGGAGTCTATAAAGTAAAGTGATTAATCGGCCACATGTATTGCGCAACAATTAGATCATGGTCGCAGCCATTTTAAGAATAACTCACTCGGATTACATTTGCTTTTATCAGCTAGTATTGGTGCAGGAAGACACTACAACCACCAACCTTCCACAATACAGCTGAATAGCTTCTTAACGCGCAATAATTCGACACCCCCTGTGGGTTTCGATCCTATAACTGTGTGGGGCGAGTGAGGTGATGTCAACGACCTTAGCACCTCGTTCACGGGTGCATCTAAAGATAATTGATTAAATAATACTGTTATTGTCATGTAGACAAGTATATCCATGAAGGCGTATGCCCGCACTGTGATCCTGTATATAAGCGTATTCTCATAAATCGTGTAACGTGGAATGTCATATGAAGCATCACTTAGCTACGTATCTGCTGCTTTGGTATGTTTTGTTAAATTAAATGTCACGTCAAACCCCATCAAACCCCGTCAACCCAAGGTTGGTAGATATAGTGTAGCAGAGATCAGAATGCATCTCATGAGCAAAAACAACCCTTATTGCAAGATATAATTATTACATCATTCGCGTCATACTTAGGCAAAGGTTTTAACGTCACATCAAAGGTCAGACATACGTTTATAATTTAATTGTCATAAGTCTTGTTTTTAAGAGTAGCAATTTCCACAAGTCAACAACTTACTCTCATTTGCACGTGTTTTTTATTTGTTCATAAAAAAGTGTTGTCTTAAATAATTTCACTTTAATGACATTGTTATTGTTATAGTTTGCATACAAATAGGCAACCACACATTGTAGAACCTGTTAGTTGAAATATTGTGGTATATCCATCCGCTAGGGTTTCTCAGAGCAATCGGTTATAAGCGTTTAGCTTTCGATTTAATACATCTGTTATTGTATATTAATGTTACAATATTACAGCTATTGATGAATAAAATATGATTAAATTAAAGCAATCCATAGACCTGTTTTATTTATAATAGCAAGTTTAAAGCGAACGATAACGCGAGTCCAGTGGCTAAAACGCTGGACTGGTAATCCAGGTATCGCAGGTTCAATCCCCCGTCTGACCCTAATAAAAGTAACAGTCTTTCAGATGGGACGTTAAACCGAAGTCTCTTGTAGGTGTTTTACACCGTGCATGTAAATGAACCAGAGTAGCCTCTGGAATGGGTCTCTGTTAGTGTATCATTGCACTATCCTCCAAAACTCTAAAATGACTAATCTCTTCAGGAGGCGTAGCTCATATGGGAAACCGGTAGCGACGATAAATAAATGTAAAACTCTCTCAAAAAACACACACATACATGCAGGTTAATACACAAAGTAGAACAGTCCTACAAAAACGACACCACACCAACCGGTTGGTGTATTCAAAACTAGTATTAAACTATATGTGATATGTGTGCATTCCATTCGGTAAATATTCCATTGAACCAATGGTTGTCTGGAACAACGGGATACTTAAACCGGTATCATGATATAACATGGGGCCTATCGGTTAAGTTCCTTGACTTCAAATAACGCGCAGACCGTCGCCGCTGCATGTTTGAATCCCACTGTGGACGTCGAACTATTTCATGCGAGGAGGTATCCAGGGGACCAGCGGAAGGTCGGTTCTACCCTGGCGCATTTCTATGCCTGAAATATTATTCGGAGAACCTTGGTCTTCCTACGTCAATACTAGCTGCTAACTATGTGCTAGGTGATAAAATCGCACATTTGTTTTGCCATTCCATGAAATCAACGGAAAGGTCAAAAGAATGTAAATAATAAAGATGCGTGTCAGGTTGTAACATCATATAATACATTTTTTCAAGAAAGAACATTTTTCATATTCATGTCAAGGTTATTTCCTCTTACTTGCCGACAAACAACTTAGTTTGTGTCTCACACACTTAATTGCGCGAAGCAATATTAACGTCAGAATAAAGACGAATTTTTGTAACTGTGAAGAAAATACATTTGTATCTGACAATATGTCAAATATAACAGGTATAAATTACCAACTAAGCATAAAACGTCGACCTCCTGAATATGATTAACCGACTAAGCTGTAGACAGACGGTGACTTATATATGTTATGCATAGAAGAAATCGCCGTGACCCAGTTGGTACGGTCGTTGACTTCAAATATCTTGCGACTCATCGCTGTACTGAGCTGCTGTTCATGTGAGCATGCTATCCAGATAGCGTGAGTAAGGTTGGTGGTTTTACTCGATAACACATCCGTTCCTGAAATAACTGCTACCCGGGTATCTTCGGATTTCTTTTTAATGTTTGGTCTATTAATTTACTACCGTTTCACACAGTGTAAGTCCAATCTACAGAGATGATGGCTAGTGATTTGAAATCAACGGCCTTAACCACTCGGCCACGGAGGAACAGTGTCAGAGTGTAAGACCATAACATAATGACTTGATGTGTATCGTGTCCACCTGACACGCTCAGAGTGTGATTTACGTTTATGTATCGTCGCTACCGGTTGCCCATATGAGCCACGCCTCCTGAAGAGATTAATCATTTTAGATTTTGGAGGATAGTGCAATGATACAGACAAATATCCATTCCATATTCTCCTCTGGTTCGAGTTGGTGACCTAGGTTAAAAATCCAATATGGAATATTATTATTAGGGTCAGGCGAGCGCTCGAATGGAAGTTGTGTCTAACTCAAACAGCTTTATCTAACCAAGCGATGAACGCTTTAATTTCATTATTATTGTGTGTCTCTTGGTGTTACTGAAAAATTAAAACTGTTTTGATAATAGTGGTGTAACCTATTTTAAATTATTGTTGTGAAATTTGGGGTTTTCATACGGCAACCGATATTGAGTACATTCATTTAACATTTCTTAAGTTTCAGTTTATTTTCATATTCTCAGGAAGCAGATTTGCATCAACATTAGATATTCATAACATAGCAAATATATATATAGTACAATACATGATACACGGCATTTAAATAAATACAGAATCAAATGTTTCTGAAATAAAGACAAATTGTACAGTCACGTTATGTGTAATTTTATCTAAGATAGAGAAGTATAAGTTGATCTACCCAAGATGTGTTTGTAGTGTAGAGCACACATTTTGTGTGATTTACGTTTATTTATCGTCGCTACCGGTTGCCCATATGAGCGACGCCTATTGAAGAGATTAGTCATTTTAGATTTTGGAGGTTATTGCATGATACAGAGTCTCCTCTGGTTATTTTACGTGCAAGGTATAGCACCGACATGAGACCTCGGTTTAACGTCCCATCTGAAGGACTGTTAATTTTATTATGGTCAGACGGGGGATCGAACCTGCGATCCCTGGATTACCAGTCCAGTGTGTTAGCAGAGCACACAATTACTTTTATTGGCCTTAAACAAGTTATTGCCATTCGTCAACAGACGACTAATGCTGCTGTATGCGGTGACTTTGGTCGAATACCGTTGTGTAATGTGTGAAATAAGAATAATTAAATACTCACATTAATAGCCCACACTTATACAATTCTATTTGGTATAAGTTGTTTTATGCATCTGATGCTAACGGCAATTTAGCAAATAGTTGATATATCAATGTAAAATGATTGTTTTCATTTGGGATTTCAATACCTTTGGGAAATTGTTAACATTTGTATATCTCAAACCAATAACGTAATACAGTGCATCTGAGATCCAAATTCGCAACCGTGATTTTCTGATAACAGCACATATCCTGGTGTGTGTTAATGTAATCATTTATAAGTGGGCTGAACATGGAAAACTATTTACGAACTATTGTGCATGTCAAATATAGAATAGCATTGATCTAGATTCCAATATCCGTCTCATAGATTAGCCATATACAAAGGAAGGTTTAGAAATAATGAAATAAGCCAACGATTATGTATTAAATGTAATATGCGAGGCGTAGAGTCGGAATATCACTTTTTATTAGTTTGTCCATTTTAGTCCAGCTTAAGATCGCTCTGCAAAAGATATTATATAAATGGATGGCATAACGATAATGCAAATGATATGATGGCAGCTCACTCAGGGGTAATTAACAAGGCTGGTTAAATTGATATATATTGTTGCTACAGTAAAAAGAGATACTGAAATAATTCTTATATTATTTATTTAGCTTATTATTATATAGTGAGTAGTGTAATATTATTACTTTAGAATTAAGTGATTACTATTTTATTTATATTCCATTAATATACAAGTACTAACTTATTGTTGCACTTATAATATATCATGTTTTTCTGATTGTTTGCCAATAACCACCAAACATGTTGCATGGTGGTGAACATAACTTGTTATTGCCAATTCTCAATATTGTATTTATGTTCCATTAATATACAAGTACTAACTTAGTGTTGCACTTGTATAATATATCATGTTTTTCTGATTGTTTGCCAATAACCACCAAACATGTTGCATGGTGGTGAACATAACTTGTTATTGCCAATTCTCAATATTGTATTTATGTTCCATTAATATACAAGTACTAACTTAGTGTTGCACTTGTATAATATATCATGTTTTTCTGATTGTTTGCCAATAACCACCAAACATGTTGCATGGTGGTGAACATAACTTGTTATTGCCAATTCTCAATATTGTATTTATGTTCCATTAATATACAAGTACTAACTTAGTGTTGCACTTGTATAATATATCATGTTTTTCTGATTGTTTGCCAATAACCACCAAACATGTTGCATGGTGGTGAACATAACTTGTTATTGCCAATTCTCAATATTGTATTTATGTTCCATTAATATACAAGTACTAACTTATTGTTGCACTTGTATAATATATCATGTTTTTCTGATTGTTTGCCAATAACCACCAAACATGTTGCATGGTGGTGAACATAACTTGTTATTGCCAATACATTCATTGACTGTTTCATACTGGCAACTATGCCGCACAATTAAATGGCTATTGCGACCCGGTTTTTATTTGACTGGAGATGCTGTCACTGGATGATAACCTTCAGATGATGAATTATATGTCTCTCAACAATAACTTAACATGCTTTCCATGCGAATAACCACTGTTGTCGTATGTGAGATTGTACAGTGGTCGCCAGCTCGGTCATGTGGGTTTTCTCCGGGTACTCCGGTTTCGTCCCACACGAATGACCACATTTAGCTTTCATCCGCGCCAACGAGAGTGATTAATATAAGTTGTTAAAACTTGCTTCGCAATCGTTGTAAAATAAATAAAGTTGCCGTAGCAGAATATGTCGGTGACATGATGCTCGGACAGACTTTAGTGTCTACAATTGTTCTGCATTGCATTTACTCGTAAATTTCAACTAATTTCGTATGCTAATTCTAATAAAGGAGACAAATCTAAGTAATGAATGTCAATCGAAATGTGTTAAAACTGAAAGTAATGCATACTCTATCGATTCATCATTCTATGCATAATTAGGGGATAGCTAGGACGGATTTATTATACAGTGTCTTACGATTTAGTGTTTGCCTTCGCCAGTATACTCGCTGACTTCCGCTATGCCGTTAGTAGTACTGTGTAGTTTAAACATATTTTATTTCCCAATATAATACATATTGAACAATGCATACACCACGCATAATCAGAATACAGAAACAGGATTAGAATGGAAGACAGAGTTTTATATAATTCTTCTCCTCTAAAGTACTGTGTGAGCATTAAGGTTGCACGCTACTGTACAATAGTATGAGTTATTGTCCTCTCCGAATGGACATGGCATATTTGGACTAATATTAAAACATAGATGACTAGTTTTCAAAGTAACACTACTGTCCGCCCGTGCCTGCAATACTGCTCAGGGGCACACAGAGGTTCTCCAACACCAATATTAACAAGAGAGTCGTCGTATGACCTAAGATGGCTGTGCGACTTTAAAATCCAACAAATAATCGAACCATTGCCATAAAAACAAATATGTTCAACATTGGTGGAGCATAATTTAGATATATCCGGAGAGAACCACCGACCTTCCACAAACCAGCTTGCTAGCGTCATCACGTGAAATAATTCCAAAAACCTCAGTGGAATTCGAACCAACAGCGGAGTTCGAGCTTCACTGGAGCAGTTACGATTGTGCCCTTAGGCAAGGCATTTAAATTCCACGTTGCCTCTTCTCTCTCCCTCGTGGCGATGGATTCCATCAGGAATGAGGTCTCGAGAGTGATTTATATAAGTTGAAATAACTTGTTTCGCAATCGAGCTAAAATAAATGTGTATAAACTAACCAACAGCGGCGAGGGGACAGTGATTTGAAGTAACTAACTCTATAAATAGTGCGTTTCATTAATTCATTCAGATAATGTTCATATCTTTTTAAATTTATAATAACTGTCCATATAGAATTATAAATAGATGTCAGATTTATAATAACTGTCCATAACAATAGAGGTTAGCTTATAAAACACATTCATCAGATAAGATAACAATCATGCGATTCATTAATGTCATTAAACAACATGTCTTGCTAGTGTTTGAGCACATACTTGTCAACATATAAAGGCTATCGTGTTGCATAGTGAAGTGAAGAGACGGATCTGTTTGATCATAATACAATTAACAGATTTTCGGGTGGTCTCATATCGGTGCTTTACACTGTGCACATACAAGAGCCAGAGGAGACACTGGAATGGGTCTCTGTCTGTATCTCACTCATATATTTCAAACTACATACAATGAGTTTACTATTATCTGCCTTGGTAGATAAAGTCCGATTTATCCCGAAATGTATATTGGTCCTTACAGTTGGAATCCTTTGATTTTACTGTGTTTTCATGTAGATTAACTGATAAAATATGTACAATAGGATAGCTTGCGATATTTAATAACTTAATAACTAAACGATTATAACACGGATGGATACTGATAGTGGAAGTCATGATAGCGCAGTGGTGCGAACGGACCGAGGTTCGTGCCTCGCTGGAGCTGTTAAGAGTGTACCCTTAGGGAAGGACTTTAAATTCCGCATGCTTCTCTAGAGCAGTGGTAGTGCGTTCGTTTCAGGTGTGAACGGTCCGGAGTTCGAGCCCCGCTGTAACCGTTACGATTTTGCCCTTAGGCAATACATTTAAATTCCAAATTGCCTCTTCTCTCTCCCTCGTGGCGATGTATTCCATCAGGAATCAGGTATCGAGAGTGATTAATATAAGTTGTTAGAACTTGTTTCGCAATCGAACTCAAATAAGTTTGTATAAACTATGGAAAGTGATACCATGTTGTACAAAGGAAAACCACGATTAAAACTTGTTAGAACTTGTTTCGCAATCGAACTCAAATAAATGTGTATAAACTATGGAAACTGATAGCATGTTGTACAAAGGAAAGCCATGATTAAAACAAGAGAACACCAATTGAACAGCCCTACCCCCCCCCTTCAAAAGCATTCGTGGGACAATGACTGTCAATATTTCTAACTCATACGACAATCAATACTATAAGCTATTCTAATACAATCAAATTAAACGTAATTTAGTTTTGTTTATACAAATTTATTTTAGCTCGATTGCGAAACAAGTTCTTTCACCTTATATTAATCACTCTCGAGACCTCATTCCTGATGGAATCCATCGCCATGAAGGAGAGAGAAGAGGCAATGTAGAATTTAAATGCCTTGCCTAAGGGCACAATCGTAACGGCTCCAGCGGAGCTCGAACTCCGGACCTTTCGCACCTGAAGCGAACGCCCATCCACTGCGCTATCACGACTTCCACACGTATTTTAGCAGAAGAACGAATGCACAGTTTTATAGCGCAATAAGTAACTTCATTTTTCGCATTACTTTGATGAACCCGAGATCTCATTGATGCATGCTTAGCTTTGTAGTTGACACTGGATATAGATGGGTGGGTCATAAGAGACAGCTCAGCTTAATCTGATATGCAAGAAGTTCACATTATATTCAGCTGGGCCAATTGGCCACATTGTATTATTTTTACACACTAGTCAAACATAATGCACGCTCGTGATTCAGGACAATACATTTCGTAAGGAGATAGCATTAAAGCGACGTTACATCGCAAAATCCCCCCCCCCATGTGTTTACGTATAAATAGCATTGCTACTATAAATTCTTTACAGACGGATATGTAGTCCAGTGGTAACACGCTGGACTGGTAATCCAGGGATCGCAGGTTCGATCCCCCGTCTGACCCTAATAAAATTAACAGTCTTTCAGATGGGACGTTAAACCGAGGTCTCGTGTCGGTGCTTTACACCGTGCACGTAAACGAACCAGAGGAGACTCTGTAATGGGTCTCTGTCTGTATCATTGCACTATCCTCCAAATCTCTAATCTCTTCAGGAGGCGTCGCTCATATAAATACGCGTATAAAGTCGCGACGATAAATACACGTAAAACACACAATTCTTTAAAATAATTCGAGAACTAACTTTCTATACATAACAAGTGTTTTGTGGCATAAAAACTCTCAAAAATGAAAGTAGGATTTCATATAACGGTCACCTACTCTCCTGAATTGATGTGTGTTTACTATTGGAGTCTATACCAATCGCGTGCTATAAAAAAAAATATGCATATGCACAAGTTGTGAGATATAGCGGTAAATATGTACCATAAATCGTGTTATTTAGGATACACACATTGCATTGCGCATGGCTGTTGACCCTATTTTCATTATTTTGTTATGTCAACAAACGTCGTATATGACGGTTGTTTATTAGTTGAAATACGCAGCGTTGGAGATAAATACTCGGAAAACAATTATACCATATAATACAAAAATACATTCTGTAGAAATTTGCCTTTTCACCGAGGTAACAGGGCTTTAAATGCACATTTATAACAACCTTCTCATTAACATTTGGCCAGTACTGTATACTTTATATTAAATTATTGCTACTACCGTACTTATGCAAATACATGTAACTAGATCTTCAGAAATGTTACTGAATATTACAAACATTGAAAGTCACAATGGGTTGTGGAAGTACACAATTGGTTCCGGAAGTACATAATGTGTTGTGGAAGTACGCAATGTGTTGTGAAAGTACACAATTGGTTCTGGAAGTACATAATGTGTTGTGGAAGTACACAATGTGTTGTGGAAGTACGCACTGGGTTGTGGAAGTACAAAGTGAGTTGTGGAAGTACACACTGGATTGTGGAAGTACACAATGTGTTGTGGAAGTACACAATGGCGTGTGGAAGTACATAATGTGTTGTGGAAGGACAAAGTGTGTTGTGGAAGTACACAATGGGTTGTGGAAGTACACAATGTGTTGTGGAAGTACACAATGGGTTGTGGAAGTACACAATGTGTTGTGGAAGTACAAAATGTGTTGTGGAAGTACACAATGGGTTGTGGAAGTACACAATGTGTTGTGGAAGTACACAATGGGTTGTGGAAGTACACAATGGGTTGTGGAAGTACACACTGGGTTGTGGAAGTACACAATGGCTTGTGGAAGTACACAATGGCTTGTGGAAGTACACAATGGCTTGTGGAAGTACACAATGTGTTGTGGAAGTACATAATGTGCTGTGGAAGTACACAATGGGTTGTGGAAGTACATACTGTGTTGTGGAAGTACACAATGTGTTGTGGAAGTACACAATGGCTTGTGGAAGTACACACTGTGTTGTGTAAGTACACAATGGGTTGTGGAAGTACACAATGGGTTGTGGAAGTACACAATGGGTTGTGGAAGTACATACTGTGTTGTAGAAGTACACAATGTATTGTGGAAGTACATACTGTGTTGTGGAAGTACATAATGTGTTGTGGAAGTACACAATGGGTTGTGGAAGTACATACTGTGTTGTGGAAGTACACACTGTGTTGTGGAAGTACATAATGGGTTGTGGAAGTACACACTGGGTTGTGGAAGTACATACTTTGTTGTGGAAGTACACAATGTGTTGTGGAAGTACACAATGGGTCGTGGAAGTACACAATGGGTTGTGGAAGTACATAATGGGTTGTGGAAGTACACACTGGGTTGTGGAAGTACACAATGTGTTGTGGAAGTACATAATGGGTTGTGGAAGTACACAATGTGTTGTGGAAGTACACAATGTGTTGTGGAAGTACACAATGGGTTGTGGAAGTACACAATGTGTTGTGGAAGTACACAATGTGGTGTGGAAGTACACAATGGGTTATGGAAGTACACAATGGCTTGTGGAAGTACACAATGTGTTGTGTAAGTACACAATGGGTTGTGGAAGTACACAATGGGTTGTGGAAGTACACAATGGGTTGTGGAAGTACATAATGTGTTGTAGAAGTACACAATGTATTGTGGAAGTACATACTGTGTTGTGGAAGTACATAATGTGTTGTGGAAGTACACAATGGGTTGGGGAAGTACATACTGTGTTGTGGAAGTACACACTTTGTTGTGGAAGTACATAATGGGTTGTGGAAGTACACACTGAGTTGTGGAAGTACATACTTTGTTGTGGAAGTACACAATGTGTTGTGGAAGTACACAATGGGTCGTGGAAGTACACAATGGGTTGTGGAAGTACATAATGGGTTGTGGAAGTACACTCTGGGTTGTGGAAGTACACAATGTGTTGTTGAAGTACACAATGTGTTGTGGAAGTAAACACTGGCTTATGGAAGTACATACTGGGTTGTGGAAGTACACAATGGGTTGTGGAAGTATGGAAGTACACAATGGGTTGTGGAAGTACACACTGGGTTGTGGAAGTACACAATGTATTGTGGAAGTACACAATGGCGTGTGGAAGTACATAATGTGTTGTGGAAGGACAAAATGTGTTGTGGAAGTACACAATGGGTTGTGGAAGTACACAATGTGTTGTGGAAGTACACAATGGGTTGTGGAAGTACACAATGTGTTGTGGAATTACAAAATGTGTTGTGGAAGTACACAATGGGTTGTGGAAGTACACAATGTGTTGTGGAAGTACACAATGGGTTGTGGAAGTACACAATGGGTTGTGGAAGTACACACTGGGTTGTGGAAGTACACAATGGCTTGTGGAAGTACACAATGTGTTGTGGAAGTACATAATTTGCTGTTGAAGTACACAATGGGTTGTGGAGGTACATAATGGGTTGTGGAAGTACACAATGTGTTGTGGAAGTACACAATGTGTTGTGGAAGTACACAATGGGTTGTGGAAGTACACAATGTGTTGTGGAAGTACACAATGTGTTGTGGAAGTACACAATGTGTTGTGGAAGTACACAATGGGTTAAGGAAGTACACAATGGCTTGTGGAAGTACACAATGTGTTGTGTAAGTACACAATGGGTTGTGGAAGTACACAATGGGTTGTGGAAGTACACAATGGGTTGTGGAAGTACATAATGTGTTGTAGAAGTACACAATGTATTGTGGAAGTACATACTGTGTTGTGGAAGTACATAATGTGTTGTGGAAGTACACAATGGGTTGTGGAAGTACATACTGTGTTGTGGAAGTACACACTTTGTTGTGGAAGTACATAATGTGTTGTGGAAGTACACAATGGGTTGTGGAAGTACATATTGTGTTGTGGAAGTACACACTTTGTTGTGGAAGTACATAATGGGTTGTGGAAGTACACACTGGGTTGTGGAAGTACATACTTTGTTGTGGAAGTACACAATGTGTTGTGGAAGTACACAATGGGTCGTGGAAGTACACAATGGGTTGTGGAAGTACATAATGGGTTGTGGAAGTACACTCTGGGTTGTGGAAGTACACAATGTGTTGTGGAAGTACATAATGGGTTGTGGAAGTACACAATGTGTTGTGGAAGTACACAATGTGTTGTGGAAGTACACACAGGGTTGTGGAAGTACACAATGTGTTGTGGAAGTACACAATGGGTTGTGGAAGTACACACTGGGTTGTGGAAGTACACAATGGCTTGTGGAAGTACACAATGGCTTGTGGAAGTACACAATGGCTTGTGGAAGTACACAATGTGTTGTGGAAGTACATAATGTGCTGTGGAAGTACACAATGGGTTGTGGAAGTACATACTGTGTTGTGGAAGTACACAATGTGTTGTGGAAGTACACAATGGCTTGTGGAAGTACACACTGTGTTGTGTAAGTACACACTTTGTTGTGGAAGTACATAATGGGTTGTGGAAGTACATAATGGGTTGTGGAAGTACACTCTGGGTTGTGGAAGTACACAATGTGTTGTTGAAGTACACAATGTGTTGTGGAAGTAAACACTGGCTTATGGAAGTACATACTGGGTTGTGGAAGTACACAATGGCGTGTGGAAGTACATAATGTGTTGTGGAAGGACAAAATGTGTTGTGGAAGTACACAATGGGTTGTGGAAGTACACAATGTGTTGTGGAAGTACACAATGGGTTGTGGAAGTACACAATGTGTTGTGGAATTACAAAATGTGTTGTGGAAGTACACAATGGGTTGTGGAAGTACACAATGTGTTGTGGAAGTACACAATGGGTTGTGGAAGTACACAATGGGTTGTGGAAGTACACACTGGGTTGTGGAAGTACACAATGGCTTGTGGAAATACACAATGTGTTGTGGAAGTACATAATTTGCTGTTGAAGTACACAATGGGTTGTGGAGGTACATAATGGGTTGTGGAAGTACACAATGTGTTGTGGAAGTACACAATGTGTTGTGGAAGTACACAATGGGTTGTGGAAGTACACAATGTGTTGTGGAAGTACACAATGTGTTGTGGAAGTACACAATGGGTTATGGAAGTACACAATGGCTTGTGGAAGTACACAATGTGTTGTGTAAGTACACAATGGGTTGTGGAAGTACACAATGGGTTGTGGAAGTACACAATGGGTTGTGGAAGTACATAATGTGTTGTAGAAGTACACAATGTATTGTGGAAGTACATACTGTGTTGTGGAAGTACATAATGTGTTGTGGAAGTACACAATGGGTTGTGGAAGTACATACTGTGTTGTGGAAGTACACACTTTGTTGTGGAAGTACATAATGGGTTGTGGAAGTACACACTGGGTTGTGGAAGTACATACTTTGTTGTGGAAGTACACAATGTGTTGTGGAAGTACACAATGGGTCGTGGAAGTACACAATGGGTTGTGGAAGTACATAATGGGTTGTGGAAGTACACTCTGGGTTGTGGAAGTACACAATGTGTTGTGGAAGTACATAATGGGTTGTGGAAGTACACAATGTGTTGTGGAAGTACACAATGTGTTGTGGAAGTACACACAGGGTTGTGGAAGTACACAATGTGTTGTGGAAGTAAACACTGGCTTGTGGAAGTACACACTGGGTTGTGGAAGTACACACTGTGTTGTGGAAGTACATACTGTGTTGTGGAAGTACACAATGGGTTGTGGAAGTACACAATGGGTTGTGGAAGTACATACTGTGTTGTGGAAGTACACACTGTGTTGTGGAAGTACATAGTGGGTTGTGGAAGTACACACTGGGTTGTGGAAGTACATACTTTGTTGTGGAAGTACACAATGGGTTGTGGAAGTACATAATGTGTTGTGGAAGTACACATTGGGTTGTGGAAGTACACAATGGGTTGTGGAAGTACACACTGTGTTGTGGAAGTACATACTGTGTTGTGGAAGTACACAATGGGTTGTGGAAGTACACAATGTGTTGTGGAAGTAAACACTGGCTTGTGGAAGTACACACTGGGTTGTGGAAGTACACACTGTGTTGTGGAAGTACATACTGTGTTGTGGAAGTACACAATGGGTTGTGGAAGTACACAATGGGTTGTGGAAGTACATACTGTGTTGTGGAAGTACACACTGTGTTGTGGAAGTACATAATGGGTTGTGGAAGTACACACTGGGTTGTGGAAGTACATACTTTGTTGTGGAAGTACACAATGGGTTGTGGAAGTACATAATGTGTTGTGGAAGTACACAATGGGTTGTGGAAGTACACAATGGGTTGTGGAAGTACACACTGTGTTGTGGAAGTACATACTGTGTTGTGGAAGTACACAATGGGTTGTGGAAGTACACAATGGGTTGTGGGAGTATTTGTAGAGACACGGCGACATTAGGCCAGTGGTTCTCATGTTGTACTGTACATCATTGAATTGCATCGCAGGTTGGTTCCCCCCTCCTCACACCATAATGTTAGCGGTCAATCGGAAGTGACGTTGTACTTAGGTCCCGTTGTTGCGATGCTGTACACTGGGAATGTAAAAGAAACAGGGATGATTCTGAAATGATGGTGCATCTCAGATAGTATCGTGCACTATGAATATTAATTGACTTGGTTTAAGCATATTTATTCGACATGATATAACACAATTTACAACAAGTATGTACACAATACAGGCATGTGGTTTGATATGAAAGCTAAAAGCCTATCGGAGATAAAGTTTAAACATTTGCGAAGCAAGTTCTAACAAGTTATATTAATCACTCTCTTTGGAGCGGGTGAATACGTGAATGTGGTCATTCGTGTGAGAGGAAACCGGAGTACCCGGTGAAAACCCACCTGTCGGATATGGCGACCACCGTACCATCTCATCTACGTCCTGGTCCGAGGATCGAACCAGTGTTGCATTGGTGAGAAACTAGCGCGCTAACTAACCACTGCGTTAATCTTAGTGCTCGCCACCGCATACTATAAATCGGTACAAGGTTTGGCGATATGAATGTATACTTTATACAATTTAATATATAATTATATAAGTGACGAAATTACGAATATAAACGGGAAAATAGCAAGATTAACACTAGAAGGAGGTCGTGATAGCGCAGGTGCGAAAGGCCCGGAGTTCAAGCCCCACTGGAGCCGTTACGAGTGCGCCCTTAGGCAAGGCATTGAAATCACTTGTCTCTATTCTTTTCTGTCACTATCTTGTCGGGAAGGGCCGTAACTAATGTTGCTAGAACATGTGGTCTGACCCGTTTGCCTTTATTGAATTTGTCATGTTTTGTATTCACATCTATATGTAAAACAAATCGAGCAATACAATATGATTAAACTAAGCATTTAATTGCCATGTTGCCTCTTCTCTCTCCCTCGTGGCGATGGATTGCACCAGGAATGACGTCTCGAGAGTGATTAATATAAGTTATAACACTTGTTTCGCAATCGAGCTAAAATATATTTGAATAAACTAAGATTAACACTAATAGTTGATAACAAGCAGTCAAATGACACTCTATATAGCTTACATCTGATAAGTTATAATATTGTTCACATTGACTGCTAAGAAGAATAGGAAAGTAAGACTAGGAAATATAGAACAACATTTGATGTACGATTAGCCCAGTTGTTGTTAGTGCGCTCGCTTCTCATCAATGCAACCCGTATTCGATCCTCGTACCGGGAAGTATGTAAGATTGTACGGTGGTCGCCAGATCAGATAGGTGGGTTTTCTCCGGGTGCTCCGATTTCCTCCCACGCGAATGACCACATTTCATCCGCGCCAACGAGAGTGATTAATATAGGTTGTTAAAACTTGCTTCGCAATCATTGTAAAATAAATAAAGTTTAAAAACAAAATTGATGAAGAAGTCCGTGCAACGTACATGAATGCATTGTACTTCAATGGAAGAGTTTGGAAAGTTCGATGAAAGTGTGTATTTCATTTCGTCCATTACCCTCATGTGATAACTGATGTATATGTTTCTTGAGCCGTCGACCCGAATAACCAGGGGGGACGGTGATAACAATGAAACACATCCCCAAGTCAGAATAAGTGTGGAAGTCGTGATAGCGCAGTGGTAAAACGTTCGCTTCAGATGCGAAAGACCCGGAGTTCGAGCCCCGCTAGAGCCGTTACGAATGTGCCCATTGCATTTTCTCTCACCCTCGTGGCGATGGATACCGTCAGGAATAAGGTCTCGAGAGTGATCAATATTAAGTTGTAAGAACTTGTTTCGCAATCGAGTTCTATAGCCTTGGTTGCATAGTTACGAACATGTGCTATGCTTGTGTTGGGGGAGTGTGGTTAAGTCATATAGCGACCCTTCAACTATTATATGTGGAAGAAGACCTCGGGTACCCATCGAGAAGTATTTCGGGCACGCACGAACACCCGTATAGAACCACCATCCCTCCACCATCACTTGAAAACATTCGACACACCTACACCGGTGAGCGGCAGTGATTTGAGGTCAACGATCGTAAGCACTCGGGGCACCTTATTTACGATATGTAATGCTCAAACTCAAACATAATACATATTTTATTTCAGTTCGGCGCTTCCAAGAACTCTCACAGGGACAGGGGCAATGAACAATACCCGTTGAATACGTGCCAGACGCATGCATGTAGACAGGTAATACATGTTATTTTATGGTGCTAATCAGGTTGTGTAGAAATGAATAAATTGTCAAATTTATCTGAGCCGAATGTAGAGTCGATAAATCGGAGATAGTGAAATATATTGCACATTCTAGACGCAGAGGACATGCTGTAGCATTACGTTGACCTCTAATATGACTGATCGTTCACGAGGCGTATCTCATGTGGGCAACCGGTAGCGACGATAAATTGTTCACGAGGCGTAGCTCATGTGTGGGCAACCGGTAGCGACGATAAATCGTTCACGAGGCGTAGCTCATGTGTGGGCAACCGGTAGCGACGATAAATCGTTCACGAGGCGTAGCTCATGTGGGCAACCAGTAGCGACGATAAATAATATACACTAAGTACAGTTTAATGCTGACAGACGGATCTGTAGTCCAGTGGTAAACACGCTGGACTGGTAATCCATGGATCGCTGGTTCGATCCCCCGTCTGACCCTAATAAAACTAACAGTCTTTCAGATGGGAATTTAAACCGAGGTCTCGTGTCGGTGCTTTACACCGTGTACGTAATAGAACCAGAGGAGACTCTCCAACAATCTAAAACGACTAATCTCTTCAGGAGGCGTCGCTCATATGGGCAACCGGTAGTGACGATAAATAAAGGTAAAACACACACACCTGCTGACATAATTGTAAGGCCGTATTTGATTATTTGTTATGCTATAGATACACGTTTGACAATTAAAAATGACGAATACACCGGCATGCCAAGGGTAATAAAACTTTGCTCCAATCTGAAACTCAGTCTCAAAATTCTGATTGGTTCAGATGAGAGTAAATCTCAAAATCAACCAATCAAGTCACTGAAGCTTTGATATCTGAGAATGTTTCTATAGCTTCTAACCCAGAGGTAATTTGTTAAATTAATTAATATTATTAACATTAGTAATGCTTTTAAAGATTCAAGGTTCGAGCTTAGGTTAATAGTTCACATTTGCACAGTCATGTGCCCGAGGTTATAACACTTTTCTCAGATCTCAAACTCAAGTTCAAATGATTTGATTGGTTGTTTCTGAGTTTTACCTGCCAGCTGAACCAATCAGAAGGTTGAGGATTCGAGTTTGAGATAGGAGAAAACTGTTATAAACTTGAGGCATGGTGTAGTTTATACACATTTAATTGAGGTCGATTTCGAAACAAGTTCATACAACATATATTAATCACGCGCGAGACCTCATTCAGGATGGAATCCATCGCCACGAGGGAGTGAGATGAGGCAACTTGGCATTTAAATGCCTTGCCTAAGGGCACGTAACGGCTCCAGCGGGGCTCGAACTCCGGACCTTTCGCACCTGAAGCGAACGCGCATCCACTGTGCTATCACGACTTACACGTGGTATAAGGCATGGTGTAAGTTTCAACCTCTGCCTGTGTCAATATGTTGAATGAATGAATGAATGAATGAATGAATGAATGAATGAATGAATGAATGAATGAATGAATGAATGAATGGTGTTTTACGGCGCATCGACATCTACGGTCATGTAGCGCGCATTAAAGTTATGTTTATTGTCGAGTGTATGAAATAAAATTCTATATAAGTATATGCATTACGTAAACATTAATACTAAGAAGTTATAAAGACGTAAGATTAATTACAGGTAATATATGAATGAATGATTAACAATTGATATCACAGCTTATTATAAAGTCCTATTGCCTTGATAAATGATATGATGGACTCTACTCTGATAGAGTCGAAGAGTTTTTTTTTTTTTTTTTAGTTTAATCATATTTTATTGCATTCTTTATATTCAATGTACAATACAACTCAAATTTACAAACATGTTACAGATGAAATAAATAAGATATATGGTACAATCATTACCAGTATGTTTATATATGGAGAAGCAAAAGGGTTGGGCCACAAGTTTTAACAACATTAGTTTCGGCCCGTCCCAACATACTAGTTTGTAATTAACAAAGAGACTGAATATAGGATAAGAGCATTACAATTAGGATACAAATTTTAGATTACAATTAAGGCGATAATAATGGATATGATAAAAAATACCAAAAAAAGAAAGATAAGCATTAAGAAATGCAATTCGCAACTACTACATATTCCCAGTGCCACACCGTACAATACCCTCAGCCAGCCAAACCCGCAGCCACACCCAGGCAAAAATCGTATCAAGAGAACAGCATAACTTTATAATATAGTTAGGTATGTCTGTGCTCAAAGCGCCTTGTTGATTTAATATAAGTTTGAACTTGTTTGAAAATGTACTCATTTTCTTCGTGCGTTAAACTTTCGAAACCAAACAGTAGTTTTCTTGTGCTTAAAGGGTGATGTGTACGTGTGCTTATGAATAGTAAGCGCCTTTGATTTACATAAAATAGACAACGAAATATATAGTGTTCCGCATCCTCATTTTCATTGAGCTGACACGGGCATTTTGGGTTATCGCGTAAATGGTTATTAAACAAATCGGCATTCAGGTTGCTACAAGCATTTCTAATGCGAGCATGATATATCTGTTGACAGCGGTCTCCGGATTTAAAAAATGATGGTACTATTGGTGGCTTGAAGATTTCTTTCAGCTTTCCTTTGAATGCCGACAGGTTATTTATATTACGAGTATCAGAATCAAGTTCATTCCATAATTTTATTGATGATGGTATAATAGATTTCGAATAAATTTCAGTACGCCTTGCTAAAGTAATAAAATCTGCACTGTTTCTTAAACTATATGGGTTTGTTTCCTCAACGGATGTTGGAAATAAGTCGGTTAAATAGCTTGGTAAGTTTTCCTGTTTTTGCTTATAGACGAATAGTAATCTTTGCATTTTTCTACGGTCATTAAGTGTAACCCAGCCAATTTCGTTAAGTAGTCTGTTGATAGAGACAGATCTTGTAAGCCCCGTAACAATTCTGGCAGCTTCGTATTGAATTTTCTCTAAGGATTCCTTTTCATATGATGTACAGCTATCCCAAACAATAGAGGCATATTCTAAAATGGGTCGAAGATAGGAAATGTATATCTGATTTAAGGTATTGCGTTTTAATTTAAATTTTAACATTCTCATTGATCCTAATGTTCTTGAAGCAGACTTAGTAATGTTTGATATATGTTTGTGCCACGTACCGTCCTCACTAAGAGTAACTCCGAGATGTTTGTGATGATTCACGAAACTTAATTGCGTGTTCTCAAACAATAAAACCGGACGATTAACATTGCACAGTGTAAGAAACATGACTTCTGTTTTTGTTGGATTAAAATTTACTAGCCATTGTTTAGACCATTTTGATAATATGTTTAGATCATGATTCAGTGTAGCCTCAATAACATTTGTATCTTTGGAAGTCATCGCCAATGAACTATCATCAGCAAATAATCGTGTTAGACTGAATAAAGATTCAGCAATGTCATTGACGTATATTAAAAATAGTAAGGGCCCCAAGACCGAACCTTGTGGAACTCCAGCATTAAGATATTTTTCGTTTGAGAGAGTTGATCCAACAAAAACCTTTTGTTTCCGCTCGTTTAGATAGCTAAATAACCAGTTGATTATGTGTCCAGAAACGCCATACTGTCGAAGTTTAAAAAGGAGACCTCTGTGCCAAACTCGATCAAATGCCTTACTAATGTCACAGAATACAATACAAGTTGATTTACGCTCATCAAAAGCTTTGCAAATTTGGTTATATATGTCGATCAATTGAAACACTGTAGAATGTCCTGGCAAAAATCCAGATTGATTCTTATATATTAATTCATTCTCGTGTAAATAGTTATATAAATATTTAAACATAACTCGTTCCATTACTTTCCCTACACAACTAATTAATGAAATAGGTCGATAGTTAGATGGAATATCGCGTGTACCCTTTTTGAAAAGTTTTTTAATGTTGTCCACATTGTAGTACTGCAACCGGATTCAATCTGTTGAACGGAAGTTGAACTACATTTTATTTCTAAGGCAATAGGTTTCTTCTATGCTTTCCAATGAATGATTGTCTTTTCTCAGTGAAAGAAAATTATATCTTTCGCAGATTTCAAACAGCGGCATGCGACATTTTCACGTTGCGTATTCCGCCTCGGTTGAATGCACGTTTGTACTTTAGCTGTGCACGGTTAATTATCAAGTAATATATTCCAATGCATTTGTTTCTGTCTGTAGTTTTTAATTTTGACAGCAAACAGAAACTAACTTGAACATTATACCTCAACTGTGCATTATTACGCAAGTTAACATTAACATAAGTGGTTGTGGGGTTCTGTATTGTAGTGAAATGCGAAAGGGGCAGTTAAAATGAATCAATTTGATAACAAATATTATACTAGCCCAAATCATTGGAGTCCATAAAAGAAAAATAAGAGTTGTGTTTATTAGTGTAATATAGGATTGTATTTCATCTCGTGACCACCTAAATATGTGAATTTCGGTGATCACTCGATGAAATAAAATCTTATCTTACACTAATAAACACAACTATCCTCTATCTCATATATACTTAGTCTATGCAAATTTAGTTTAGTTCGAATGCGAAACAAGTTCTTACAACTTATATTAATCACTCTCGAGACCTCATTCCTGGTGGAACCCATCGCCACGAGGGAGAGACGATGGCGATGGATTCCATCAGGAATGAGGTCTCGAGAGTGATTTATATAAGTTGAAATAACTTGTTTCGCAATCGAGCTAAAATAAATTTCTATAAACTAAACTAGAAGAGGCAACGTGGGATTTGGGCACACTCCAGCGTGGCTCGAACTCCAAACCTTTCGCACCCGAGACGAACTCACTACCATTGCGCTATCACGACTTCGTATATATATATATATATATATATATATACTTGATGATAAGAGAGTGGATTTTGCAACATTATTATGTTTTTTGGCGCTAGAGTTTAGTATCATCGCTTGAATCTCTAATTAGTTCATTTGCTAAAGATGATAATTACCGGGGGGAAGATGGATGTATTCCTGCTGATTGAGTTAGCTTATTGCGTTGAGCCGGTAAATTAGGAACATCACATTGTACCATCCGATCGTGCCAATGTATCATCTTATTATTACTCTACTAATAACATAATAAGTAGATGTAATTACGTTGTTAGTTTCATATCAACATAGGAATCGACCCAATACAACTCGATATCAACCTGGATCCGAAGATCGAAAGCTGATATCAAATTACCGAGGGTCGATCGATAGGCTGATATGAAACTTGCCACGTAATAACGTCTTTATTACTTTGATATGAATTTGAACATTAATGTTAATGATCGAAATCATGCTCTTCGTTACCCATTTATCAGAATAAATCATTATTGAATTAGATACACGAACATGATTGAAATATTACAAGGAAGCTACAAACATCTGCCAAATTTGGCACATTGGGAGGATACGGAAGTAAATAAACTAGCACCGAGTGCGCATGCGTTGTTTCGCGGGAACTAGTATTGATACGTTTTGTTCTGGTGTGATACGGGCTCATGGCCGTATCAAACCAGCAAACGTAATATCAGACTGGAAAACACAGCGTGGTAGACAATATTGTTGTAGGCAAATAACGGTAAATGACAGGTTCAAATTGATAACTAAGTAACAATGCATTGACAGCACGTGCACTATGTATTGATCATGCTAGTGTCATTCTTTGTAACATTTTACATTTACGGATTTCAAAATAAAAGTGTATACAAATATTACGCTAGAACCAATGGGGGTTTGATCCTTTATGTGCAAAATCCTACACACGTATAGCACAACGCTAGTTGCACTCACCATTTATTGAAGGAATTACGAACGAATACTAACCACATTGTGATTCGTATATTCTATATTGCAATGCAAGCGTCTTCATGAACGTAGGTTGTCATGAATACAAGAGTATTCCACGCATATGAAGATTCGAACCTCGTCATATGTACATTCTTAGGTCGATTGATTTCTTACAACGCATCACTCTCGATACCTCATTCCTGATGGAATCCAGCGCGATGAGGTTGAGAGAAGGGGCATGCTAACTTTAAATGCCTTGCATAAGGACACAATCGTAATGGCTACAGCTGGTCGCGTACTCCAGGGTCGTTCGCACCTGAAGTGAACGCCCTACCACTGCGCTATCACGACTTCGTTTCCACCACGGTATGAACTACATTGCATTGCATTACGTTTTCTCGTGCGGGCCGATGGTTGTCTAATGTTGTTGCATGTTCATACAATGTATTGTATATGTGTCTGTATGACTTATTTCCTATTGAGTTTGCAATACAATACTATTATACCTAAACATTGGGCGTGGTAGTTAAAAGTATGTGGATGCCGAAGGCTTCTACGCTAATATTAAGTTCGCCCGATGAAAAATATTAACAACGATTCACTACTTAGTTTTACATTTAATATTCCGTGTATTTTTACGTTTATTTATCGTCGCTACCGGTTGCCCATATGAGCGACGCCTCCTGAAGATATTAGTCATTTTATATTTTGGAGGATAGTGCATGATACAGACAGAGACCCATTCCAGAGTGTCCTCTGGTTCTTTTACGTGCAAGGTGTAAAGCACCGACACAAGACCTCGGTATAACGTCCCATCTGAAAGACTGTTAATTTTATTATGGTCAGACGGGGGATCTAGCCTGCGACCTGGATTACCAGTCCAGCGTGTTACCACTGGATTACAGATCCGTCTATCAACATTAAAATGTACGTATGAGTGATTAGCATATATTATTTATCGTCGCTACCGGTTGCCCTAGTGAGCTATACGCCTATACGCCTGAGCTCTATTATCATTAGTTTATTATTCTTATCAATCCCGCAACGGAAAATATTGCACACTTTGCATTTAGTTTAAACAGTATTTATTTGTTCTATTACATATTTATGTATACATATACAAATGTCATAACATAATTGTAATACAAAAAGGATCTGAAAACAAACTTTAGTCCGGATTTGCGACATTCCGTGTGTCGGACCTGGTTGCGAAATATATAACTCATGGTAAACTGTATAAGAATGCCTGTTTTTGTGAGGAACGCTGCCTAATGCTGCGAATGCGCATGCCCGTAACTTAGAGTGCGCATGTCAGCTGCATATTACTGAGGAAGTGCATAGGAAAAATGATACAATCAGGGTGTAATAGTGGTGTAAATACATATATGTATTAAAAGAGTTGATAATACGTTTACATGATTTAAAACGTTGTCATACCTGTGTTAAATACCACCCGCGAACACTAACCACTGTGAATATAAACACCGTTAAAACACTATCGTGACGTCATACCGTTGTACCTGTACTCCACTATTATTAATAGTAGACTGCTTTCAAAAGGCCATAGTATTATATTAAATCAAACGCGTACATGTACGAAATTAATAATTTAATTAGTAGGATCTTGTTATATAAGTGTGTGTTTTAAGTAAGATATAAGCCTCAAACGGATCCAATATATAAACTATTAGCACTGTCTTCAGCGCTACGTGCCCCACACAGTCCAATATTTTACATATTGGATCGATTGCAGCTTATATCCAAACTAGACATAGATTACGGACAAGTCTAGCAGGTGAACTTGAGAACTACATGGGTTTACTGTTATATTACCGTTTCAATACTAGTAAACAATTAAGGCCCATGCAGAGTTATCGAAAACTCAATTAATTGTTAAGATCAATATGGTATGCATAAACCCCCATACAGTTATGTTATAAATAAATCTGTCGGGGCCTCGGAATATACACTGCACATAGTATTGGAACAGATACACGCGCGTGTATCATGTAGCACCAGGAAAGCAATCATACGTAGTATATATACTGATCATTTCATCGGCGTATATCATTTTAGGCATGCATCCGTATATTTTTGTCATAGAATAATGGCAGCTGGGAATAAAGACCATATATTTTCCCCAATAGTGATTATAATTATTTGCCTGTCTGAGGATGTGGATTAGCCTAATGGTTAGCGCTCGCTTCTCACAAATGCATTCCGGATGCGATCATCGGACCGGGATGTCTCTGAGATGGTACGGTGGTCCTTATATCGGACACGTGGGTTTTTTCTACGGGTACTCCGGTTTCCTCCCACACGAATGATCACATTTACGCTTTCATCCCCACCAATATAAGTTGTTAAAACTTGTTTCGCAATCGTTGTAAAATAAATAACGTTTTAAATAATTATATTATCTACACATTTTTTTATGTGTCTTTTTTCAGTGTGTATTGCCTTGCGATGTAAATTCAGGGGACAAGCACTGCGTGACAGACGAGTGCCGGGTAAGTTGTATTATTTGACTGTTGTTAATGTCCATCAAATCCATACAGTCAAACCAATATTAGGCAGCTGTTACTTACTATATTTTCAACGACTAGCAATATGTTCAATACTTAGTTTCCATTAGGAATACATTTCTTCTGAACAGCAGCGTTTTATCAGCTTTATCTCTCATTGGTAATTTGCGGCAGATGGATGTGATTGTATAAGTCTGTCATAGTGTTGTCCTATATGTATGTCCATTCAGAGTGTGCATGACTGTGCCTTTTAGGCCCAGTGGTTGACTTCAAATCACTTACCCTTCACCGCGGAAGGTTTCAGTTCCACTTGGAATGTCGAATGATTTAATGTGAGGAAGCTATAAAGTTGGCGTGTGGTAGGTCGGAGATTCTACCCGGGTTCCCGTCCGTGCCTGCAATAATGTAAGGAGGTGTCTGCTCTTCCACTACACTTAATAGTTGGAGTGTCGCCGTTTGATCAAGGCTGATGGAGCAACTTTCAACCACAAAAACAAAACATTCGCATGACAATTCCAGAATTTCTTAGAAACGCTTACTATTTTGTTGTGGCTACCGGTTTCCCATTTGAACAACGGGCAGCTTACACCTTTCCTGGACAGGCTCCAGCGGTTAACCAGTACTTGGTGCACCAACCTCCGTAAGAAAGTTTTTCATATAAAGAGACACGGTGGTCTGAGCGAGGCTCGAACCAGTGACAACCAGTGATGATAGGTTACAGTGGTATACAAGTCAGTGACCTTAACCACTCGACAACGGAGCAGGACTATTTATTTATTTATATGTACTTGCTCATTTATTATTAAGTGTGATAACACTTCACATGGTAGTTGCATTAAGCATATTGTATTGCCTCTTCAATATACATAATACAGACAAAATGTTTGAGCCATAAATAAAATCATATTAGACAAAAAAAACTATTACATATACATATGTAATAATCGGACGATTGAAAACTCACTCATAATACACACTCGGATAGTGTATTGAGTGTATGTATATAAATTATAAAGTGCATAGTTTAGTAATCCAATGCAAACATGTTGACAATAACATGAACCTCTGTCCAACATACTAGTACATGTATATACCACATCCCTTCTGGAACATCTGCGCATCATATGGGAACCACTTATTGTTGCAGAATTTCAACTACGTAAATAGATTGACCTGGCCATTTCTGGATTCCAGCTCAAGCCTATATTTCTATGCGCACACCAGTGAAAGCTTGGAACTCGTTCCCTGAAAACAATTGGACAATTTTAATACCAATAATACGAATAGATAGCAGTAATTGTTATCACATACATTCCCATTCGTCCAGAACATTCGCCCTCACCACAGGTTAGCTGTTGACATATCTCTTCCTTAACTTGTACACAAAACGAAATGCTGTACAAAGAAAGTCAGAATGCATGCCTTGCACAGGAAGGGTGCCATATGTGTATGCATAGTCTGGGTTCCAGTATGTCGATTGTTCACTAATTTACTTCTGGCAAAATGAAGTTGATATTATCAGAAACGGCCCAATTAATGGTATCGGTGTTAAGATATATGTACAGTCAAACCTGTCTTAAGCAGCCAGCCAAGAGAATCACAGAAAGTGGCTGCTTAGCACAGGTGGCTGCTTAATTGAGAGGCATTGTATAATAAAACAAGATATTGGGAATCTGGAAACGGGCTGCTTAATACAGGTTGGATGCTTAATAGAGGTGACCACTAAGACAGGTTTGACTGTATATGACTGACCATGCAAAATATATCAAAGCCAATTTCCAGGCTAGTGAATACATGCTATAATATTGATATTTCCGCAACAGTCGATTCGTTTTACATATACATGTGAATACAAAACATGACACATTAAATAAAGGCAAACGTGTTGGGCCACAAGTTCTAGCAACATTAGTTACAGCCCTTCCCGACAAGAGAGTAAATGAAACGAATAGCGACCAGTGATTTCAAGCATATATAAATATAGAAACATAACAATGTTATGTTTTGCACAAAAGTTTTTCTGACAAAATTACATGTTGCATAGTTATGAAAATAAAATAACAAAGAATAAGAAACAGATGTGAGAGAAAGAATGAGAAAGTATGAGAAAGAATGAGATGGGCTCGTGATGGAGAGGGAAAGAAAATAGGGAGTATGCTAAATACAATGCCAAGCGCAAGAGAATGTCCGCAATACTATGTCAATCAACGACCTTGAACTTATTGAGATCACATCATCATCTTTGCTCTAACGCATAATTATAAGACTTATTGCGTTGCCTTGCTTGAGCTATGACCTCACAAGCTACGTTCCAAGACTACTAATTGTTTGTCCAAGAGAAGGGACATAGTTAGTCTAGGATATTATGAGTTCATGTACAGTCCAACCTATCCTAAGCAGCCAGCCAATGGAAACACAGAAAGTGACTGATTATCACAGGTGGCTGCTTAATAGAGGGCAAATGTATAATAAAAACAACATATTGGGAATCTGGAACCTGGCTGCTTAATACAGGTTGACTGCTTAACTCTTTCAGCGCCGAATAATTTCAGAGCATGTGCAAACAACATAGATCCAGATCAGCCGCGGCGTAGCGCCGCGTCTGATCAGGATCTATGTTGTTTGCTATTCGGACAGGTGCTTCAGCTCCACTGTCTGAAGAGCAATCAGCATATAGCCTGATCAGACGGCATGTTCTGTTCTGTCCGATCGGGTTCTCTACTTTTTTACAAATTCGCTTTTATGCGACATTGGCGGTGAAAGAGTTAATGGAGGTGACCACTAAACACAGGTTAGACTGTAATCAGTATATACCGATGTATGCACGTTCTTGGTATTATTAAATCAGCATTCGTCCTCCCCTGGGATGATTGCCTAACAAGACATGAGATCATTATTGTTGTCTTCTCTGGCTGATTATACAACACGTGGGCAGATTGAACAAGCAATTTCCTATCGTCCAACTACGTGCCATACGTCTGCAATTCGAGTCTGAAAATGTAATGTACATTGTATATGTTAATAATATAGGACCATATACAACCACGATGGCAAATGCTATACTGCAAACACGATTGCTATAAACTAAAGAAAGTGTGTTATGTTTCATGTATCGTTGTATTAACTGTTCAAAGTAAAGAGTTTGTTGTACTAAGTTGAATAGTATAAGTCCGGACATGTATCTTGTAATGAAGAAAGTTGACAGTCCAGCTCTCTCATACCACCATCCATGCTGTTATAGTGGAAGTCGTGATAGCGCATGGGATGCGCGTTCGCTTCAGGTGCGAAAGGTCCGGAGTTCGAGCGCCGCTGGAGCCGTTACGATTGTGCCCTTAGGCAAGGCATTTAAATCCCACGTTGCCCCTCTCTCTCTCTCCCCCGCGGCGATGGATTCCATCAGGAATGAGGTCTCGAGAGTGATTTATATAAGTTGAAAGAACTTGTTTCGCAATCGAGCTCAAATAAATTTGTATAAACTAAACATGCTGTATTACGCTATACATGTATGTTAAACTGTGCACTTGCAATAGAGTTAAAATTGATATCCTTTTAGAAAACAATATAGACACATTTGGTCTCAAAATGTGCGAACTATTGGGTAAAGTATAGCAATGTGTGATTAATGTCTACACTCATAAAACTTGTAATTCAATATAAGCTTTAATTAAGGTGTACATTGTATTATGATGTCACTATATAATTATATGTAAACATGATGAACTACTGAATTATTTAATATGGGCTTCCGTGGCTACGGTCGTTCAAATCACTTTCCACTCACCGCTGTATGTTCAAATCCCACTGGGAGGGTCGAATTATTTTATGTGAGGAGGTTATCTAGTTGGCTTGGGATTGTTGGTTGTACAACGCGCATGCGCCTGAAATACTGCTGGATTGGACACCTGAGGTCGTCCTCCACAGATAATATCTGGAGAGTCGACATGATGAGCGACGCCTCCTGAAGAGATTAGTAATTTTAGATGCTGGAGGAGAGTGCAATCATGCAGACAGAGACCCATTCCAGAATCTCCTCTGGTTCTTTTACGTGCACGTTATAGTGTCAGTACAGGAGGCACTCTATATGCATAGTGTATGTGTTACAATGTTTAGAGTACTCTATAATTCCAATATGCAGTGTGTGTGTGTCTTACGTTTATTTATCGTCGCTACCGGTTCACCATATGAGCGACGCCTCCTGAAGAGATTAGATATTTTAGATCCAGAATCTCCTCTGATTATTTTTACATGCACTGTGTAAAGCACCGACACGAGGCCTCTGTTTATAGTCCCATCTGAAAGATTGTTACTTTTATTAGGGTCAGACGGGGGATCTAACCTGTGACCCGTCTGTGGAATACCGGTAGCATACCTGTAACAGTTCTTATATGCTGCATTGTGCACATAAATGTAACCAATCCAGTATTCGCGACGATTTGTTTTTGTGTGCGCATACGTGAATTAGTTACTTCTTTATTTTAACCTCTCTGTGGGCATTCGCTCTTACGGTATGGATTCCATTATAATTACTCACGTACTCGTAGTCACGCCTTTAAGTCATATGAGACCGTAAGAAGACACATCTACCAATATCGCCAAATCGAAGATTACGCGACATTCAAATGATTTACGGTATTGAGGTTGCGTGCTTGGGATATCGTGTTTCAGAAGTTCGTAGATATAAGATGAACTTTATATTACTGTAATGGGACCAGTAATGGTAAACTCGATGGCCAGCTAGTCAGATACATTCACGAAATAGCTCAATAATAGCATGTGTGTCTTTGATGGAGGGCCAATGGAATATGATAACTGGTATGATCCCATTTAATCACATAAACTGCAAACTGCAATAGTTTCAGCTTTCATTTTCGCATGTATTTAAGAATTGACGGTATGTGATGAATAGCCGTCATTGGTAGAGCAGGATATAGATAATTCAAATATTGTATTACTGCTCGATAGTTCAGCCATTGCTAATTGTATGCATCCACAATCATGATGCATGACTGCATTTGCGGATACTACATGGTTTCAGATTCACCTATATCTGATATGAGTGTGTCATATACAAACCAGTATTTGTAAAGCAAGAATAGCTCGTTATTGCGTTTCTTCGGGGGATCCATTTTCATTTACATTTTGCTCTAAAGACCCATTTGCAATTTACTATGTCTTGCATCAAATTATTTCATATGAGGAAGCTATCCAGCTGGCTTGCGGATGACCGTGCGTTCCTGAAATACTGCTCTGATATGCACACTCACTCTGTAGTCCACACGCTGGACTGGTAATCCAGGGATCGCAGGTTCGATCCCCAGTCTGACCCTAATAAAATTAACAGTCTATCAGATGGGACGTTAAACCGAGGTCTCGTGTCGGTGCTTTGCACCGTGCACGTAAAAGAACCAGAGGATATTCTGGAATGGGTCTCTGTCTGTATCATGCACTATCCTCCAAATCTAAAATAACTAATCTCTTCAGGAGGCGTCGCTCATATGGGCAACCGGTAGCGACGATAAATAAACGTAAACCAAAAAAAACAACACTCACTCTGGGAGTTCCTCCACCAATACTAGCTGGAGAGTCGTCGCCACATAGGCTAAGAAGCTGGTGCGACTTAACCCCCCCCCCCCAAATCCCCACAAGAAAACAAACTATGCACCGACTCCATAATGTCCGCCTCCGTTTTCGAGTGGTTATGGTCGCTAACATGTGCACTACTGTAACCTATCATCGCTGATGTTCATCGACAGTTTCTAACGGAGGGTTTGTGCATCAAGTACTGGTTAACCGCTGGAGCCGACCCAGGAAAGGTGTTGTTAGGTAAACTGCCCGCCGGCGATATAGCCCAACATTGTGCTTATGAAGGCGTAAAACCCGAAATATAACATAACATAACACTCGGTCTGATAACGGATCACTTAAATCATTTTTAGATGCGCGTTAGTGCTCCTAATGATGTTCACAATTTAATGTGCCGATCTTATTATATATTTAGATATCACAATTAACGGCTACTGCTCAGGTTCACCTTGTATATAACACTATGATTACAATGATAGTATGTGGTATTGTGTGATATATATACCAGAGGACATAGAAAACGCACACTTCGGATAAAAACATTTTTAAATGAAAAACAATAACTATACAAATACATAGTATTAAACATTTTGGAATATATTTAGTTGTTCAGTTTATGTTTTGTAATAAAGATGTGATATATATTTGATGGAATCCTTCGTATTTCGTTTTCATATAATAATAATAATCATATAATGTATGTGTGCGTTTTCTATGTCCTCTAGTATATAATGTAGGTGTGCGTTTCCTATGTCCTCTAGTATATAATGTAGGTGTGCGTTTTCTATGTCCTCTAGTATATAATATAGATGTGCGTTTTCTATGTCCTCTAGTATATAATGTAGGTGTGTGTTTTCTATGTCCTCTAGTATATAATGTAGGTGTGCGTTTTCTATGTCCTCTAGTATATAATGTAGGCATGCGTTTCCTATGTCCTCTAGTATATAATGTAGGTGTGCGTTTTCTATGTACTCTAATATATAATGTAGGTGTGCGTTTTCTATGTCCTCTAGTATATAATGTAGGCATGCGTTTTCTATGTCCTCTAGTATATAATGTAGGTGTGCGTGTTCTATGTCCTCTAGTATATAATGTATGTGTGAGTTTTCTATGTCCTCTAGTATATAATGTAGGTGTGCGTTTTCTATGTCCTCTAGTATATAATGTAGGTGTGCATTTTCTATGTCCTCTAGTATATAATGTAGGCGTGCGTTTTCTATGTCCTCTAGTATATAATGTAGGTGTGCGTTTTCTATGTCCTCTAGTATATAATGTAGGTGTGCGTTTTCTATGTCCTCTAGTATATAATGTAGGTGTGCGTTTTCTATGTCCTCTAGTATATAATGTAGGTGTGCGTTTTCTATGTCCTCTAGTATATAATGTAGGTGTGCGTTTTCTATGTCCTCTAGTATATAATGTAGGTGTGCGTTTTCTATGTCCTCTAGTATATAATGTAGGTGTGCGTTTTCTATGTCCTCTAGTATATAATGTAGGTGTGCGTTTTCTATGTCCTCTAGTATATAATGTAGGTGTGTGCTTTCTATGTCCTCTAGTATATAATGTAGGTGTGCGTTTTCTATGTACTCTAGTATATAATGTAGGTGTGCGTTTTCTATGTCCTCTAGTATATAATGTAGGTGTGCGTTTTCTATGTCCTCTAGTATATAATGTAGGTGTGCGTTTTCTATGTCCTCTAGTATATAATGTAGGTGTGCGTTTTCTATGTCCTCTAGTATATAATGTAGGTGTGCGTTTTCTATGTCCTCTAGTATATAATGTAGGTGTGTGTTTTCTATGTCCTCTAGTATATAATGTAGGTGTGCGTTTTCTATGTCCTCTAGTATATAATGTAGGTGTGCGTTTTCTATGTCCTCTAGTATATAATGTAGGTGTGCGTTTTCTATGTCCTCTAGTATATAATGTAGGTGTGCGTTTTCTATGTCCTCTAGTATATAATGTAGGTGTGCGTTTTCTATGTCCTCTAGTATATAATGTAGGTGTGCGTTTTCTATGTCCTCTAGTATATAATGTAGGTGTGCGTTTTCTATGTCCTCTAGTATATAATGTAGGTGTGCGTTTTCTATGTCCTCTAGTATATAATGTAGGTGTGCGTTTTCTATGTCCTCTAGTATATAATGTAGGTGTGCGTTTTCTATGTCCTCTAGTATAAATGTAGGTGTGCGTTTTCTATGTCCTCTAGTATATAATGTAGGTGTGCGTTTTCTATGTCCTCTAGTATATAATGTAGGTGTGCGTTTTCTATGTCCTCTAGTATATAATGTAGGTGTGGGTTTTCTATGTCCTCTAGTATATAATGTAGGTGTGCGTTTTCTATGTCCTCTAGTATATAATGTAGGTGTGGGTTTTCTATGTCCTCTAGTATATAATGTAGGTGTGTGCTTTCTATGTCCTCTAGTATATAATGTAGGTGTGTGCTTTCTATGTCCTCTAGTATATAATGTAGGTGTGCTTTCTATGTCCTCTAGTATATAATGCAGGTGTGCGCTTTCTATGTACTCTAGTATATAATGCAGGTGTGCGTTTTCTATGTCCTCTAGTATATAATGCAGGTGTGCGCTTTCTATGTCCTCTAGTATATAATGTAGGCATGCGTTTTCTATGTCCTCTAGTATATAATGTAGGTGTGCGTTTTCTATGTCCTCTAGTATATAATGTAGGTGTGCGTTTTCTATGTCCTCTAGTATATAATGTAGGTGTGCGTTTTCTATGTCCTCTAGTATATAATGTAGGTGTGCGTTTTCTATGTCCTCTAGTATATAATGTAGGTGTGCGTTTTCTATGTCCTCTAGTATATAATGTAGGTGTGCGTTTTCTATGTCCTCTAGTATATAATGTAGGTGTGCGTTTTCTATGTCCTCTAGTATATAATGTAGGAGTGCGTTTTCTATGTCCTCTAGTATATAATATAGGTCTGCGTTTTCTATGTCCTCTAGTATATAATATAGGTCTGCGTTTTCTATGTCCTCTAGTATATAATGTAGGTGTGCGTTTTCTATGTCCTCTAGTATATAATGTAGGCGTGCGTTTTCTATGTCCTCTAGTATATAATGTAGGTGTGCGTTTTCTATGTCCTCTAGTATATAATGTAGGTTTGCGTTTTCTATGTCCTCTAGTATATAATGTAGGGGTGCGTTTTCTATGTCCTCTAGTATATAATGTAGGTTTGCGTTTTCTATGTCATCTAGTATATAATGTAGGTGTGCGTTTTCTATGTCCTCTAGTATGTAATGTAGGCGTGCGTTTTCTATGTCCTCTAGTATATATAGCTCTGATATAAGTCTCATATAAGTCATCACCATTGAATGGCTATGTTATTGTTTATGTTTTGTTTTACACATAAACGAGACTATAACAACGATTGAAACTATTAAACACTCGAAACATAATTATTTCCCTACAAGTATCCGCCCAGACACCAGCTGTGAATATTGAGAAGATTATGAGTTTGTATGTATTAAGTGGCAATAACTAAACAAATGGTAGCACGGGATGTGTAAGGCACATATTATAAAGAGATTATCTACAGCCTCCTGTTTCATGCAATGTTTAAGGGTATGCGTGACGTGTACCCACAAGTCCCACCCTAATGTGATATTGAACTTTCAACACTCACATCATGGAATGTCTCCGCGCCCTGTCAGAGATGATACTGGGTGCCTTGACCTCCCCGCAGGGATATCGCACCACGCAACATAACAAGCAAACATTATCATAATATTATATAAAGCAACAATCTTATAGAAATAATAACCAAACATCTGTAAAATATATTCTAAACATACAAACAGATTGATAAATAATACTCTGTGCTTAGTGTGTAAACTAGTATTGTAATGTGGAAGTTGAAACGTGCATGTACTTAATATAGTAACTTGATTAATTTCAGAAATGCTAAGTTATTTATTTTTGTTTCCAATTTTCATATGCTTTTTTCAGGATGATGACGGTTGTAATTCCAGTTGTGCATTTCTTAGCAATATCCATAAGGAAGCCAGTCATGATAGAGGTATGTGAGCTCTCTTGGCACGTATACATTATTATTATATTCAAGTTTTCAAATTTTAAGAGTTTCCTATTAGCTAGTACCAAAGATGGCCTGTGAACAGGCGTTGATATAGTTTGCATTGTTCATCATATAAATATATTTCTGATATTGTGCACACAAAACTATATTTGCACAAAATGTTTATTATTGCTATATATAAATAGTAATGTGTAATATAACTACTTATATATATATATCATTGTCTTATGCATAATTGTCTGCTCTAATGTTCGCGCCTAAATGATCAGTTCTCTTTTCGCGCGAAAATGACTACATATTGTGTGCCTGGTGTAAATTTATCGGGACAGCTTTTGCAGGTGACCAGTTATGTAATATAAAAGCCGAACTGATTTGATGTGGATACAATCTTAGTAATATTTGATAACATAACATATGCTTAGGAGTCATTATGTCTGAGTCACCGGTTCCATCATGTATAGAAAACAGATTAATTACCAAGACAGAACACATTAGGCTACCTCCAGCTGAGTGAGTAGTGTGTAGCTCATTTTTATTATATAGAACACATAAACTGTCTCTATGATACTTAGAGATTATGGAGATTCTGAGAATTGACTTATAATGATTAGACGTGTATTTGAATACATATATAACACATATAGAGAAGCCATAGGAGAAACAGAGAGTTCCGGTGAACATTATCTATTTGTTTATTAAGTTATTTAATCAGAAACATTGATGAGATTATATGAGATTATAGTAAATACGGATTAAAGAGAATATATCTAATCATACGATGTCGCCCGTATAAGGCTAACACAGTAGATATTTAAATATAGTTCAAACTAACAATGTACACCGTTTGAAGACATTCTGAATTTGCAAACATGTTTTGAAGAAACTGTAGCATATCCCTTTAATTCAATTGCTCTCTTAATATACGTGGTCTTTAGAGCAAGCTTCACTGTATCTGTTTCGTGTCATTTCAGATCCATCACAGTTTCCAGCTACATCCACTATAGCAACGCCTGATATAGTATGCAAGAACGTTCCGTATGGCCGAAACGACTGCCCAGGCAATATCGCTAGCATATATATTAAATGGAACTTTGGACCCGTTGTTGCCAGGCCAACGCCGATCTTTATAGTCAATGTTCGTTTTAGAACTTCATGGGATGCACCAAGCAACTGGACCGTTGCAAAAATAGTATGTTGTCTATATTAGATACACTAAATACGAAACTGAAATATCTTACTATTTGTATATATCTGAGTGTATGGGTCCAGGCTTCCGTGGCAGAGTGGTTAGGGTGTTTTACTTCAAATCACTGGCCCATCACCGCTATAGATTCGAATCCCAATGTGGAGCAGGATTATTTCATGTGAGGAAGCTATCCAGTTGACTTGTGGACTGTCGGTGTTCTAACCGGGTGCCCATTAGTGACTGAAATACTGCTCGAAGGGGCATCCAGGGGTTTCCTCCACACATGGAGAGTCGCCACAATTGACATAAGACATAAACGAAATCACTATAAGTACTGTATTATTACACAGGCATTGTTTATTAAAGACACACCAGGCCTACTTTCAAACCTCACAAAACGCATACAATGTCACACATCATAAACTGTTTAATTTGTGGATAGATTTAACTGTTCAATCTTTGAATAGGTTTAACTGTTAAATATTTGTATAGGTTTAACTGTTAAATATTTGTATTGGATTAACTCAACTCATTGTATTAACTGTTTATTCTGTGTACAGGTTTAACTGTTAAATATGTGCATATGTTTAACTGTTAAATATTTGTATATGTTTAACTGCTAAATATTTATATAGGTTTAATTGTTAACGTGTTGTATCAACTGCTTAATCTGTGTATATATTTAACTGTTAAATACTTGTATATGTTTAACTGTTAAATATTTATATAGGATTAACTGTTAACTCGTTATATTAACTGTTTAATCTTTGAATAGGTGTAACTGTTAATATGTGTATAGGTTTAACTGTGAAATCTTTGCATAGGTTTAACTGTGTAATCTTTGTATAGGTTTAACTGTTAAATATGTGTATATGTTTAACTGTTTAATCTTTGTATATGTTTATCTGTTAAATATTTGTATAGGTTTAACGGTTGTACAGTTGTATAGGATTAACTGTTAACTCGTTATATTAACTGTTTAATCTGTGTATAGGTGTAACTGTTAAATCGTTGTATATGTTGAACTGTTAAATATGTGTATATGTGTACTGTTAAATATTTGTATATGTTTAACTGTTAAATATGTGTATATGTTTAACTGTTAAATATTTGTATAGAATTAACGTAACTCATTGTGTTAACTGTTTAATCTTTGTATAGGTTTAACTGTTACATATGTGTATAGGTTTAACTGTTAAATATGTGTATAGGTTTAACTGTTAAATATGTGTATAGGTTTAACTGTTAAATATGTGTATAGGTTTAACTGTTAACTCGTTGTATCAACTGTTTAATCTTTGTATATGTTTAACTGTTAAATAGTTGTATATGTTTAACTGTTAAATATTTATATAGGATTAACTGTTAACTCGTTGTATTAACTGTTTAATCTTTGAATAGGTGTAACTGTTAAATATGTGTATAGGTTTAACTGTTAAATATGTGTATAGGTTTAACTGTTAAATATGTGTATAGGTTTAACTGTTAACTCGTTGTATCAACTGTTTAATCTTTGTATATGTTTAACTGTTAAATAGTTGTATATGTTTAACTGTTAAATATTTATATAGGATTAACTGTTAACTCGTTGTATTAACTGTTTAATCTTTGAATAGGTGTAACTGTTAAATATGTGTATAGGTTTAACTGTTAAATATGTGTATAGGTTTAACTGTTAAATATGTGTATAGGTTTAACTGTTAAATCTTTGTAATGTTTAACTGTTAAATATTTGTATATGTTTAACTGTTATGTTTACTGAAGTGCTTTAAATATTCTCACTTGTTATGTCAAAAACATTGCGTAACACACCCACCATCTCGACCATGTCTTTAAAGTTTATTAAACTAATAACAACCTGCTTGAAATCATACGAACAGCGACTTAGTTGACGATTTCAGAGTCACGATCTCGCCAGTTTTGCACTCAAAGTGCATCCACTCTCGATGTTTTCCACGAATATCAGCGCACATATTAATAGTGACATAGCCGTACTGTTAATGGGTTTGTTTTTCAATTTGATTCAGCTTTTCAAGCTTCATAGCATATTATAATTACACTATTGTGATAATTCAGTATATATGTCATTGTCATATCTGCATGTAGGTCACTGATACATTTGTGGAGTTGGATCATCTGCGGTGCAGTACGGACTACCAGTTCCAAGTAACTGCTGTGTTCGCGAGTGGATTGCACGGTCGGTCAATGCCAACCGTGTGGAGTAGAACACCCGGATGTAAGAACTACATTGCTTACATACATACATACTCTTTTATTAAAGAAATAACATTTACCTTTCTGTTGTGTATTGGGTATTAAAACATAGTTTGTAGTTCTCATGCGTCCGTCGTACGCATCAGAATGACAACGTAGGAATTAAATCACCCAGCCCGTCGTACGCATCAGAATGACAACGTAGGAATTAAATCACGCAGCCCGTCGTACGCATCAGAATGACAACGTATGCATTAAATCACGCAGCCCGTCGTACGCATCAGAATGACAACGTAGGAATTAAATCACGCAGCCCGTCGTACGCATCAGAATGACAACGTAGGAATTAAATCACGCAGCCCGTCGTACGCATCACAATGACAACGTAGGAATTAAATCACGCAGCCCGTCGTACGCATCAGAATGACAACGTAGGAATTAAATCACGCAGCCCGTCGTACGCATCAGAATGACAACGTAGGAATTAAATCACGCAGCCTGCCGTACGCATCAGAATGACAACGTAGGAATTAAATCACGCAGCCCGTCGTACGGATCAGAATGACAACGTAGGAATTAAATAACCCAGCCCGTCGTACGCATCAGAATGACAACGTAGGAATTAAATCACGCAGCCCGTCGTACGCATCAGAATGACAACGTAGGAATTAAATCACGCAGCCCGTCGTACGCATCAGAATGACAACGTAGGAATTAAATCATGCAGCCCGTCGTACGCATCACAATGACAACGTAGGAATTAAATCATGCAGCCCGTCGTACGCATCAGAATGACAAATAGTTTATATGCGACAAATATTATTTCCATTCTACCATGACCCAATATTGCTATGAAGGAATAAATGAGTGCATTGTTTTGTCCCCTTGCTGTTATTTGGCTGACAGCTTTACAAATTACCTCCCTGAAATAAAATGATGTGCATAACCGTGGCACTGAAAAAATCATCCTCCAGCTATGAACACTATAACTCCTGCACGATGTGTATAACACTACCAAACCTGCCTAGTGATTGTATTCACAAACAGCCATGCCCAGCAACAGTAGCAATTCCAATTTAATAGTGTTAAAAGTTGTACAAATGACTGCTATTTTAAGGTTACACATTTAGACTGACTAGGACCTATGTGGTTAATTCCGGCGCTGGGAACAACGATATATAAACGCAAATACAAATATTACAAATATTATTTATATTCTAACATGACCAAAATATCTACAATTCGCCGCCCAAATAGTTGTTGTTATAATTTTGAAATCGTACATGACGCTACAAAGCTGCAAAAAAAATGCTCGACAAATGACGTCATGTTTGACATCACAAGTTGAGCAAGTTTCATAAAAGTGCTTAATTGTTTTCTGAACTTATTGAAGTCAATTAAATCATCACAGGCTAGGGGGCTATCACTTCATTCTAGCTTTACATTACGCCGATTTATTTAACTAAAATAAGTTCAGAAAACAATTCAACACTATTAAAATTCTGAATTGAGAGGTTTAGAAAGCAGCCATTTTTGATACTGATCCTGTATACCTTCCACCACGTGACCGCATGTGGCCAATGGCAGTGAACGGTGCAATGAAGTATGTTATACTACGCTGTTAAATGCTTGATAGAATTAGTCCATCTAATGGTGGAATTTACAGACAAGATTTTAATAGGTGGAAGTCGTGATAGCGCAGTGAGTGCGCGTTCGCTTCAGGTGTGAATGGTCCGGAGTTCGAGCCCCACTGGAGCCGTTATACGATTGTGCCCTTAGGCAAGGCATTTAAATGCCATGTTGCATATTCTCTCTCCCTCGTAACGATGGATTCCATCAGGAATGAGGTCTCGAGAGTGATTAATAGAAGTTGTAAGAACTTGTTTCGCAATCGAGCTAAAATAAATTTATATAAAATATTAGCAGTTATATTGGATTCGTAAGCGACTTATATTTTACAGTAATGTTAAAGTATGTTGCTTGCCACCAATAGTATGATCTGTCTGTAAATGCATTTATTTTCGCTCTCTGTAACGAAGTTCTGCTGGACTGTGGCGATCACATATGTGCTGGTGTGTGTATGTACACTGCGTATCGTTTCGTATTAGCGTGTGAACGTTGTTGTAGTTGTCTTAAATATCATTGCATTATGTTTGTATTCTAGTTGATAATGTACACGCTAAAGTTCGATATTCAATATTCATCGGGTCCCATTTTCCTCATAGTTAAACTCAGGTGTACTTATGTTCGCACTAAGTAGCTTTTCATATCTTCAAGGATCAATTGCCCCTCACAATATTAGGGCCTGCATCTCACTGGCGGTTGAAGAAACTATCCATCTACTGGGAATCCAGGGATCGCACGTTCGACCTCCCCCCGTCTGACACTAATAAAATGAACAGTCTTTCAGATTTATTAAACCGTGGTCTCGTGTCGGTGCTTTACACCATGCACGTAAACGAACCAGAGGAGAATCGGTCTCTCTCTATATCATTGCACAATCATCCAACAATCTAAAATGACTAATCTCTTCAGGAGGCGTCGCTCATATGGGCAACCGGTAGCCACGATACATAAACCTAAAAAACCAAAAGAAACTATCCAGCTGGCAGGCGGAAGTTTGTCGGGTCGCGTGCCGACCATGCCTGAAATAAGGCGCAAAGAGGCATCCGGGGTCTTCCTCCACCACTTAGTTGGAGAGCCTATAATTATGATCTAAGCTGAAGAGGCAACTTTAAACCCCAACACAGCAAACAAACAGAAGCAAGCATATATGTGCTCTTAGGGGAATTCATCAGGATATTAAGGCATACAAGTATGGGTGCAAAGAAGGTTACACTGAATGCACAATTGTTTACATGGTGTAGTTTGTCTTTCTTTGGATTGAAGCCGTCGGTATTAGTACTTTCCTAGTTCCAGTTATACGTTTGCCGTCGTGGACTGGTGCAGAAACAGGCTCATAATTTACAAATTATGACTTGCTGCAGATGACTCTATGATGGGCTATGGAGTATTTAATTAACATGTTTAAACTTTATTTATTTTACAACGATTGCGAAGCAAGTTCTAACAACTTATATTAATCACTCTTGTTGGCGCGGATGAAAGCGTAACTGTGGTCATTCGTGTGGGAGGAAACCGGAGTACCCGGAGAAATCCCACCAGTCCGATCTGGCGACCACCGTACCATCTCACATACTTCCAGGTCCGAGGATCGAACACTGGATGCATTGGTGAGAAGCGAGCACGCTAACCACTACGTTAATCGCAGAGCCGGTTTAACATGTTATAACCGTTTGCATTACAGATAATTTCTTTGTTATATCCGTTTGCATTACAGATAATTACTTTGTTATATCCGTTTGCATTACAGATACTTACTTTGTTATAACCGTTTGCATTACACCTAATTACTTTGTTATAACAGTTTGCATTACAGATAATTACTTTGCTATAACCGTTTGTATTACAGATAATTACTTTGTTATAACCGTTTGCATTACAGATAATTACTTTGCTATAACCGTTTACATTACAGATAATCACTTTGTTATAACCGTTTGCATTACAGATAATTTCTTTGTTATAACCGTTTGCATTACAGATAATTACTTTGTTATAACCGTTTGCATTACAGATAATTACGTCCCGTCTCCTCCACAGAATCTGAATGTTTCCGACCCGTATCTTGTCAACCAGAAACCAAGTGTAACGGTAACATGGGATACAGGAACAGGTATATCAATCTCACTGTATTATGTAATTAAAGTTTAAACTTAAGCAAGTTTTAACAACTTATATTAATCACTCTCGTTGGCGCGGATGAAAGCGTAAGTGTGGCCATTCGTGTAGGAGGAAACCGGAGTACTCGGAGAAAACCCACCTGTCCGATTTGGCCACCATCGTACCATCTCACACACTTCTCATAGTTTAAGTAATTACCGTGCATTCATTTTACAATTTCGCAAATATAACGAATTACGTGCAACTTTGGACGAAATCGGCTCAGTCCGTAACAACCGGTCCTGAAGAACACCGTTAACGATAGAGGCAGTAACGAAATAGGTTTTCGAGGTTTTCAGTATTTTCAATCTTTCATTAAAACTGTCCTCAAAGTTCGGCAAATGTTGCACGTAACCCATTGTTTTGTCTTCTGTTTCAGTGTTTTTGAAAATGACTGCGTAAATGATAACTGTATATGAAACGAACTGGTAGTGCACGTGACACAGCTAATTTACCTGTTGTAGTTAGAGGCGATACATGTCACAGTTCACTAGACTGACTAATTATTGTAAATCTTGTGTTCTAATTGTATAGGGTTTTGTTATATGTGGTTGGCTGTAATGTATACTGTTCCCGGATATGTAGTCCAGTGGTAGCACGCTGGACTGGTAATCCAGGGATCGCAGGTTCGATCCCCCGTCTGACCCTAATAAAATTAACAGTCTTTCAGATGGGACGTTAAACCGAGGTCTCGTGTCGATGCTTTACACCGTGCACGTAAAAGAACCAGAGGAGATTCTGGAATGGGTCTCTGTCTGTATCATGCACTATCCTCCAAAATCTAAAATAACTAATCTCTTCAGGAGGCGTCTCTCATATGGGCAACCGGTAGCGACGATAAATAAACGTAAAACACACACACTTATGCTGTTCTTGTTGTCTGTACTGAACTTTCTTTTGTCAACGGACAACGGAGAAACCGCTGTTGTGCCTCAGACCTGACAGCATGTCGGTTACAACTCGCTTGTACAGTCTACATCCGATATGTCGAATTCCGTCGGACCGAACAAAATACTTCGCCATAACCGAAGTTTGTCGTAACGAAATTCGATATAAACATATCCAGTTATATGTTAAATGATAGTGTCTGAAACGGGACTTTGATCCGACTTCGAGATAATCGGAGAATGCGACATAACCGACTTTGACATAGCGGATGTAGACTGTATATCGAAATAGCAATATGTGGAATGAAGTAATGCAGGAATTACACATTATAGTAATGTAACTATGTGGGTGTAATCTTGAATACAAAGTTCGTTTTACATGGATGCACACCACTTTCTCCTTCTTCGTGCTATGGCAAATCGATGAACTGTCACAGTCAAATTCTCAGTTCCAAACAAGAATTCACTTTTACCGCATACAGTTCTGTAAACTCCAGGGCTGCTGACTGCTGTTCGACACAAGTAAGTCATGGCATCACACTTTTCAAATGGAAACAAACACCTGTTACAAATGGAACGCAGGTATCCTAACTGTCATGTAGGGCTGTTTACTCATCAATCGTCAGTCTTCTTCAAATGAGTACAAATGCCACATATGCACCATAATCACAATAGGAAATGCAAACAGTCTCTGCTTCTATAGTAAAAGATCATCCAAATAATGGTCTGCTTGATTACAAAAACTATTTTCTACGACCCCGGAACCAATTCCCCAGTTGGGTCACATACATCTTTGTACGCAAATGGCGTCTTCATAGTGAACGTGCTGTGACCAAAGTACCGAAAGGAAAATTATGTTACAGAAATGTTGCAAAGTAAAGAAAAATAACTAAAGCAAAGTAAAGTGAGCGTGAGCACAACTACTGTAGGAAATACCTCGAATATACGTCGTAAATATCGTTAACATAAACACGTATATTCAACAGGATATGCTCATTAATTTGTGTTGTTTTCTTTAAGTGTGTATAATGTCGGTCATGTGGCGACTATCCAGGTACATACGGATCTGTAGTCCAGTGGTAGCACGCTGGACTGGTAATCCAGGGGTCCCAGGTTCGATCCCCCGTCTGACCCTAATACAATTAACAGTCTTTCAGATGGGTCTTTAAGCCGAGGTCTCGTGTCAGTGCTTTACACCGTGCACGTAAAAGAGCCAGAGGAGACTCTGGAATGGGTCTCTCTCTGTATCATTGCACTATCCTCCAACAATCTAAAATGACTAATATCTTCAGGAGGCGTCGCTCATATGGGCAACCGGTAGCGACGATAAATAAACGTAAAACACACACAGACTATCCAGGTGTTGGTGGTGGAGTAAAACCCCGGGTGTCCCTCCACTCAGTAGTTCATGCGTGGGCGGGAACCCGTGTAGATCCACAGATCTTCACCATCCTCACACGAAACAATTCGGTACACGAGTGAAATTTGAACCTACAGCGGCGAGGGTTAAGTGATTTGAAGCTAACGACCGTAGCCACCCGGCCCCGGATACCCCATCGATTAGTCTTATCAGCACACTCTCTGAGAAGACAACCAGGCTATGCTCACACTATAATTAATAGTTATTATGTATAGGATAATTATAAGCCTGTAAAAGTATGTACAATACTGGACTATATGAGGCGCATAGCACCGGATACACTACCAATATTTTACATATTGGATCCGTTTGAGACTTATATCTTACTTAAAACACATACTTATACAACATGATCCTACTAATTAAAATTGTTAATTTCATACATTTACGCGTAGTATTTAATATAGTACTCTGACCTATTAACACCAGTCCAATATTAATAATAATGGACTGCAAGTACAAACGTATGACGTCACGGTAGTGTTTTAAGCTTGTTTATGAGATGGATGTCGATATATATATATCTTTGTGAATTACAGTCCGAAATGTGCCAGACCAATTATGACACATCCTGAATAATGCCACACGTTATGTAATGTACGATGTAATGCATCCTAATCGACAGTGTTCTGCTTGATATCAATTCAGTATGTTCATTCAATCTTTATTGTCAATCGTCATATAGGGGAAGTCGTGATAGTGCAGTGGATGGGCGTTCGCTTCAGGTGCGAAAGGTCCGGAGTTCGAGCCCCGCTGGAGCCGTTACGAGTGTGCCCTTAGGCAAGGCATTTAAATTCCACATTGCCTCTTCTCTCTCCCTCGTGGCGATGGATTCCATCAGGAATGAGGTCTCGAGAGTGATTAATATAAATTGAAAGAACTTGTTCGCAATCGAGCTAAAATGTGTACAAACTAATCGTCATAAAATTATAGGAATGCCTTTGGCCGTTTACATAATTATGTTTAGCTATAAATGTGTAATATGCCCACAGCTCAATTACTGCATAATCAATAAATACTGATACCGAGTGTGTGTTTTACGTTTATTTATCGTCGCTACCGGTTACCCATATGAGCGACGCCTCCTGAAGAGATTAGTCATTTTAGATTTTGGAGGATAGTGCAATGATACAGACAGAAACCCATTCCAGAGTGTCCTCTGGTTCTTTTACGTGCACGGTGTAAAGCACCGACACGATACCTCGGTTTAACGTCCCATCTGAAAGACTGTTAATTTTATTAGGGTCAGACGGGGGGAAATACTGATACCACAAAAATTGTGCACTTTTATATTGAGCGTTATTTTTTCGCTAACAAGTATAGAATTATGGATCTTACTATCACGAGTGAAGAAAATAATCCTTCACACATTGCGTTAATTTACCAAATATTTCGCACATTTTGCTACCACATTTGCCGATATTTATTTCTAAAAGTATATACATGTTACTTCTAAGGCATTATTTTATATGATTTATCACATATTATACACATGCAACACATACTATTTATTGAAACAGATTCTTAACTTCATTCCATCTTTAATATATTTTCCCATTATGTTTAACTTAGTAAACGTATTTAAAGTAGGTCATGCAGTAGATGCTGATAATATTGATTGTCTAAAAGAAAAAATGGTATTCTGACTCAATTTTTAATTGATTACAAAATAAACTTTTTCTTTGCTCTCAACATACACTATCATATAATTGTATACCAACCTTTCTAGCAAGATTATTAGAAAAAAGACGAAATGTTATACTTCAATTCTGAAATTATCAGTGTTTATATTACATTGCTTAGGTATACTTCCAATTCAAAGGTAGTATTGTATTTCGGGTACTATTCTAGCTTACGTGTATTTCTAAGGTCAATCTGTAGAACATAAGATTTATTGATAATTTCAGAAGCGCCATGTTATTACAAGATATTTTGGTTTGATCAAACAGTGTACCTACAAGCTGAGATAAAGGTAAGTTCATGCTCATATGTTCATGCAACGCGTTTTTAAAATTGCTACAACCCAATTACTGAAATTAAAGAATTCTACGGGATCTTTCGTGGCCGAGTGGTTAAGGTCGGTGACTTCAAATCACTTGCTCCTCAACGCTGTAGGTTCGACTCCCAATGTGGGTGTCGAATTCATTCATGGGAGGACGCTATCCAGCTTGTATTCGGAAGGTCGGTGGTTATATCCGGGTGCCCTTCCGTGAGTTAATTTCATCTCGTAGGGGGACCCATCGTCTTCATCCACCAATGGTAGCCGGATAGTCTAAGCTGCTGGTTCGACGTTAAACCTCAAAACCAATCAAGCTGCCTGTTTGCAGTTGCAATGCTATTTATATTGTATATGTTTTCTATCAATTAATAATGTTAATGAGTTAATATTGTTCAGTTATGCAGGGACTCGGCTGATATATCAACATGTTTCCGCAAGGTAATTATGCACGCACGTTTATAACAAACAGCATCATATAGCCATTTGTTAATTTTAACTGGTACAATGTATCCACTTGCATTACCCTAATACACGAAACACCCCGGAAATCATTTATTTCTTGTCATGCGCAGATCAACTAGAAACGTATTAACAATGTATTAACATATACAAGAGACACGAAACGTCAATTTGAGTCGGACATAATATATATAGCATGTAGACTTGGCTTAAAGTTATGTCCGGACTAAAACAAGCTATCTGATTAACCAAACAAAACCGATAGACGCACGTGCATTTCTTACAACTTATATTAATCACGCTCGAGACATCATTCCTAATGGAATCCATCGCCACGAGGGAGAGAGAAGAGACATTATGGTATTTAAATGCCTTGCCTAAGGGCACAACCGTAACGGCTACAACAGGGCACGAACTCGGGGCCGTTCACGCCTGAAGCGAACGCGCTATCACGACGTCCTCTCGCCACCAGGCCGCTATAACGATGGCCATGCTGAAGACGTTGACGAGTATTTACTGGCCGCTATGAAACGTCATCAGATGGACACTATATGTACAACTCTGCATATATTCCGTTCAATTTAAAGCAAACTACAACTATATCTAACATATCTAACTAACTATCATATCACCCTACATATCACTCTAATCTGACTCTTTATTTGCTCAATTATTCACTATCTATAATTGAATTGCAGTCTTGTGTTCGAATGTCCTATATATTTAGAGGTTATTACGTGGCTAGTTTCATATCAGCATAGGTATCCAACCCGAGGTAACGTGACATCAGTCTGAGACCGAATGTCAAAGGCTGCTATCAAGGTACCGAGGTTCGATACCTAGGCTGATCTATGAAACTAGCCACATAATAATGTCTTTATTACTTTGATATGACTTTGAAGAATCTAATGATCGAAGAAAGCATGCTCTCCGTTATCTAGTATGAGGAATAACTCACAGGTATTGAATTAGATATAGGAAAACGATTGAAATGTTACCACGAAACTACAAACTTCTGCTATCTGTCAGGTTTGGCACACTGATACAATACAGGAAGTAAACAAACTAGAACCGAATACGCATGCGTTATTTTCTCAGGAACTAGTTATGATATGTTTTTTTCTCGTTTGATACGGTCTCATATCAGACGAGCAAACGTGATATCAGACTGGAAAACACAGCGTATCAAGCTGGGTTGTGGACAGCACTGTGGAAGGCAAATAACTGCAAAACAGTAAATCAATAGTTTATAAATGTTTCTATGTAGTGTATATATTATGCCCCCATATATTCCACGTAGTCATCACGAAATATTAATATATATTGAAACCATACTTGGTGTATAATGTAATTTTAATATGAATATTTGTTTTGGATTTGTAATTTTTATTTTTCACAGAAAGTAAAATATGCATCCATCTATTTCATTTTTCAAGTTGCAGAATTTACATTTAAATTGCTCAGAAGATTAGGTTATCAACTTCTGCATTTCTAAGCACATTGTCAAAACTGTGAAAATGTATTTATCCAATGTTTGGCTTTAGCTAATTGGTAAGTTTTTTGTTCCCCCTAAAACATGTGAAATTGTTTGTGCTAACAGATTAAGTAAATCCCATATTAAGTGACAACTGCCAGACACTTGTTTATAAAACAAAGTATATGACTGATTACTTAATTTCCTATGTTTGTACAATTAGCCACTTAGGCTATGTTTGAGGATTATAAAGGGTTACTTGTATATACGTCTACAAGATCAGTTCGTGTCACAATGGCGGATTAATATAGACGCTTCTTCCCAATTAATATTATACAAAGAACTTAAACCTGTTTTCGAACGATCTAGCTATTTGCAGTTATTGTGTAACGCCAGTCACAGAAACGTTATAGCAAAACTAAGGCTTTCCTCACATAAATTGTTAATAGAGTCGGGAAGACACAGAAACATTGAAAGAAGCCAACGTAAATGTCAATTTTGTCCATTAAACGACATAGAAGATGAATATCATTTCGTATTAATGTGTCCACTCTATGAAACAATTAGAAAAATGTACATACCAAAGTATTTTTCACAACGTCCTAATTTATTTAAATTTATTGGTTTATTAAACTCCGATAAACAAGTGTTATTGAACAAACTTGCATTATTCTGTATAAAAGGCTTAGAGACCAAACATTAAACATATACTAAGCACCCAACATTTTCAAGGTACATGACTGATATACTGTTATTTATAATAATATAAATCTTTGTGTTTATCTAACACCTATATCATATAGCAGAACAAATACACTGCACAATATGTATGTCTGTAAATTTTAAAGTTTCAAAATAGTTGCTTATATTTCCAGATATTTAAATATCATGCTTGCTGTAATGTCTGAAATATATATTCCCACATGTACATTTTACTATAAACAGTTTATTACCTGTCATGCTGTAACAAGAAAACCATATTATGTATAATACAACTCTATTTAGATGAAATCTGCTCTACTTAAAATTAGCTTCATATGGAGATGCTGAATTAATCTGGTATCTCTAAATAACACTCTCACTTTACAAATATTTTGTCTAATTGATTAATCTACATGACCATCATTTGAACACTCTACACATTTATTATTTATGACTATGTTCTATTCTTTTTTCATTGCATGCAATTGTATTATATATTGTTATGATGATGAGCTATACAATGCTTAAGTCAAATAAATAAAAGAAGGATAGATAAATTTGTATCTGGAATTCCAGTGAGAAAGGATATCCGAAATAGTTGTTACTGTTATAAAAAGTTATATGGATCTCCATAGTGGATGCTGACATTGTTATTTATTTGAAACATTGGATATCCAGTGTTAAGAACTTGCACAAAATCATACCGTAAATAAAATTTATAAACACCAACGGAACTTGGTTATTAAGCTTCACAGTTTCCACTTTATATACGAGTTTAAACACCGAACCATTTCCCCGGTATAATATATATCTTGTCTTCTTCTGTTGTTCTTCTTCCTCCGATGTGTAACATTTATATTACATTATTAAAACCTCCATAACAAACAGCACACAGTTTCGATAACCCATTATTGGCAAAGATCTGTAGACGCTAATATATTCTGGATTATAATTTATACAGGCTGTCCGATTAGCGCAGTGGTTAGCGCGCTCGCTTCTCACCAGTGCAACCCGGATTCGATCCTCGGACCGGGAAGTATGTGAGATGGTATGGTGGTCGCCATATCGGACTGGTGGGTTTTCTCCGGGTACTCCGGTTTCCTCCCACATGAATGATCACATATACACTTTCATCTGCGCCAACTTTAATTACATAATACAGTGAGATTGATATACCTGTTCCTGTATCCCATGTTACCGTTACACTTGGTTTCTGGTTGACAAGATACGGGTCGGAAACATTCAGAGTCTGCGGAGGAGACGGGACGTAATTATCTGTAATGCAAACGGTTATAACAGCGTAATTATCTGTAATGCAAACGGTTATAACAGCGTAATTATCTGTAATGTAAACGGTTATAACAAAGTAATTATCTGTAATGCAAACGGATATAACAAAGTAATTATCTGTAATGCAAACGGTTATAACATGTTAAACCGGCTCTGCGATTAACATAGTGGTTAGCGCGCTCGCTTCTCACCAATGCAACCAGTGTTCGATCCTCGGACCTGGAAGTATGTGAGATGGTACGGTGGTCGCCAGATCGGACTGGTGGGTTTTCTCCGGGTACTCCGGTTTCCTCCCACACGAATGACCACATTTACGCTTTCATCCGCGCCAATGAGAGTGATTAATATAAGTTGTTAAAACTTGCTTCGCAATCATTGTAAAATAAATAAAGTTTAAACTTAATTTATACATGTAGTACTGTGCATGTACTTTCAAATACAGGTTAGCTACGCATATAAAATGCTTCAGTACAATGTCTGCTGCCTGATATGCATGCAATTGTGTTGTACACGAGTATTCGGCTGTCGATTATATTTGTATTGACGCTCTACAGTTCTACTTCCAAGCTATTGATATTCCGCACCTTAATGCGTACAAATAAAGTCAAACCTGCATTAAGGGACCACCAACAGGAAGGGCTAAATGTGGTCTCTAAGCAGGATCGGCACTTCAAACAGGCTAATTTGTTGCTTAATACTTTGATCTCTTAATACAAGTGGTCTGATCATTGATGTGGTCGTTCAAACAAGTTTGACTGTACATCCAAGTTAGGTTTAGCTTAATAATATGTTATTTGCTAATTGACATTTACATTACATACGTAATCATGACAATGCAAAGAAAATGCAAAATGGGTTGGGCTACAACTTCTAACAACATTAGTAAACTACCTTCCCCAAACCAATTTAGGGTCATGTACGCATGTCGTACGATTTCATAAAGTGTCGTAATTCTTATCGTTCAAAGACGATTCCTTGAGTATATTATAATAATAACATATGTATCCATGTCTCGCAATATACCTGGATATGTTGTCAAGCGAACTATAAAACAGTAACATAATAAACTCTTAGTTTAGTTTATACAAATTTATTTATCTCGATTGCGAAACAAGTTCTTGAAACTTATATTAATCACTCTCGAGACCTCATTCCTGGTGGAATCCATCGCCACGAGGGTGAAGTTGCAGTGTCGTTGATTTGAAATAACTTGCTCCTCACCTCTATAGGTTCGAATCCCATTAGGGGGCCTGGAATAATTCAATGTGATGAAGCAATCCTGCTGGCGTATATCGATTGCGTGCTCACGCCAAACATACACGTAGTAACAAATAGTCCCATGTCTCCTCTATGTTTCCCTAGAAACCGCATGGGTGTGTGTACTCGCAAACGCTTCTCACTTCACCCCCAAGAAATCACACACTTATAGCAGAAAGGGTAACGTTTCCACAGGTTTTCGTGTTCGCTACGTAGTGTAGTTGTACTAACAATGAAGATATATCGAAGTAGGTCAGTGGTTCTACCCAGGTGCCCGTCTCCCCCGTCTGTACCTACCATTAATTGGGAATGTTATCATCGGCAGACCCGTACGGGAGAGTAGTACATGACCGTGTTTTGATCAAAGTTCACGTGCACGCATTCCTTGTCTGTCTTGGCATGGTCTGTCAACGTGACTAAACCAGCTACCATCAAGCAATGCATTCTGATCACTACTAGTTACAGTAGATCCGCGCCGCAGACGCATTTTGATATTCCATCTCTATCCAATGTTGACTATCTACATCCGGACAGTAAACGTCATTCTAAATATCATTTAAATAATATCTTCCACAACAGATAACTGATACTGAATTATGATACCACTGTTTATTTCCTTGGAGAAAATGCGTCCTTATATGCGCTATCGTGCACTCGCATTACATTGCTTTAGGCAATCCAAAACCAAATCAATTTACGCACATTGGATTTCATTTTCCAGTTAAATAGTGTGTCCGTCCGTCCGTGCCTGGAATATTGCTCGAAGTGGTACCCAGCGGTCTTCCGGCACAAATAATAGCTAGAAAGTAAGTCGCCAACAGTCCCAGGTTTCTGTTACCTCCCTTGGCGGATAGCACATGATTTATCAAGAAATGCATATCGGTCATTCTAGTTGGAATCCTTTGTCCTTACTGTTATTCCCTGACGAGATATTGCGGTATGATCATTGTGATTTTACCAAAAACATGTTAATTAATTGATAACAGATACGTACCAATTGGGTATACTGTCGGATATATGTGAAGATTTAGTAATTTAATAATTATAAGATGAGAAAGTGGATGTACATTGATAGAATATTATGCAAAGGAAACAATGCTAATAACAGATGAAACGGCTTAGGAGGGCCAATTTACTATTTACCTATTTTAGTAGTCAGGGGACACTAACTCTATACCGAGGTCTCTCATTAGCACACGTTCACTATTTGACATCGACCGTAATACGATGTTGACTGAGGACGTACTATATTGTAATGAAACTTATATGGGGAACATTGTCTTGTGTTTCTATATTAGCTGTCACAAGTCACAACATTCCAACACGTGGCCATACATACTACACTTGTTAATTTGTAATTATGAATGGAAGCCGTTCATATGCTTCCGAGATAATGGTCATTATTTAGCAGTCCTAGGGTATCAGAAATGATCTGATTAACAGTTGTGTTAGAAGTACATCATACAACTTTAGCACTTGTCAGAATATAGTCGTGTGTGGGTTACGTGTATTTATCGTCGCTACCGGTTGTCCATATATGAGCGACGCCTACTGAAGAGATTAGTCATTTTTAAATGTTTGGAGGATAGTGCAATGATACAGACAGAGACCCATTCCAGAGTCTGCAAGCGCGTGATACTCCCGTTTAGAGGCATTTAAATCAGATTAGTTTAAAAATAAATGCATTAAATGAAATGAGTGTGAGTGTGTTTAAGTTTGTGTTTAAGTTTGAGTTTAAGTTTGTGCTTAAGTTTGAGTTTAAGTTTGTGTTTAAGTTTGTGTTTAAGTTTGAGTTTAAGTTTGTGTTTAAGTGTGTGCTTAAGTTTGTGTTTAAGTTTGTGTTTAAGTTTGAGTTTAAGTTTGTGTTAAGTTTGTGTTTAAGTTTGTGTTTAAGTTTGAGTTTAAGTTTGAGTTTAAGTTTGTGCTTAAGTTTGTGTTTAAGTTTGTGTTTAAGTTTGTGTTTATGTTTGAGTTTAAGTTTGTGTTTAAGTTTGTGTTTAAGTATGTGTTTAAAGACTCACCAACAGTTGATTACCATATGGCGACTCTCCAGCTAGTATTGGTGGATGAAGACCCCGGGTGCCCATTCGAGCAGTATTTCAGACATGGGAGAGCACCAATGTCGAACCAACGACCTTCCGAATGCCAGCCGGATTGCTTCCTCATATGAAATAATTCCACACACCCAGCATAGTACTGCGGATTCAATTGTTGTTGAAATCATGTCTTGAAAATATGTAATGTCTTGGTCGCCTTGAATGGAACACTATTCCATATCTCTTAGGACCAGTGTTCTCTAACGAAATTGTTGTTTGTATATTTCACATATATTTTTGGAATTAAGGAGATCAACACGACATATGAAGTACCTGTATTGCAATGTCTTGATTGAAAGTGTTCAATCAAGTCATTCGGCACGCGATTACAATGTAGTGTAGTTAAATAGCGTGTCCTTGATATGCGCCATTATACTAGCATTCCTTGTGACACATCGATTCATTGAGCAGACATACAGTGATTGCCCTTCTATTGTTTCTGTTCCTGACAGTTTAGTATAATACCACTCGAAGCAAAAGAGTATGGTCTGATTGTATGGCTTGCAAAGACCGTCTGAATATTTCCTGTAATTGCACATACTTGGGTTTCTTGTTCAATATGAGGATATCTCAAAACAGCATGTGAACCATGAAACAGTTCTATTGGTATTACCCACAACATTACCCAACCTCCTATAGACAGTGTGTTTCGTTAGTTTGACTATACTCCTATTTGATCCTGACTATGAAACAGTTTCTGTTTATACGTTTATTTATCGGCGATACCGGTTGCTCATATGAGAGACGCTTCCTGAAGAGATTAGTTATTTTAGATTTTGGAGGATTGTGCAATGATACAGACATAGACCCATTCCAGAATCTCCTCTGGTTCTGTTACGTGCACGGTGTAAAGCATCGACACGAGACCTCGGTTTAACGTCCCATCTGAAAGACTGTTAATTTTATTAGGGTCATACGGGGGATCGAACCTGCGGTCCTTGGATTACCAATCCAGCGTGTTACCACTGGACTACACATCCGTCTGTAAATATGAACCAGTTTCACATTCACGAACTATTTATATTTATTTCCTCACCCAACTATTGCTGTTGCCTCGGGTCGAATGACATGATAAATCTAGCCAATGAAAACGCAGTTGGGCACGCGAATCGTCATTTCCGTTTCACATGGAACGTGGAGCAGTATAAACATGGGTAGTGCAGCTCGAATTATGTTTAATCATATGTTATTGCTCTTTGACATATTTTTGCACAAATATAAATTATGACAATGAAAGATATGAATATCAAAAATCAAAAGGGATGGACACAAGTTCTTGCAACATTAGATAGTGTCCTCCCCTAATGCTTTAAAGAAAGAGATTTACGAACATTGACGAACAATTAAGAGGAATTATGTGTGTTATAAGTTGGTTCAATTTGTTGGGTAATAAATGTGTGCCCATATTTGGCATTTGTGGCTTGTAACATTTTCGAACTTCTGGGTAATAAAACAACTATGTGATAGATAAGATAATATAAGATATGTTTATTATAGTCTCACTTTACATGGTACATATAATTACATAATATAGAAACTTTCATCATGCAAACCTTTCTAAGAAGAAATATGAGAGACTTAAAACTTAGCAATATAATGTGATTGGCAACTCGATGTTACGGCCTCGGGTAACAATTCACCAGGTCGTCCACACGGTATCGGGGCAATGAAATACTTGTTTACTGTATCCATGTCATATTGACACTAGGAACTATATTAGGACTATATTTTATCCATGTACAGCTTTTATTTCCAAAAGTAAATATGCGTAAAATAAAACGGAGCTGTATAGGGTTGCAAGTAGGTTTGAACTGTGGAAATCGTGATAGCGCAGTGGATAGGCGTTCGCTCCAGGTGCGAAAGGTCCGGAGTTCGAGCCCCACTGGAGCCGTTACGATTGTGCCCTTAGGCAATGCATTTAAATTCCACAGTGCCTCTTCTCTCTCCCTCGTGGCGATGGATTCCATCAGGAATGAGGTCTCGAGAGTGATTTATATAAGTTGAAATAACTTGTTTCGCAATCGAGCTAAAATAAATTTGTATAAACTAAAATAACTAAACTAAGTAGGTTTGAAATAGTAAGCGTTACATACATGTATTCCATATACCCATTCAAGTGTTATATGGAGAAAATCTAAATAAGCTATTACCTTCCGATTTAATCCATTTGTTCGTGTATATTAATGTTACAACATGATGCAAATATTGATCAAATAAAATATGTTTAAACTAAGTGTTATTTTTTAATTTACATTTGTGATTTTTTTTAACATTTCTGTTACCAATATTTTGAAATGTCTTTAGCATTGATTGTGAATTTTCTGCGCGCAGTATTTTGGAATTCAGTCTATTTTACAATGATTGCGAAGCAATTTCTAACAACTTATATCAATCACTCTCGTTGGCGCGGATGATATGTGGTCGGTCATTCGTGTGGGAGGAAACCGGTGTACCCGAAGAAAACCCACCTGTCCGATCTGACGACAACCGTACCATCTCACATACTTCCCCGGTCCGAGGATCGAACCCGGGTTACATTGGTGAGAAGCGAGCGCGATAACCACTGCGCTAATCGGACAGACATACAGCCAAGTACTATATATATACATATGCAATATAATTTTTTCATATTGTCATTAACGCATTTTATTCCAGATCATTATACAGAATTTCATTGCATAAAGATCAAATTAAACCAAGATGATATTAATTACTATTGATAGTATAGTGTTATTTTGTTTGCTACAAATACTGTAAAGTGTGTGTTTTAAGATTATCTGTCGTTGCTACCTTCTGAAGAGATTAGTCATTTTAGATTTGTGGTGGATAGTGCAATGATACAGACGGAGTCACATTCCAGGGTCTCCTCTGGTTCTTTTACGTGCACGGTGTACAGCACAGACACGAGACCTCGGTTGAAAGTCCCATCTGAAAGACTGTTAATTGTATTAGCGTCAGGCGGGGGATCGAACCTGTGATCCCTGGATTACCAGTCCAGCGTGTTACAACTAGACTGCATATTCGTCTGTAAAAATAAATACTGTAAACACTATCCTCGAGGTTATAAAACTGTTCTCCAAACTCGAACTCAGACTCAAGATACTGATTGGTTCAGCTGAGAGTAAATCAAAGAAACAACACATGAATCTAAGAAACAACCAATGAAATCGCCGGAGCTTGAGCATAAGATCTCAGCAAAATGTTTATAATCTTCGACCCAGTTAACCGATTTAGAATGTGTGAGTGTGTACAATTTCAAATGATACTATCATATAATTTATAACAATAACATTATCTTGTATGTTTCAGATTCCAAGACAGTTTCGTTATCAAATCGACAATCTTAAATTTTCTAAGAACTATACTATTCGGCTATACAGTATCGATGATGCATTCCAACACACGAGCGAGGATAAACGTGTATATGCATTAACACCGGACTGTCTGGTGGCAACGGGGTATAACCATTCTGTCTGTGGTAAGGTCTTGCTTCAATTATTACAAACTATTGTAATACCATGCTCAGTTATACTGGCTTATACTGGTGGAAGTCGTGATAGCGCAGTGGATGCGTGTTCGCTTCAGGTGCGAAAGGTCCGGAGTTCGAGCCCCGTTGGAACCGTTAGGATTGTGCCCTTAGGAAAGGCATTTAAATTCCACATTGCCTCTTCTCTCTCCTTCATGGCGATGGATTCCATCAGGAATGAGGTCTCGAGAGTGATTTAATATAAGTTGAAGGAACTTGTTTCGCAATCGAGCTAAACTAAATGTGTATAATCTAGTTATACTGGCTTGCGGGGTCGCTGGTTCTATCGGGAGCTGAACATGAACTACTGCTCGGTGGAGAACTCGAGGTCGTCCTCCGTCAACAATAACTCGTCGCCATTTAACCTAAGCTGTTGGTGCGAAGTTGTACCCACACACAGAACATCAGTACTTTGATCAAATCCATTTGTATGATTAGTTTACCTCTTGTATATCACCATGCATTAACCTGCTTAATAAAGTGGACGGAACGTGCATACAACATAGATCCAGAGTAGCCGCGGCGTCTGACCAATCCCGTTTGCTATTCAGACACTTGTTTTAGCTCAATTATTCCGATTTAGCAAACAACATTGAGCCTGATCAGACGGCAAGATCTGCATCTATTTTGTTTGCAAAAGCGACGTTAGTCGTGATTGGCAGGTTAATGGTTAGAAAGTGATAATGACCGTGGTCGAGTGGTTAACACATTGGACTTATAATCCTGAAATAGTAGGTTCCAGCACAACATATATATTACGCCGTCGGCGCTCTGCAGTGTCCACGTAAACGAATGAGAACAATCTCTGGAATAGCACCATGTCTGTATTGCACTATCCTCCAACACATAACATGTATATTATATATACCTCAGTTGTGATTTCATAACATATTTTATGAAACGAGATTTGGCGAGCTTTTTTTGCGAAATTAATTATAGCTAACTTAACTTCTAGATGTGTATTCGCGAATAAACTTCTGAATAAACTTATAGACGTGTATTCGCGAATAAACTTCTGAATAAACTTCTAGATGTGTATTCGCGAATAAACTTCTGAATAAACTTCTAGACGTGTATTCGCGAATAATCTTCTGAATAAACTTCTGAATAAACTTCTGATAAACGTCTAGATGTGTATTCGGGAATAGTCTTCTGAATAAACGTCTGAATAAACGTCTAGATGTGTATTCGGGAATAGTCTTCTGAATAAACGTCTGAATAAACTTCTGAATAAACTTCTAGATGTGTATTCGCGAATAATCTTCTGAATAAACTTCTGAATAAACGTCTGAATAAACTTCTGAATAAACTTCAGAATAAACTTCTAGATGTGTATTCGCGAATAAACTTCTGAATAAACTTCTAGATGTGTATTCGTGAATAAACTTCTGAAAGAACTTATAGATGTTTATTCGCGATTAAATAATCTTCTGAATAAACTTCTGAATAAACGTCTGAATAAACATCAGAAAAAACTTCTGAATAAACTTCTGAATAAACTTCTAGATGTGTATTCGCGAATAATCTTCTGAATAAACTTCTGAATGAACGTCTGAATAAACTTCTGAATAAACGTCTGAATAAACTTCTGAATAAACGTCTAGATGTGTATTCGCGAATAATCTTCTGAATAAACTTCTGAATGAACGTCTGAATAAACATCTGAATAAACTTCTGAATAAACTTCTGAATAAACTTCTGAATAAACTTCTGAATACACTTCTAGATGTTTATTCGCGAATAAACTTCTGAATACACAAACTACCATCTGCAAGCCAACTGCACAGACCTCTTTTAACAGATGTCTCGTGTCTGTGCTTTACACCATGCACGTAAAAGAACCAGAGGAGACTCTGGAATGGGTATATGTCTGTATCATTGCACTAGCCTCCAACAATCTAAAAATGACTAATCTCTTCAGGAGGCGTCGCTCATATGGGCAACCGGTATCGACGATAAATAAACGTAAAATAAACACATAAAATAGGATTGCGTTGCAAATGAAGCTACATTCAAGATTGATCTTTGAGAGGACTAATACAGTGTGATGCTAGTGTGATATGTATGTTAAATAGATGTTACGTGATTGTAACTAGCAGTTTGTTATCGGGTATACCTATCGTCAACAACTATCACGTGCAATAGATGACAATCAAAGAAAATGATTATATACTACAGACAAGGAACACTGCATTCCTAGAACATAGCATGCCACATTACACAATTGCGGTTGGTAACTATGCTATAATAGTCAGCTTATATAATTAGAAGCTCACTTATTCTAGAGCATGCCTGACACAGATAAAACACCAAGAGTTTCACAATGCGCGTCTGAGACATATGCTTAGCTAGCATCCGTAGATAGATTTAATCTCATCGCCGGGTTAATATATTCCGTCAGAGTATACATTACATTTGGCCGTGTTTAACGCATATGGATGACCAACTTTAAACAGGTCCAATGAAGTTCATACCCCGATGGCAACTATTAGCCGGGATTCATTGCTTATATTTAAATTAATTAAATCAAAGAAAACACTACGAATGCGCATGCCCGTAACATCGAATGCGCATGTCAGCTGCGTGTGATAGGTGAGGATATTCCCACGAAAATAGATACAAGCATGCCATATACGTTCAATGAAGGACATGTAATGGCGATGTAAATAGAAAATGTATTTAACATTAGATTGTACTGGAATAAATTGTGTTTATTGTGAAACTCTGTAAGATATATTCTCTCTTGAATCGATGATACAAGTAGAACACATATAAGATACATCATATATATTATATACTTGAAAAGCGCAGCTCAGAACTATCATTTTCTACTTGTATCGATATGAATTTTGTGTTGTACAAACTCAAACATACGCTGTGTATGTAACGTTAGTATACTAGAGGACATAGAAAACGCACACCTACATTATATACTAGAGGACATAGAAAACGCACACCTACATTATATACTAGAGTACATAGAAAACGCACACCTACATTATATACTAGAGAGCATAGCAAACGCACACCTACATTATATACTAGAGGACATAGAAAACGCACACCTACATTATATACTAGAGGACATAGAAATCGCACACCTACATTATATACTAGAGGGATAGAAAACGCACACATACATTATATACTAGAGGGCATAGAAAACGCACACCTACAGTATATACTAGAGGGCATAGAAAACGCACGCCTACATTATATGATTATTATTACATGAAAACGAAATACGAATGATTCCATCAAAGATATATCACATATTTATTACAAAGCACAAACTGAACAACTAAAAATATTTCAAAATGTTTAAAACTATGTATTTATATAGTTATTGTTTTTCATGTAAAAACACACATTCAGATTTTTGGAAAGAAATACAGCACACAATTCGTTATTGTACAATGATTGCGAAACGTGTTTTAATACTTTGTTTAAACATATGTATTCGTTCATACTGTACAGTACATATATAGTGTATACAGAATGAAAATGGATTTAATCGAAAGCTTAAAGCTTATTGAGCTTATCTCCATAATAGTTCAATACTTGTATTAAATAGCCTCGTTTGTGAGGATGTAGGCCTATATGGGTTCCTTCGACCAGGCGTAAACATTTAGTTTACTGAATAAGCAATATATGCGGCGAACGTCATACCATCTCACATGCGTCCCAAACCGAGACTCAATTTACACTGCTACGAATTACTATGCTAATAGCAACGTCCTATTGTTGAAGACGTTATATCCGGCGAACGTCATACCATCTCACATGCGTCCCAAACGTCCCAAATCGATTTGGTTTAAACATATTTATTCGATAATAATGTACATTACATATACATTGTATACACATTGCTACGAATTACTATGCTAATAGCAACGTCCTATTGTTGAAGACGTACTCACTACGTTCTACGGCTCTATAATTAGTTATAATTAAAACTACGTTACGTTAATTTGCATGGAGCATCATCAATAGCCCTATCTCTGGACAACATCTATTTTCGAATGTGTTTGCAAATGACGTCATCGCTGTCAGTAACAGGTACTTGGATTATTTGGTAGCCGCTAAAACTGCCAAACACTAAATTGAGCAGAAAGCTAGAAACAGATCAATATTCACAAATATGTAAATGTTGGTACTTTTCACAAGTCTCATTCACAATAGAAAGCCCTTACACAGAGATGTATGCAAAGAAATATGTGTTTAAATGTAGTAGTAGTATATCTTGATTTTCGTCTCATCAATGTATAATACAATATTACAGACATGTGTAAAATAAATTATCACTATAAAATATACATTGCCATTCTGGAAGAATTATAAGAGACGTTATAATAATGCTTCTATATACACATAAATTATATCACAATTAGTAACTATAACTATGTACAAATCTAAAACTGATAAATCTATATGTACGTTGCTAATCTCCTAATTAAAAAAAAACTGCAATAAAACTTGGAGGGGGTAAGATTCTGAATTATCAATATGGGCACTAGCGTGCACTTGTTAAAAATAGTTTAGAAGACCAGGTATCACCCTTGATCAGGTCAATGGTGACTTGATTAGCAGCATCCATATAGCGGTGATAAAATCATTTCAAAATTAAAAAGAGCATGACATTATTTACACATAAAGAATTGTCTAGTTCTTAAGATATTAAAACAGGTTTTGGCACTATACCTTATCATTTCCTTGTTGGACATTAAGAATACAAACTTTTCATGTGCAGTAAAACTATCAAAATTTGTATCAATATGAGTTGCTTGTAACATAAGACCAGCCCTTATATCATTATACAGACAGCAATCCAGCAAAGCATGTGTTTCAGTTTCAACAAGTTTTACAATATGGACACAATCTATTTTCGATGGGAATATTCTCATACCTCCCAGTCTCTAACCTAAGAGGTGCGACCCCGCATCTAAACTTTGCGAGCGCAGCTCTGTGAGAAGGTGGTAGTATCATTTTACAATACAGTTCAGTTTCTAAGGTAGTTTTGTGTACACGAGAAGACGAGTGCTTGGCGCTACAAGTACACTTGTCAATCAGGTGACAATAACGGAATATCACATTATTGGTACATAACATTTGATTGATGGCCGAACCTGAGGTTCTTTATTTTTGACGCCATTTTGAATTCACATGTGAATGAAATTGCGGTTTTATTTTTAAAATATGTTATGTAATCTGAGTTAAGTCAAGCATATTAAATGCAATAATTAGAACTTTACTTAGTACTAATATTTTATCTGCGACAAAAGAGACTGATTAGAAGTTATTCACATTCAAACCTTAGGTAACCGAATACCGGTACGCCCATGCTATATAGTATGCATATTGCATATTGATTTATCCTTATGATAGTTTATACAAATTTATTTTAGCTCGATTGCGAAATAAGTTATGTCAACTTATATTAATCACTCTCGAGACCTCATTCCTGATGGAATCCATCGCCACGAGGGAGAGAAAATAGGCAACGTAACGGCTCCAGCGGGGCTCGAACTCCGGACCTTTCGCACCTGAAGCGAACGCGCATCCACTACGCTATCACGACCTCCACTATCCTTATGATGTGCCCATTGGTTGATTTAGCGTTATGCATTTGCGAAACAACATCGCAGTTTTACTGTGTACACGTATTTATGTTACATGTTTCTATATTTCAGCCCCTGAAAAGCCCCGAAATATAACCTTGGATATACTAACAATCTCTCATAAGGACATCAACGTGAGATACGTTAACGCGACGTTGTCGTGGATTCCACCAGAGCACACCAACAATGGAGGTGACGTTCTACGTTACATTCTTGTATATCGCAAAGAACCGCCGTATGATGTAGTCAAGCACTTGGAGCCGCATAAAGCTGAACGCATAATTAATAACGTAAATATAATTAATATACAGATCTGACTAGATTAGTTCGCGCTCTTCATAACTCCATACCTCCGTAACACATCACAATAGCAATGAAATTAATGTGTGTACAACTGTACATCACCTTTAGCAGGTATTATTAACAGTGTTGACATTAAATAACGGGCACTGCTATTTGATGCTCTTGAACAGGAATATATATTTAAGCATGTAGCGAGTGGGTCTGGCCACATATTCTGATAGCATTAGTAATCGACCATCCCTAGTTTTCCAATTACAGTTAGATTAATCAGTCACTTGTGTACAGAACTTTCGAAACCCAAAACAATCAGCGTTGTCCTTTCGGTGCTATGATTGACACAGTGCGATTGGGCAATTCCACATGTAATATGTGAGACAGTAGTCGTGTGGTAAGAGTATTGGTCGTACAAACCGAAAGTTGTACGTTCCGGTCATATTAGTGGCTAATATAATGTGTTTGCATGTTAGTGTGTCTTCACTAACATGATATAACAAGAGTTAAAACACCATCGTGACGTCAAACCTTTATACTTGCAGTCCATTATTAATAATATTGGATTGCTGTCAAAAGGCCGCAGTACTATGTTAAAATTAATTATAAGCCTACCTGTACGAAATTAACAATTTTAATTAATAGGATCTTGTTATATATGTGTGTGTTTTAAGTACGATATAAGCCTTACACGGATCCGATATGTAAAATATTGGTACTGTCTTCGGCGCTACAATATAGTATACATAAAACACAAGTATGTTAGTTTAAACATTATTTATTTTACAACGATTGCGAAGCAAGTTTTATGAACTTATATTAATCACTCTCGTTGGCGCGGATGAAATCGTGTATGTGGTCATTCGCGTGGGAGGAAACCGGAGTACCCGGAGAAAACCCACCTGTCCAATCTGGCGACCACCGTACCATCTCACATTCTTCCTCGGTACAAGGATCGAACCCGGGCTGCATTGGTGAGAAGCGAGCGCGTTAACCACTGCTCTAATCGGACAGCCTGAATGGTTTTCACAAGTATGTTATAATCGATGAGTTCAACGCAAGCATGTTTCAAGCGGTTAGGGATAGAGGCAGTAATTCCACAAAACAGGTGGCAGTAAACTAAAGCTGAACAGTAGAATACTCTTCAATTGAATATCAAATTTAGCCCTAACCCTAATGCCCAGATTACTGCCAATTGTCCCAAGATTACTGCCAATTGTATATTTCGTTACTTCCTCTATCGTTAACGGTTTCAAGCAATCCGAAACTACATCTGGGTTAGCAGACGATGTTCATGGGCATTTGTTCCCTAAATGGTGCATGCTTGCCACCATCATTGAACTATACGAATGAATCTATCATGTTCGCCTTTCCATCAGTTCTCCTTTCTTCTGAGTCAATCTAAATTTCAACCTTCTAAATTAATTACTATATGTACTTGTTTCACCTTAATAGTAGCTTTATCTTATTTGATATTCTACGTTAACAGTTCAATTGAAATGAATAATTTAGAAAGTATTACAACACTGTCACATCATAACTAGATGGATTTCTTTATTTATAGAGGGTGACCTAATTAGTTTTGAACTAATCCTCCTTAGGGCCCTCTTCAATTTGTTAACTCTATAGAATAAATGTACATACACAATAATTATAACATAGTTATGCCGTACAATATACATGCATAATGTTGTACAATGTAACTTAAACAACAGCCTAAGTAAATCAGGTACTTTGATAGAAATACAAAACGACATAAGCATATTGATTTACAATCATTATATATATATATAACTGTCTAGTGTCTACCAATTAAAACGTTGTATCCATACTTTACATTTTGTCTTGAATATGTTTAAAGATCTGGATGTCTTAATTTCAAATGGTAGACAATTCCATATCTTTGGACCAGAGTATTCTAATGATTTCTTATACATTTCACATCTAGGTCTTGGAATATAGAGATCCATATTTGAAACATTTCTCAATGTCATATCTGAAGTAACTGAATTGCAATGTCTGCATTAAGTATCTTGATATAGGAGAAGACCTCTATAAGCTATTGTTTTCTATTATAATCCTATGTCTTTCATTGGGAGTGCTTAATGTTAGCGTGGATGCCTTCGGCCTCCACACACATTAACCACGCCCAACATAGTTCATACCCCGATGTAAACTATTAACCAGCGATTCAGTCCTTAAATATACAGACAGAACTGCTTTGGGCAACAAGTGCAAATCACATTACCAATCGGCTCTATCAACGAAATCGGCCATCACCGAAAAGCGGAGTTAAATGTTGGAATGATGGAACCTGGTGACTAACTCAGTGTGTATGTCGATTATCCTTGACAACAACATTAACAACAACAACAAACACCATTGCATTCGTCCTAATCATGGATCCTTGTGTACGGATCAAATAGCATACATGTATTAGCTAGCAATCGGTTATTACTAACCTGTGTTTCAGTCTGTCGTTTTTCACTTTTTTACTTCTGGCAAAATGATCAAGTTGATATTATCAGAAACCCAATATGGCCAAAATAATGGTCTCGGTGTTAATATATATTTCTCACGTGTGTGTGTTTTACGTTTATTTATCGTCGCTACCGGTTGCCCATATGAGCGACGCCTCCTGAAGACATTAGTCATTTTAGATTGTTGAAGGATAGAGCAATGATACAGACATATACCCATTCCAGAGACTCCTCTGGTTCTTTTACGTGCACGGTGTACAGTACCGACACGAGACCTTGGTTTAATGTACCATCTGAAAGACTGTTAATTGTATTAGGGTCAGACGGAGGATCGAACCTGCGATCCCTTGATCACCAGTCCAGCGTATTACCACTGGTCTACTCTCACGTGTACATTGTTTTCTTTTTTATAGTCTGACACATCAATCATGCTAACCGATTTACACAACCACAATTTATACAGCTTCGAATTATCTGCCGTAACCAGCGGAGGCAAAGGAGATTATGAATTCATCAAGAAATACATAGGTACATTGAAAGTTATTTCCCTTTGATGTAATAACATCTGGTGTGAAGTGCTTATTCAAATAACTTGATATGCCTAACTAGTGCATTGGAACCCGATACTGCCTGTAGTATACACAACCGGTATCTCATGTAATTTTATTCATATATATTATAGTTTCTATAATATAAAAACAAAAACAAAAACAAAAAACATGTCAACAGCATGATTAATTTATTTCGTATTTCAAAAATCCTGGTAAGCAGTGTGCATGTTACAAAAAAATATAATTTTGCAATGTGTGACCCTCCATTGTACATTTTGATTGTACATCTAATAAAATATAGGGTCAAGAAAAAAAACTAGTAAACCCTTCTGAAATACAAAATTAATATAAAAACAAATGTGTATATATTATGAAAAAAGATTAGCCGTTACAATATCAATGCTCCAACAAAGTTCTACAGAGCATCTTAAAATGTTTTCAATTGTTGCGATATGCCACCCATGATAAAATACAACTAAGCTTAGAACAATGGTCGATCAACTTGATTTCATATCCAGGTCAATATAACCCATGAAACAATTTACAAACACGAACATAACAAATAGTGGTGACAAATAATGCGGAGAAGGAATAGTATGCATTGTAACGATGTTATTATTCAATTTTAAAATTGAACTCAAGAATATACTAGCATATCAATGTTCATAATTTATATATCAAACCTGCATTTACTTTCATTAAGAATATCACACAGAGTACACCAGGTCGATTGGGCGTATCCCTACCCCTACTACACCTGTGACATTCTACCTTGAGTAAACACTGTTTGGCATGATAATGTATACCTGCATGCACAAAATGAATAAAGATTGAACACTTATATAATATGCGATATCACATACAATCGCATTAACCACCCATATGTATATATAGTAACATATACATATTATAACCACCCATATGTATATATAGTAACATATACATATACAGTTTCAAAGCTTAGGACAGTGGTATTGCAAATATTTCCAAAAGTTTACTTATAGTCGTATTCAGAACATATGTATTCTATAAGTATGTTCACACACTATGAGACAAGTTACACAATGAAACAGACTCCGTGGTCGAGTGGTTAAGATCGCTGACTTGTATACCACTGTAACCTATCATCACTGATTGTCACTGTTTCGAGGCCCGCTCAAACCAGGCCCCGAGGTTATAACACTTTTCTCAGATCTCCAACTCAAGCTCAAGTGATCTGATTGGTTGATTCTGAGTGGTACTGTCAGGTGAACAAATCAGACGATTGAGACTGAGATTTGAGATCGGAGACAGAGTTTGATAACCTCCAGGTCATCATTGGTATCATTTGAAAAAGTTGGCAGTTTCTTGCGGAGGTTGGTGCACCAAGTACTGGTTAACCGCTGGAACCGGTCCAGGAAAGGTGTTAGGTAAACTGAACGCCGACGATGTAGCCCAAAATTGTGCAGAAACAGTCGTAACACCCGTACAAAGAAAGAGGTAGATATACACACCGACACGTTATTCGACATTTCTAAATAATTCGGATTATATATTACTTAATGAAGTACATGCAACACACATGGGATGGATGGGCAATGCTTTGAACACATAGTATATTTACTAACAACCGTTTGATCTAGTCTAATTGGTGATCGTTTCATAAGTGAGTTGTTGACATGTTTGTGAATTAAAGTAAGCGTTTTGCTATTTTAGAACGAAGTATATAGAGGATGTTTTCATATAGAAACACAGAGAACTAGTTATACCATGTCGTTTTATTCATTATGACATATGGTTGCACAATTCACCAGGGATGTATATGTTTTTCCAGACGCTTGACATGCATGGTGAAATGAATCGTAGTAGCAACAATAACATAACATTCAATTAAAGGAAAAACGCCAACAAGAGTCACACTGCTTTTAATTTGAAGTTATCATCATATTCAATATTTATTGCTGTTCAAAAAAATAGAAACTTTTAAGAATAAGTTTATAGATATTACAAGTTCACGTGTATTGCGCAAAGATTATATCACGGCCATTTTGTTAGAGTAACTGACTCGGATTACTTTTGCTTTTATCACTTTTGTTAGGTGCGTGTGACGTCACAGCAGCTCTGAAATAATTAGTATCAGCGGGAAAGCGAAATAGCTCAACTCGTGGCATGCAGATGAACTACAAATAAACAAGTTTGCATATGCCATTGTAGTCTCACAATCTAATGCCACATTCAATCTTAATATAATTATAATCTTCTTTATCTTAACTGCTGTGTTAACCGTTTTCCGTATATTCTGGTTCAAAATTATATTGTGGAAGTCATGATAGCACAGTGGAAGCACGTTCACTTCAGGTGCGAAAGGTCCGGAGTTCGAGTCCCACTGGAGCCGTTACGACTGTGCCCTTAGGCAAGGTGTTTGCCTCTTCTCTGTCCTTCATGGCGATGGATTCCATCAGGAATATGGTCTCGAGAGCTCATTCCTGATGGAATCCATCGCCACGGGGGAGAGAGAGGCAACGTAGAATTTAATTGCCTTGCCTAAGGGCACAATCGTAACGGCTCCAGCGAGGCTCGAACTCCGGACCTTTCGCACATGAAGCGAACGCGCATCCACTGCGCTATCACGACTTCAAAAGCACTGTATCGCCGTGTGTGAAAACTGTTGCTATGACGTCACACGTGTAACAGAAATGGCAGCGGGCTCTATCGCTGTCGTCTTACAAATTTAGTAATTTTCAATTGCTGTACAACATTCATTTTTTGTTTTAATCGTGTTATGAAACCGTTTGTGAAGATGTATACACGTACATACTCGATTGCAGGCAATGAGAACGTGGTGGCGCTTTTCCTTTAACCCATTCAACATCAAGTAACTCACATGGACATTCATAAACCAATAAATGAATCAGAAAATCACATTTGAACAAGTTCATTTATCAAAATGGGTAATTATGTCTAAAAATAGTCATATCACTGGCAAAAAGTGCATATCCTGATGAGACGGCTCGTCACGAGCCGGCTCATCTGGATCTACACTTTTTGTAAGCCTATTTAGAGGTATGTGGTGTTGAAAGGGTTAATAATAATAATTTGAGTAGTTAACTTTCATCATTTCCTTATCGATGTTATTATATAAATGTATTGTTATATGTACCCATCACAAATTGTGAGGTAATTACGTCACACATTGTGAGATAATTACGTCACACTGTGTGAGATAATTACGTCACACAGTGTGAGATAATTACGTCACAATTTTTTTTATTTTCTTGGCATTTTGCTTAGAATAATCCACCCTTAGAAATAAATACTTCGTAAGTGCACTTACTTTATTGAATCAAATTGTTTAAAACAGCTTTGTTTTGCATACACCGACAACTATTTGGTAAAATACATGCACACTTGTATATGAGTATTTTATCTTTATTAATTGTAATATCGCACCCTTTATATTTCAATTTGTGTTTGTTGCATGTCATATGATTATACGTGTCTACAGTCCAACCTCTAATAAGCGGCCAGTCAAGGGCGATATTGAAAGCTGCTTAGTACATGATGTGGTTGCTTAATATAGGTCAAATGTGTAGCAGGATGCCAGGTTGAGATTCTAGAGGTGCGTTGCGTATTACGTGCCGGCTGCTTAATAGAGATGATCTTTAGCATAGGTTTGACTGTATATATGTTTCATCTCATTTAAACTTTATTTATTATACAACAATTGTGAAGCAAGTTTTAACAACTTATATTAATCACTCTCGTTGGCGTGGATGGAAGCGTATATGTGGTCATTCGTGTGTGAGAAAACAGGAGTACCCGGAGAAAACACATCTGTCCGATATGGCGGCCACCGTACCATCTCACATACGCCCCGGTCCGAGGATCGAACACGGCTTGCATTGGTGAGATGATTAACTTTCATACGTACGTATTCACTTACTAAGATGCACATTCATCACAGAGAACTAGTTATACCATGTCGTTTTATTAATTATGACATATAGTTGCACAATTCACCAGGGATGTATATGTTTTTCCAGACGCTTGACATGCATGGTGAAATGAATCGTAGTAGCAACAATAACATAACATTCAATTAAAGGAAAAACGCCAACAAGAGTCACACTGCTTTTAATTTGAAGTTATCATCATATTCAATATGTATTGCTGTTCAAAAAAATAGAAACTTTTACGTATAAGTTTATAGATATTACAAGTTCACGTCTATTGCACAATGATTATATCAAGGCCATTTTGTTAGAGTAACTGACTCGGATTACTTTTGTTTTTATCACTTTTGCTAGGTGCGTGTGACGTCACAGCAGCTCTGAAATAATTAGTATCAGCGGGAAAGCGAAATAGCTCAACTCATGGCATGCAGATGAACTACAAATAAACAATTTTGCATATGCCATTGTAGTCTCACAATATAATGCCACATTCAATCTTAATATTAATAATATTCTTTATCTTAACTGCTGTGTTAATTGTTTCCATATATTCTGATTCAAAATTATATTGTGGAAGTCATGATAGCACAGTGGAAGTACGTTCGCGTCAGGTGCGAAAGGTCCGGAGTTCGAGTCCCGCTGGAGCCGTTACGATTGTGCCCTTATGCAAGGTGTTTAAATTCCAAATTGCCTCTTCTCTGTCCTTCATGGCGATGGATTCCATCAGGAATATGGTCTCGAGACATCATTCCTGATGGAATCCATCGCCACGGGGGAGAGAGAAGAGGCAACGTGGAATTGAATTGCCTTGCCTAAGGGCACAATCGTAACGGCTCCAGCGAGGCTCGAACTCCGGAACTTTCGCACATGAAGCGAACGCGCATCCACTGCGCTATCACGACTTCCAGAGCACTGTATCGCCTTATGTGGAAACCGTTGCTATGATGTCACACATGTAACAGAAATGGTAGCGGGCTCTATCGTTGTCGTCTGACAAATTTAGTAATTTTCAATTGCTGTACAAAAATCATTTTTTTGTTTTAATCGTGTTATGAAACCGTTTGTGAAGATGTATACACGTGCATACTCGATTGCAGGCACTGAGAACGGGGTGGCGCTTTTCCTTTAACCCATTCAACACCAAGTAACTCACATGGACTGGTCCATGATATTCATAAACCAATAAATGAATCAGAAAATCACATTTGGACAAGTTCATTTATCAAAATGGGTAATTATGTCTAAAAATAGTCATATCACTGGCAAAAAAAAAACTGTTGCATTTATAAACAACTTTGTTTTGCATACACCGACAACTATTTGGTAACATACATGCACACTTGTATATGAGTGTTTTATTTTTATTAATTCTAATATCGCATCCTTGATATTTCAATTTGTGTTTGTTGCATGTCATATGATTATAAGTGTCTACAGTCCAACCTCTAATAAGCGGCCAGTCAAGGGCGATATTGAAAGCTGCTTAGTACATGACGTGGTTGCTTAATATAGGTCAAATGTGTAGCAGGATGCCAAGTTGAGATTTTAGAGGTGCGTTGCTTATTATGTGCCGGCTGCTTAATAGAGATGATCGTTAGCATAGGTTTGACTGTATATATGTTTGATCTCATTTAAACTTTATTTATTATACATCAATTGTGAAGCAAGTTTTAACAACTTATATTAATCACTCTCGTTGGCGTGGATGGAAGCGTATATGTGGTCATTCGTGTGTGAGAAAACAGGAGTACCCGGAGAAAACCCACCTGTCCGATATGGCGGCCACCGTACCATCTCACATACGCCCCGGTCCGAGGATCGAACTCGGGTTGCATTGGTGAGATGATTAACTTTCATACGTACGTACTCACTTACTAAGATGCACATTGTTGGAGTTCTGAATGTGAATGCTTGTCTGAAAGATGTATTGTTTGATGATAGGTAACACTGATCATGCCATTACTTCACCTCCTCACTCCAGGCGCTTACGATGTGAACGCTCTATCCCGTTACTCAAGCAAACACTTTCTACAAATTACCCGAACGTCATTTCAATATACTGCTTACATCAATTAATGAAACGAAGTAGGACCAAGCTGAATATTGCCACTCTCTACACCTAAGCACATAGCTACATCCTCGTTGTCTATATTGTATTTACATTATCCATACCTAAGCACATAGCTACATCCTCGTTGTCTATATTGTATTTACATTATCCATACCTAAGCACATAGCTACATCCTCGTTGTCTATATTGTATTTACATTATCCATACCTAAGCACATAGCTACATCCTCGTTGTCTATATTGTATTTACATTATCCATACCTAAGCACATAGCTACATCCTCGTTGTCTATATTGTATTTACATTATCCATACCTAAGCACATAGCTACATCCTCGTTGTCTATATTGTATTTACATTATCCATACCTAAGCACATAGCTACATCCTCGTTGTCTATATTGTATTTACATTCTCCACACCTAAGCACATAGCTACATCCTCGTTGTCTATATTGTATTTACATTATCCACACCTAAGCACATAGCTACACCCTCGTTGTCTGTATTGTATTTACATTATCCACGCCTAACACATAGCTACATCCTCATTGCCTGTATTATATTTACATTATCCACACGTAACACATATCTACACCCTCGTTGCCTGTATTGTATTTACATTATCCACGCCAAACACATAGCTACACCCTCGTTGCCTGTATTGTATATTGGCATTTCCCTAGATCGTTGTTCCATATCTATCTACTATCAATTTAAACTCACACATGAATGTTCGCACCATGGTCAGGTTCATTCTGATATGGCCTGTCTGTGAGCTGCCAACTAGTTAAATGATGAGTACGGATTGCATATCCGCCTGGTGCCTGACCAGTAATGATAGGATTCTAGAAGTACTGATGTTAATAAGATATGTACTCATTTATCAGAAATGGCTCACGCTTACAATATGGGCGACACTATAACAAACACACCCACTTTTTATAATTGATATACATTCTTGTGAGTGAGCCCCACGTTCTCCTTAAGACTATGTGTGCTGTCATATTAAGCAAATAATAATATAACAGATTTATCGTTTAGACCAATATCAAATCTATATTTTGATTTGCAACGAAGCATAAACAACAACGTATTTGTAATGTTCGATGATCAGCTTTTCATCGCAGTAACACTTCAAATACGTTCCTTGCATATTTACTGTTTAAGATTGTGTCCGGTGTGTGTTTTATTGAGACAATGTGCTGTCACTTTTATCAACCAGCAGTCACAGTCAAACTTATGGCATTACTGCCCTTGGGTGGCTGAATTGCTCCTACTGTGGCCAAACGTGCACTCTGTAGCTTCAGAAGCTATTACCTGTCTGTAGTAAAACACATTGGTGGAGGACATACGGACTACATGTATGTTCGAGTCACATGTTGTGTTTCTCCTTAGTTTAATAGTTTACTATTATATAATTAAATGTGTTCTGCCGTATTTTGTAGAAACCGGTTCGCAGAACTACAGTATTTATGGTGAGAATGGTCTCATCTGCCGTATCTTTCAGTTAGCAACTCGTAGCCAAGTCAACTCGTAACTATGTGTCAGCAAAACGTTAAAAACACGTAAAAGCTGAATTATATCGTATGGAATAAACATATTAAATTTTTTTTAAATGTATTTACAATTTCAATATTTCTATACATTCCTCTTTTATAAGTTGAATTTATTATTTTCAGTCAGTCAGTCAATAATACGATATTTACGTCGCTTTCTATCGCAATCATAACGCGCATCTAAGACAGCGGTGTCAACATTCATTGTTGCGTTGCGCATGCGCATTAAGCAGTGTTTATAATGTTGACCAACAATTCGTGTATACGACGGTGCTATACTTATTTGATTGTATTCGTTTCTGTACGAATGTTTATGTTCTTACATGTGCAGTCATTGTGAATTACATTCTTTACATATCTGAGAGGTTTACCCAATTAACAATTACGATATAGTTTCGCTTTAAATCAAATCTAATAAATATTTCTCTGACAATATGCTTACACATAGTATTTCATATTTGACAGCGTACAATCGGCATATATGTATTAGCTGTAAAGAAAAAGAGATATAACGATTTGTAGTGTGTGCTACTTTATGACATTTGGTACGAGCTGACACAGGAACTAGTTGGTCTGTTTCCAAACTCTGTTACTATATCCCTTTTACTGGCAAACTTCTGCGACATATCTCGCCATATTTCTCAGAAATGATGATGTACAACAGCATGTTACGTACGTACATTGTCATTTACTGAAATAAAACCAACATATCACTGCCCAGGGGGGGGGCGTAGCTAGCGATTGTTGGAGTTTGTAGTCCAGACTATTAATTTGAGCATCGAAGATGCGATTTTGCTAGGGGGCTGGGAATGCTTCTGCAGGAACATTTTGAATCATAGAAGGTCAATGGTGTATTTTAATGTACGTCTTAGACGTTCAAATATTGCATTCAGAGAATAATAGTAACTTAGTGCCTGCTGCTACATGTACCATGTTGTTATTCTCGAACTCGCAATGCCATTACCCTCTGTATATGGATATGTTATATCGTGTATTTAAATTTATTTTAAATTCATTTATTATAAATTGTCCCTTAAGCTATATACTCCTTTTTTATCCACCTTATTAGATAAAGTTTACGAATATTTTATCCCGGGTGTCATCTATTGTATTTCTTGTTTTTTTGCATTTGTATTCGGCTGTTTAAATCTAAGATCTTGCAAATTGCAAAAAAACATACTATATATATATATATATATATTACTATATATACAGACAGATCTCCATAAGATGGGCAGTAATATGTCGTGTCGAGAATAGCTATTTAGTTCCTCCTTTAGTAGATTTCCGTTAATCAAGATAGAATTGTCCAATCCATTAAGTTTAGTTATCCTCGTAGAATTATTACTACATTATATTACAGCTTTAGCTACTGCATGCACGGCCATACTTTCTAGTTGGTGGCCCTGTCAATGACTATCCCATGTTGAGGACTTTAATGTAGCGCACGCTTTATATATATATATATATATTTGGGAGCTGAATGACGTCGTCAATATGTAAGGTTTCGTTGCTGTAAGCTAATGCATGCTGACTATCATTTCAAAGTTTAGAAAAATGATTTTATTAGCGTGCTGTAGGCGGACCCGTGACTATAGCCGTTGCTTCATTTTCAATTATCCCATTCCCGGAATAATTCGAATTTGAATAGCTAAATTGCTTGCAAAACGATCTAAGTCTACTGTAGTGATGACGATCAATCGAACCATATCACATGACCAAGCACGCACTCACAGTCATGCGATCATCTTTATATGCACCAACAAGTCACACACACACTTGTGTGCCAAGTATTGTTAAGACATACGTTCTGAGCTATACTAACGTAACGCACAGAACATGAAAGTCTTGACTGAACCACAGACAAAACTCAAACTCTGTTTGTAATCTGCAATACTTGCGATAGAACAAATACAAATGTTAGTAATCGATGCTATTCAAATTCGAAATTCTATCCACAATACTGACAGCTTATAAATGTACTGTTAATCATAAACAATTTATAAATCATCTATGTAACCTTCTTTGGCTAAATCATTTATCCATTGACAATGCCATTTCACTCGCGAAGATTGTAAATACATTGCAACGTAATTTGAAAATGCATGTATTCGGGAGTTCAGTTTCCATAGCGCCCTCTTCGAGGGACACATACTTCCCAAACATACTCACTTCCGGGAGCCCTGTTTACCTGTCGCCATATCACACCTTCGACCGTTGATTAGCTGCACAATCATACATATAATTACTTACACAAATACGCTCCTGCGTGTGCATTTCAAGTGGCATGACTAGCGTAGTCCGATTATTTCGTCACTTTCATTATTATGGTGTGGCGTCCCCCCTCGTCGGCTCTTATCTACGTCTGGTCTATTTACGGCTCTTTCCAAGGTTTAAGCTATATACACTCTCTGGTCGGTTGTCTAGGGGTATATTTCATTTCTCTATCAATACAATAACCACGTAACACAATGTTCTTTTTCTATCTATTTTACTGGTCGCCTGGTATATCTTCTATTTCGTATATTTAAGTCCCGTGAATCTATGATTTATTATCTATATGATAATCACTTCAAGCCTCATTAATTTCTAGTGTCTTTATAAGATCACCGCCCTGTCGATACTTGGATTACATTTTTAATCTTCAATATACAATCAAGGTTATCTCAATTAGACTGTCTAATTAGATCAGCCGCTCACGTCTTTTGATAAATTCAATATCTCTCCGAACTGTTCTGGTATCAATTTATTACCGCTATATTTTAGAGATAAGTTGTATCTCTTATCTATATCATATCATCTATCACGTATTCTATACAAGACATACGGTGCTATTTAATCCATCGCTATTCAAAGTGTTCGTAACACTTAAGTTCGTTTTATAAGTATATTTAAATTAATATACAGATAACATCTCATCTTGTATCTTAGCTTTCACGTATTCTATTTAAGACATACGGTGCTAGTTAATCAATCGCTATTCACTGTGTCCATAACACTTAAGTTCAGTTTATAGTTCGTTTTATAAGTATATTAAATTAATATACATTAAGGCATCTCGCCTTTAGCGTCATAGAAACAGTAATTGTTTTCTATTTGAGATACACAATCAATCCTTGCATAAGGACAGCCTATTGTGTTCTAATTTCTCATCACAATTACTCGGAATTATATACATTTAAGTCAGAGAGCGTGGCGCTGACCACCTGTTACCTTACGCAATCAAAATCGTAACTTTAACGAAACAGCCAAACATATTGGCGCCTCATCAAAAGAAACCGACAACTATTACATAATTTCTCGCGGTAAGATAAATTAGCGATACACAAATTAATATTTCATGTAATCATCTTTTTGCGCGCCTAAATAGCTTGTTAATCTTAGGCGTGAATATTTATAATATATACATTAGACAATCACAATACTTAGTATCGTGTGCAAAATAGCTGTTTTTTGCACATATGGTCAGAAATTTATAGATAAGTATTCTGTACCGGTAAATGTATACATGATAGGTTACTAATACAACAGCGTGTGTGTTTTACGTTCATTTATCGTCGCTACCGGTTGCCGAATGAGCATTGGAGGATAGTGCAATGATACAGACAGAGACCCATTCCAGAGTCTCCTCGGGATCGATTAGGTACACGGTGTTACAGCACCGACACGAGACCTCGGTTTAAAGTCCCACCTGAAAGACTGTTAATTTTATTAGGGTCAGACGGGAGATCGAACGTGCGACCCATGAATTACCAGTCCAGCGTGTTACCACTGGACTATAAATCCAGTGAGGGTAAACTTAGAAACCAATGCGTGTATATATTAGCGAGCTCTAAGTGAGCTTTATGGATGAAAGTGTCGATATGTTATCTAAGTTTAAATCTTCGTACTTCATAGCTGAATTGTGGGAGAATATTTAATGAGTATCTTTCCCATTATCCCACATTCTTTAACCATTGGTACGGCTCGAACGCTTTTTTAATGCTTGAAAGCGTTCATATGAGCCAGATTAACATTCAATGACACTGGAATAAGACACTACAAAATTAACAAACGCAATAATACTGTACAGTATTAAACGTTGTGTGGCAAATATTATAAGTGTAGTATTGTGTGTATGTTTGATTACTTCCGGTGGAGTATTGTGTGTATATTTGATTACTTCCGGTGGAGTATTGTGTATATATTTGATTACTTCCGATGGAGTATCGTGTGTATATTTGATTACTTCCGGTTGAGTATTGTGTGTAGATTTGATTACTTCCGGTGGAGTACCGTGTGTATATTTGATTACTTCCGGTGGACTGTCGTGTGTATATTTGATTACTTCCGATGGAGTATCGTGTGTAGTTGATTACTTCAGGTGCAGTATTGTGTGTAGCTTTGATTACTTCCGGTGGAGTATCGTGTGTAAATTTGATTACTTCCGGTGGAGTATCGTGTGTATATTTGATTACTTCCGGTGGAGTATCGTTTGTATTTGATTACTTCAGGTGCAGTATTGTGTGTATCTTTGATTACTTCCGGTGGAGTATCGTGTGTATATTTGATTACTTCCGGTGGAGTATCGTGTGTATATTTGATTACTTCCGGTGGAGTATCGTGTGTATATTTGACACCGCTATTGACATTTCCATAGACCATCATTATAACACACGTATACATTTCCCCCCCAAAACAGTGTGGCACAAAATACAGTAGTTTTCAACAGACTGGCCTCTGAGCCACAAGAAAATGTCAAATTTCAATGGGGTTGACCAATTGCGGTTTTTTTATTTCCCACTAAAGGCTACCCCTACTCTGAATGTAATTTGGTGGTGAATGTTGCACTGACATCTGCAATTACAATATGATGTTTATTTGTCACTAAATAGTATGCACATATTCTAAAATATTCCAAAATGCAGTTCATATATTGTATTTTAATATTTAGAAGTCATTTTCACTATTGCTGACAATACCTACTCAGCCAATCAGTTCATGTATCAATAACTCTTGAGGGCTTCCCTACACTTTTACAACCAACCCCAGACCACTATATCAATAATACCGTCAGCCCTGTTGTGTGTTATTAATTATAATACAATCTAGACTTGAAGCAGTCTCAAGTACAGGTTACAGAACTTAAGGGAACAGTTGTCGAAAGTAAATTAAAAAATGAGAACACATTTGAAATATTCACATTATATATCTGTACAACACTACTACTAATTATTTATCACATAAATGTGCTTGTATGCAGTGTAATGCAGTCAGTACATATTTTCTTATATCAACACACGTGTAATACCACCTGGAATGATTCTGATTGGTCGCCGCATGACAGCTTGCTTTGACACATTTGACATGTATAATTTGCAGCTTTACCGTTGAAAATCAATAACATGTTAAATATGCACCTGCTGCTTATTATATAGTGATTAAAAGTATTGTGTTGATTTTGTACGTGGAGTTGTGTGTTTGATTATCGGGGCCTATTTATACTATATATACTACAGCGTACGGATGCACCTTACTGATGTTCTCGAGGTGTACTGAATAAGGCTCAAAGTGTACAGTAACAGAAACGTTTATTCTTCAAATTAATAGTTACATGTAGTGTGCTGTAAAGGATATTACATGAGTAGTGATATATATTTTATGAAATGAGTCAGGAATTATGCTATTAAGCGAGCATTGTGGGTACATATGTATAGGATATAAGCCGAAAACGATCCAATAATTATGTAAAATATTGGACTGTGTGAGCGCGCGTGGCCGGAGACAGTGCGAATATATTACATATTGGATCCGTTTGAGGCTTATATACCAATATCGTAAATTAAATTAATTATTGATCTTAGATTAAAATAAGTATTGTTACTTTCGTACATTTACACGTAGGATTTAATATAATACTCTGACTTTTTGAAAGCAATCCAATATCAATAGTAATGTACTGCACGTACACAGGTATGACGTCAAGTACAAAGGTATGACGTCACGACAATGTTTTAAATCTGTTTAATCTGACATAGCTCGGCATTTTGTCTGGATACTCAAAGACGGAATTTGCCGTGTTTAAATCTTCAATGAAACAGCGAGTGAGGTCAAACGTGACGTAATGTTGATAGTTATGTGATGTCATATCCACTCCAAAAATAACATCAACTACGTATGCGCTTTTCAGATATTTTGGTCTTGTTAATAATTGAAATTATATTTATATTTGCGTTATTTGCAGTATAATAAAGCACGGGTTGCGGGTCTGAGCACCGCTATGAACCGCTTAGGCCCACGACCAGCGGTGCTAATTCTCACTCATCAGAACGACAAATCATGCTAAAGTCGAATAAAAATAACGCAGATACAAATATTATTTCATATTTAAGCAATCAAATGATAACCTTTAAATAACATCCAATTATTTCATAGTGTAAGTTGTAGAATGTAGACGCACATGTTCACATACATTAGTTGTTTATTATGTATATATAACGAATTTAGTTGCATTTACAATTTACGATTTTTCTAAGTTACAAGTATATAATATATTCTGATGTGAAGGATTATATAATAAACGAATGCACGTGTTTCTGTTACAGGATTGCACATGCCGGATGGAGTGCCGCCGGGGAATCAGCCGGGTACCTATCAACACACTCAGCTTTGTAAGTAACAATATCATTATTTTGATATACTATTGTATGTTTTGATTTCATGGATACATGTAGAAACTCAAGCTCTGTTTATCACTTTCACCGCCACTGTCGTATAAACACGCCTTTGCAAAGGCCGAGAACCCGATCAGACGGAACAGAGTGTGATCAGGCTATATGCTGTTTGCTGAAGCACCTGTCCGAATAGCAAACAACATAGATCCTGATCAGATATGGCGGTGCACATTGCTTTGAATTTATTCGGTGCTGGAAGAGTTAAATCAACCTACCAAATGCCTCCATATACAAACTAAACAGCACACATGTATTGTGTACCCCGATATGCAAATCACAGGTGCATTTTATTATTTTATTTTCAAGATTGTTAACGTCGTTTCGTTTCAATTACTGGAACAAAGATGTTATTCATGCACCGCGTGGTATTATTGGCAGCGTGTATGCGTTTCCAATTTGTGACATCAAACAAAAACGTTATCCAATTAGCAATGGCTCGTGGGCAAGTGCGTTCACCGGAATGTAAACACAGTAGACAGGAAGGGGCTAAATAATGAACGTATTTTTAATAATACCATTGTAGATATAGATGGATATATCTACTAAAATGGCACGTGGCTATATATATATTATTAATTGTACATTTACTATGGAATTATAGGTACATGTACTTACTGTGTGTGTGTTTTACGTTTTATTTATCGTCGCTACCGGTTGCCCATATGAACGACGCATCCTGAAGAGATTAGCCATTTTAGAAATTTAGAGGATAGTGCAATGATACAGACAGAGACCCATTCCAGAGTCGCATCTGGTTCTTTTACGTGCACGGTGTAAAGCACCGACACGAGACCTCGGTATAACGTCCCATCTGAAAGACTGTTAATTTTATTAGGGTCAGAAAGGGGGATATACCTACTAAAATGACACACACACACATCGCGCACACACAGCGCACACGCACACACACAGTGCACACATATAATTATAGGAAGCTTGTGGATACATAGTAGTGTGCCTTGCCATACACTGCAAGTACAGATGCAATCAGCAGATGTCTTAGTGTATGTAGTGTCATTGAGCAAGGCACCTCTCACACATTGCTTAGTACTGGTTAACCGCTATGGTCGGCTAAGCATGCCCAGGAAAACATGTCTAGCTCCCCACAAGGGGTTTGACATTAATGGAACATACATGCATACATACCACTAGACTGTGTACTCACCAGGTCGCCGATTGCATTACCTATTCAGTGAGCAGTGTTCAATATCACGTACGGACAACACTTATAACGTCCATTTTATCAGAATCTACAATCTGTTGACGTCCTTAGACCGTCCATTTTATCAGAATCTACAAATCTTCTGACGTCCTTAGACCTTCCATTTTATCAGAATCTACAAATCTTCTGACGTCCTTAGACCGTCCATTTTATCAGAATCTACAAATCTTCTGACGTCCTTAGACCGTCCATTTTATCAGAATCTACAAATCTTCTGACGTCCTTAGACCTTCCATTTTATCAGAATCTACAAATCTGTTGACGTCCTTAAACCGTCCATTTTATCAGAATCTACAAATCTTCTGACGTCCTTAGACCTTCCATTTTATCAGAATCTACAAATCTTCTGACGTCCTTAGACCTTCCATTTATCAGAATCTACAAATCTTCTGACGTCCTTCGACCTTCTATATTTTCAGAATTTACAAATCTTCTGACGTCCTTCGACCTTCTATATTTTCAGAATCTACAAATCTTCTGACGTCCTTAGACCTTCCATTTTATCAGAATCTACAAATCTTCTGACGTCCTTAGACCTTCCATTTTATCAGAATCTACAAAACTTCTGACGTCCTTAGACCTTCCATTTTATCAGAATCTACAAATCTTCTGACTTCCTTAGACCTTCCATTTTATCAGAATCTTCTGACGTCCTTCGACCTTCTATATTTTCAGAATCTACAAATCTTCTGACGTCCTTAGACCTTCTATATTTTCAGAATCTACAAATCTTCTGACGTCCGTAGATCTTCTATATTTTCAGAATTTACAAATCTTCTGACGTCCTTAGACCTTCTATATTTTCAGAATCTACAAATCTTCTGACGTCCTTAGACCTTCTATATTTTCAGAATTTACAAATCTTCTGACGTCCTTGGACCTTCTATATTTTCAGAATTTACAAATCTTCTGACGTCCTTAGACCTTCTATATTTTCAGAATTTACAAATCTTCTGACGTCCTTAGACCTTCTATATTTTCAGAATCTACAAATCTTCTGACGTCCTTAGACCTTCTATATTTTCAGAATCTACAAATCTTCTGACGTCCTTAGACCTACTATATTTTCAGAATCTACAAATCTTCTGACGTCCTTAGACCTTCTATATTTTCAGAAATCTACAAATCTTCTGACGTCCTTAGACCGTCTATATTTTCAGAATCTACAAATCTCCTGACGTCCTTAGACCTTCTATATTTTCAGAATCTACAAATCTTCTGACGTCCTTAGACCTTCCATTTTATCAGAATCTACAAATCTTCTGACGTCCTTCGACCTTCTATATTTTTAGATTTTACAAATCTTCTGACGTCCTTAGACCTTCTATATTTTCAGAATCTACAAATCTTCTGACGTCCTTAAACCTTCTATATTTTCAGAATTTACAAATCTTCTGACGTCCTTAGACCTTCTATATTTTCAGAATCTACAAATCTTCTGACGTCCTTAGACCTTCTATATTTTCAGAATCTACAAAACTTCTGACGTCCTTAGACCTTCTATATTTTCAGAATTTACAAATCTTCTGACGTCCTTAGACCTTCTATATTTTCAGAATCTACAAATCTTCTGACGTCCTTAAACCTTCTACATTTTCAGAATTTACAAATCTTCTGACGTCCTTAGACCTTCTATTTTTTCAGAATTTACAAATCTTCTGACGTCCTTAGACCTTCTATATTTTCAGAATCTACAAATCTTCTGACGTCCTTAGACCTTCTATATTTTCAGAATCTACAAATCTTCTGACGTCATTAGACCTTCTATATTTTCAGAATCTACAAATCTCCTGACGTCCATAGACCTTCTATATTTTCAGAATCTACAAATCTTCTGACGTCCTTCGACCTTCTATATTTTCAGAATCTACAAATCTTCTGACGTCCTTAGACCTTCCATTTTATCAGAATCTACAAATCTTCTGACGTCCTTAGACCTTCCATTTTATCAGAATCTACAAATCTTCTGACGTCCTTAGACCTTCCATTTTATCAGAATCTACAAATCTTCTGACGTCCTTCGACCTTCTATATTTTCAGAATCTACAAATCTTCTGACGTCCTTCGACCTTCTATATTTTCAGAATTTACAAATCTTCTGACGTCCTTCGACCTTCTATATTTTCAGAATCTACAAATCTTCTGACGTCCTTAGACCTTCCATTTTATCAGAATCTACAAATCTTCTGACGTCCTTAGACCTTCCATTTTATCAGAATCTACAAATCTTCTGACGTCCTTAGACCTTCCATTTTATCAGAATCTACAAATCTTCTGACTTCCTTAGACCTTCCATTTTATCAGAATCTTCTGACGTCCTTCGACCTTCTATATTTTCAGAATCTACAAATCTTCTGACGTCCTTAGACCTTCTATATTTTCAGAATCTACAAATCTTCTGACGTCCGTAGATCTTCTATATTTTCAGAATTTACAAATCTTCTGACGTCCTTAGACCTTCTATATTTTCAGAATCTACAAATCTTCTGACGTCCTTAGACCTTCTATATTTTCAGAATTTACAAATCTTCTGACGTCCTTGGACCTTCTATATTTTCAGAATTTACAAATCTTCTGACGTCCTTAGACCTTCTATATTTTCAGAATTTACAAATCTTCTGACGTCCTTAGACCTTCTATATTTTCAGAATCTACAAATCTTCTGACGTCCTTAGACCGTCTATATTTTCAGAATCTACAAATCTCCTGACGTCCTTAGACCTTCTATATTTTCAGAATCTACAAATCTTCTGACGTCCTTAGACCTTCTATATTTTCAGAATCTACAAATCTTCTGACGTCCTTAGACCTTCCATTTTATCAGAATCTACAAATCTTCTGACGTCCTTCGACCTTCTATATTTTCAGAATTTACAAATCTTCTGACGTCCTTAGACCTTCTATATTTTCAGAATCTACAAATCTTCTGACGTCCTTAAACCTTCTATATTTTCAGAATTTACAAATCTTCTGACGTCCTTAGACCTTCTACATTTTCAGAATTTACAAATCTTCTGACGTCCTTAGACCTTCTATTTTTTCAGAATTTACAAATCTTCTGACGTCCTTAGACCTTCTATATTTTCAGAATCTACAAATCTTCTGACGTCCTTAGACCTTCTATATTTTCAGAATCTACAAATCTTCTGACGTCCTTAGACCTTCTATATTTTCAGAATCTACAAATCTCCTGACGTCCTTAGACCTTCTATATTTTCAGAATCTACAAATCTTCTGACGTCCTTAGACCTTCTATATTTTCAGAATCTACAAATCTTCTGACGTCCTTAGACCTTCTATATTTTCAGAATTTACATTCAGTCTGATGATGCTATTATTTCTATATATTCAGCATCGACAAATAGTCTGACGGAGCTAGAACTTCTGTTTGTAGTCCTGGTACCTGCTGTCTTATTCTTGGTTATAATAGTTGCCATCGCCTGCATCGTTATCCGGAGGAGAAAATACAAGAGGTATCCGTCACAGAGGAAATTTGGACCTGTTGAGGTAAACATTGAAACTTGGTTCATATACTTAGTATGATTAGCGATTTTGCTCGTTTAAAATAATGAATGTTCGGGGGGGGGGAAGAAACTGGTGATACGACTGGGCATCGAACCAGAACATATTTCAGACCAATAACTCAGCCCAACTCATAACAACTTGACTGTGTCACTACGTTGTTCTCTGAAGTAATGCATAGCGTCGTGGTATCGCGTTCGCTTTATGTGTGAAAGTCCCGGAGTTCGCGATGATGATTGACCATGATCATTTACCATTGCCGTCGGCGAACCATGTGTGTCGGCGAACCATGTGTGTGAGATGAAAGAGAGTACGCGTCCAGTTATAGCCATTACGACTGTGCCCTTAGACAAGGCACTTAAATCTCGTCTATCTCTCTAATGGCGGTGTATTTCATCAGGAATGAATCTTGAACGTGATTTAACTAAGGTAGTAAGAACGTATTTCACAATCCAGGTAATATAAATTAGTATAAACATGTGTTGTTCTCTCAAGTGCACATTAAATTTGTGAACTGGTACAGTGGTCGCCATATCGGGCAGGTGGGTTTTCTCCGGGTACTCCTGTTTCATCCGACACGAATGACCACATTTACGCTTTCATCCGCGCCAACGAGAGTGATTAATATAAGTTGTTAGAACTTGCTTCACACTCATTGTAAACAAATAATGTGCACATGCAACTAAAGCTGATTCAAATTAAATTGAGTAGCATCGGGATAATTTAATGTTATAATTGTACTACATGCTGTTAATGCCAGTGTTCCATCTTATAATCTGAATGTGAATGCTCTGTACACTGTCATGTGTGCATGTCAATAGTTCATCAATAGCAATGTGATAGAGATATGATAAAAATAAGGAAATTACGAATTCATTGAAAGAGGTTTTACACCGGCGCAGCCAGTTTAACTGACCAGTTCGAGCCCTGCTGGGGCCGTTACGATTGTGCCCTTAGGCAAAGTATTTAAATTCCACATTGCCCCTTCTCTCTCCCTCGTGGTGATGGATTCCATCAGGAATGAGGTATCGATAGTGATTAATATATTAAGTTGTAAGAACTTGTTCGCAATCGAGCTAAAATAAAGTTGCATAAACTATTACTGACCAGTACAAGTACAGGACATCAAGCTCAATCAAAATTGTCTGGGTGAATGGATTGAATGACTACATATATATCGAAGCGAAAACAGTTTACTTATATATTTATCCTACAGGAAATGAACCCTATATATGACGGAATGGCTTTGAACATAGACAGTGAGAAGAAAGCTCAATTTGGGTTAGATGGATATGAAATCGAATACTCGTGCCTTGATTTCATTTCTGTCATCGGTGAGGGAGCTTTTGGTAAGGTCGTCAAGGCGGAGTATTACCCACAGCCGGGTGACCGTGGAAATGGACAAGGAAAGATTGTCGCCGTTAAGATGCTTAGAGGTATAGTATGTGTTGTATGTATCACTACTTGTTATATTAATTAAGAAATATTAAGTATCAACCGTGGTATATCGCAGAATAACCCGAGTTTGAAGTTCTTGTGCGTAGAAATATATCATGAAGGCCTAAGGAACGAATCTAAGCTAACTAAGGAACGAATCTAAGCTAACTAAGGAACTAATCTAAGCTAACTAAGGAACTAAACTAAGCTTATTAAGGAACTAATCTAAGCTAACTAAGCAACTAATCTAAGCTAACTAAGGAACTAATCTAAGCTAACTAAGGAACTAAACTAAACTAACTAAGGAACTAATCTAAGCTAACTAAGGAACTAATCTAAGCTAACTAAGGAACTAAACTAAGCTAACTAAGGAACTAATCTAAGCTAACTAAGGAACTAATCTAAGCTAACTAAGGAACTAAACTAAGCTAACTAAGGAACTAATATAAGCTAACTAAGCTAACTAAGGAACTAATATATGCTAACTAAGGAACTAAACTAAGCTAACTAAGCTAACTAAGGAACTAATATAAGCTAACTAAGGAACTAATCTAAGCTAACTAAGCTAACTAAGGAACTAATCTAAGCTAACTAAGGAACTAAAATAAGCTAACTAAGGAACTAATATAAGCTAACTAAGCTAACTAAGGAACTAATATATGCTAACTAAGGAACTAAACTAAGCTAACTAAGCTAACTAAGGAACTAATATAAGCTAACTAAGGAACTAATCTAAGCTAACTAAGCTAACTAAGGAACTAATCTAAGCTAACTAAGGAACTAAACTAAGCTAACTAAGGAACTAATATAAGCTAACTAAGCTAACTAAGGAACTAATATATGCTAACTAAGGAACTAAACTAAGCTAACTAAGCTAACTAAGGAACTAATATAAGCTAACTAAGGAACTAATCTAAGCTAACTAATCTAAGCTAACTAAGGAACTAAACTAAGCTAACTAAGGAACTAATCTAAGCTAACTAAGCTAACTAAGGAACTAAACTAAGCTAACTAAGGAACTAAGCTAACTAAGGAACTAAACTAAGCTAACTAAGAACTAAACTAAGCTAATTAAGCTAACTAAACTAAGCTAACTAAGGAACTAATATAAGCTAACTAAGGAACTAACTAAGCTAACTAAGCAACTAATCTAAGCTAACTAAGGAACTAATCTAAGCTAACTAAGGAACTAAACTAAGCTAACTAAGAACTAATCTAAGCTAACTAAGCAACTAACTAAGCTAACTAAGGAACTAATATAAGCTAACTAAGGAACTAAACTAAGCTAACTAAGCTAACTAAGGAACTAAACTAAGCTAACTAAGGAACTAATCTAAGCTAACCAAGGAACTAAACTAAGCTAACTAATGAACTAATCTAAGCTAACTAAGGAACTAATCTAAGCTAACTAAGGAACTAATCTAAGCTAACTAAGCTAACTAAGGAACTAATCTAAGCTAACTAAGGAACTAATATAAGCTAACTAAGGAACTAATCTAAGCTAACTAAGGAACTAATCTAAGCTAACTAAGGAACTAAACTAAGCTAACTATGGACCTAATTAAGCTAACTAAGGAACTAAACTAAGCTAACTAAGCTAACTAAACTAAGCTAACTAAGATAACTAATTTAAGCTAACTAAGGAACTAAACTACGCTAACTAAGGAACTAAACTAAGCTAACTAAGGAACTAAACTAAGCTAACTAAGGAACTAATATAAGCTAACTAAGGAACTAAACTAAGCTAATTAAACTAATTACGGAACTAATATAAGCTAACTAAGGAACTAAACTAAGCTAACTAAGCTAACTAAGGAACTAAACTAAGCTAACTAAGGAACTAAGCTAAGCTAACTAAGGAACTAATATAAGCTAACTAAGGAACTAATCTAAGCTAACTAATCTAAGCTAACTAAGGAACTAAACTAAGCCAAATAAGCAACTAAGCTAAGCTAACTAAGGAACTAAACTAAGCTAACTAAGGAACTAAGCTATCTAAGGAACTAAACTAAGCTAACTAAACTAAGCTAATTAAGCTAACTAAACTAAGCTAACTAAGGAACTAATATAAGCTAACTAAGGAACTAAACTAAGCTAACCAAGGAACTAAACTAAGCTAACTAAGCTAACTAATCTAAGCTAACTAAGATAACTAATCTAAGCTAACTAAGGAACTAAACTAAGCTAACTAAGGAACTAAACTAAGCTAACTAAGGAACTAATCTAAGCTAACTAAGGAACTAAACTAAGCTAACTAAGGAACTAAACTAAGCTAACTTAGCTAACTAATCTAAGCTAACTAAGATAACTAATCTAAGCTAACTAAGGAACTAAACTAAGCTAACTAAGGGACTAAACTAAGCTAACTAAGGAACTATGCAAAGCTAAATAAGGAACTAATCTAAGCTAACTAAGGAACTAACCTAAGCTAACTAAGGAACTAAACTAAGCTAACTAAGGAACTAAACTAAGCTAACTAAGGAACTAATATAAGCTAACTAAGGAACTAAACTAAGCTAACTAATGAACTAATTTAAGCTAACTAAGGGACTAAACTAAGCTGAATAAGGAACTAATCTAAGCTAATTTAGGAACTAATCTAAGCTAACTAAGGAACTAAACTACGCTAACTAAGGAACTAAACTAAGCTAATTATGGAACTAAACTAAGCTAACTAAGCAACTAAACTAAGCTAACTAATGAACTAATCTAAGCTAACTAATGAACTAAACTAAGCTAACTAATGAACTAAACTAAGCTAACTAAGGAACTAAACTAAGCTAACTAAGGAACTAAACTAAGCTAACTAAGGAAATAATCTAAGCTAACTAAGGAACTAACTAAGCTAAATAAGGAATTAAACTAAGCTAACAAAGGAACTAAGCTAAGCTAACTAAGGAACTAATCTAAGCTAACTAAGCAACTAACTAAGCTAAATAAGGAACTAAACTAAGCTAATTAAGCAACTAAACTAAGCTAACTAAGGAACTAATCTAAGCTAACTAAGCAACTAACTAAGATAAATAAGGAACTAAACTAAGCTAACTAAGCAACTAAACTAAGTTAACTAAGGAACTAAACTAAACTAACTGAGGAACTAAACTAAGCTAACTAAGGAACTAAATTAAGCTAACTAAGCAACTAAACTAAGCTAACTAAGGAACTAAACTAAGCAAACTAAGCAACTAACTAAGCTAACTAAGCAACTAAACAAAGCTAACTAATGAACTAATCTAAGCTAACTAAGGAACTAAACTAAGCTAACTAATGAACTAATCAAAGCTAACTAAGCAACTAATCTAAGCTAACTAAGGAACTAATCTAAGCTAACTAAGGAACTAAACTAAGCTAACTAACTAAGCTAATTAAGGAACTAAACTAAGCTAACTAAGGAACTAATCTAAGCTAACCAAGGAACTAAACTAAGCTAACTAATGAAATAATCTAAGCTAACTAAGGAACTAAACTAAGCTAACTAATGAAATAATCTAAGCTAACTAAAGAACTAAACTAAGCTAACTAAGGAACTAATCTAAGCTAATTAATGAACTAATCTAAGCTAACTAAGGAACTAATCTAAGCTAATTAATGAACTAATCTAAGCTAACTAAGGAACTAAACTAAGCTAACTAAGAAAATAGGCTAACTAAGAACTAGACTAAGCTAACTAAGGAAATAAACTAAGCTAACTAAGGAACTAAGCTAACTAAAGAACTAGACTAAGCTAACTAAGGAACTAATATAAGCTAACTAAGGAACTAAACTAAGCTAACTAAGGAACTAAACTAAGCTAACTAAGCTAACTAATCTAAGCTAACTAAGATAACTAATCTAAGCTAACTAAGGAACTAAACTAAGCTAACTAAGGAACTAAACTAAGCTAACTAAGGAACTAATCTAAGCTAACTAAGGAACTAAACTAAGCTAACTAAGGAACTAAACTAAGCTAACTTAGCTAACTAATCTAAGCTAACTAAGATAACTAATCTAAGCTAACTAAGGAACTAAACTAAGCTAACTAAGGGACTAAACTAAGCTAACTAAGGAACTATGCAAAGCTAAATAAGGAACTAATCTAAGCTAACTAAGGAACTAACCTAAGCTAACTAAGGAACTAAACTAAGCTAACTAAGGAACTAAACTAAGCTAACTAAGGAACTAATATAAGCTAACTAAGGAACTAAACTAAGCTAACTAATGAACTAATTTAAGCTAACTAAGGAACTAAACTAAGCTAAATAAGGAACTAATCTAAGCTAACTAAGGAACTAATCTAAGCTAACTAAGGAAATAAACTACGCTAACTAAGGAACTAAACTAAGCTAATTATGGAACTAAACTAAGCTAACTAAGCAACTAAACTAAGCTAACTAATGAACTAATCTAAGCTAACTAATGAACTAAACTAAGCTAACTAATGAACTAAACTAAGCTAACTAAGGAACTAAACTAAGCTAACTAAGGAACTAAACTAAGCTAACTAAGGAAATAATCTAAGCTAACTAAGGAACTAACTAAGCTAAATAAGGAATTAAACTAAGCTAACAAAGGAACTAAGCTAAGCTAACTAAGGAACTAATCTAAGCTAACTAAGCAACTAACTAAGATAAATAAGGAACTAAACTAAGCTAACTAAGCAACTAAACTAAGTTAACTAAGGAACTAAACTAAACTAACTGAGGAACTAAACTAAGCTAACTAAGGAACTAAATTAAGCTAACTAAGCAACTAAACTAAGCTAACTAAGGAACTAAACTAAGCAAACTAAGCAACTAACTAAGCTAACTAAGCAACTAAACAAAGCTAACTAATGAACTAATCTAAGCTAACTAAGGAACTAAACTAAGCTAACTAATGAACTAATCTAAGCTAACTAAGCAACTAATCTAAGCTAACTAAGGAACTAATCTAAGCTAACTAAGGAACTAAACTAAGCTAACTAACTAAGCTAATTAAGGAACTAAACTAAGCTAACTAAGGAACTAATCTAAGCTAACCAAGGAACTAAACTAAGCTAACTAATGAAATAATCTAAGCTAACTAAGGAACTAATCTAAGTTAAATAAGGAACTAAACTAAGCTAACTAATGAAATAATCTAAGCTAACTAAAGAACTAAACTAAGCTAACTAAGGAACTAATCTAAGCTAATTAATGAACTAATCTAAGCTAACTAAGGAACTAATCTAAGCTAATTAATGAACTAATCTAAGCTAACTAAGGAACTAAACTAAGCTAACTAAGAAAATAGGCTAACTAAGAACTAGACTAAGCTAACTAAGGAAATAAACTAAGCTAACTAAGGAACTAAGCTAACTAAAGAACTAGACTAAGCTAACTAAGGAACTAGACTAAGCTAACTAAGGAACTAAGCTAACTAAAGAACTAGACTAAGCTAACTAAGGAACTAAACCTAACTCTTACCTGCTCACGAGACACGCGGGTGTTATTTTACTTACCCAACAAGTGTGCCTTTATTGCCTTTTGAGAACTGGGTCGTATGCACATTGTATTGTCTGTTTATTATATACCTACATATTTCACGCACTGAGCACCGGCTGTATCTTGCAAGGCAATGAATTGTGTTCGAAAAGAATGACCATATCACCACATGGAAGTATTCTGACTCCCAATCGTACATTATGCCGTGACGTTATACACGATTTACACGTGCGACGTCCTGTAAACTGATTGAGTATCACATTTACATCCCGGCTAATCGTGTTATATAGTCCAATAAACTTGGTACTATGCAACATTGTATCGGTGTCCAAGTAACGTTGTATCATTGTCCACTTTATATTTTAGTAATTGTAACTATTTAATAACAGAAACCACAAACAGTTTACTTTAATTCTTATAATACTTATTTTATTATTATTATTAATATTTGCTATACTTTCAGACTTTTCTACTGGAGAAGAATCAAGAAACTTTATTCTTGAAATCCAAGCAATGAAGAATTTGGGCCATTCTCCATATATAGTCGGCATTATTGGCTGCTGCTTAACTGGGCCTAAGTTATGTCTAGTTATGGACTACTGTTTATTAGGGGACCTCAGAAATTATCTCAGGAAATATAGAGAAAAGGTATGTGATTTACGTTTATTTATCGTCGCTACCCATTGCCCATATGAGCGACGCCTCCTGAAGAGATTAGTCATTTTAGATTTTTGGAGGATAGTGACCCATTCCAGAGTCTCCTCTGGTTCTTTTACGTGCACAGTGTACAGCACCGACAGGAGCTCGGTTTAAAGTCCCATCTGAGAGACGGTTCATTAGTCTATGGCTGTTTAACGAAATCGTTCATATGAATTGAATGTACATCTAGTGTAGATTAGTTCATATTTGATATACCTGTGTCCTCAATAAGGAAGTATGCAGATGGCTGTTGAGAATTTGTGTTACTCGCACAGATGCGTTTAGATGCATGGTAGCAAGTTTAAAAAACTTAGCGTATTGGAGAATTTGTGTCTTCCGTTTATTTATCGTCGCTACCGATCGCCCATAGGAGACACTCCTCCTGAAGAGATTAGCCATTTTAGATTTTGAAGTATAGTGCAATGATACAGACAGAGACCCATTCCCGACTCTCCTCTGGTTCTGTACAGCACCGACACGAGACATCTACTTTAGTATGATTTGCGTCATACTAGTATACTATAGCTGGAGGATTGAACCTGCGCCACATGGATTAAAAATCCAGCATATTAGCCCCTGCACACTGATCCGCTACATGGCGCGAGCATAATCGACGTTATCCTTTTTAAGGTTGAGATACTTTTCTTCAGGAATGCAACCCAAACTATATTTTAGAAACGAGCATAGTTATGTATGTATTCATTCTTTTTCGCACTTTTGTCAACATTTTAAATTTTAAAATCTAGTATGATAACTTGTTTTACCATCTTATCTGGGTCGATTCAGACACGTTATTTCATGAGAGGAAGCTACCCAGCTGGTTGGCAGTTGATCGGTGGTTCTACCCAGGTACCGGTCCGTGCCGGAAATACTGACCGGAAAGGCACGCGTGGTCTCCCCCCCCCCCCACCATATTTGTGCGACTTGAAACCCCCAAAGCAATTAATCAACCTAAGAGGCTCCTACAGTCTACATCAGTTATGTCGAATTCCGTCGGAACGAACAACATACTTCGACATAACCGAAGATTGACTTTACGAAATTCGATATAAACAGAGCCAGTTATATGTAAAATAATAGTGTCTGAAACGGGACTTTGATCCGACTTCGAGATAACCGGAGAATTCGACATAACCGACTTTGACATAACGGATGTAGATTGTACTTGCTTAGATTCATACACTATTAAAGTTGTTACATGTCACTGTTACGGCGTAAGATGTGTGCACACAACACGTTAGTAATTGCCATGTCATATGAAACTTTACAACATTGTATGCGATTAGTTCATATGCGGGGCTACCTTAAAGACATGGTCGTGATGGAGGGGTGTTATGCAATATGTTTCAAATGAAAAGTGAGAAATCCAAGCATTGCCATGCCCGTCAACGTTACAGTTAATCATATGCACAGAAGTAACAGTATAACTATGAAGTGTGACAGTGCATGCTGTGCGTAAGATTTGAAAGTAGGTCTGATATGTCTTTAAAGCGACACAACATCGCAAAAAGCAAATAAAATGCTTTTTTTTCACGTATAAATGCATTGCTACTACACATTCTTCTAAATATATTCGAACACTAACATTGAATCAATAAACAGTGTGTTTGTGGATTGAAAGTATGATTTCATATAACGGTCATCCATGCTCCTGAATTGACGTTTGTTTGTCATCGGATTCAGTACTAAACGCAAGATAATGTCGTTTAGAGATAATTTATCTAAGAATAGTCTACAAATAAATAGGCAGAAATGTGAGATATAACAGTAAATATGTACCATAGATCGTGGTATGTCAACAAACCGCGAATACAAGGAAATAAATAGGAAAATACATTCTGTAGAAATTTGTGTTTTCACTGATGTACGTCGCTTTAAATTATAGCGACGTTACATCGGTGAAAAAAGCAAATTTCTACACAATGCGATTTCCTATTATATTGAATACTCTTTTCCAAATTAGTTTCCACATATTCTGAGTATTTCAACTAATAATCAAACGTCGTATACGACATTTGTTGAAATAACACAATCATGTAAATAGGGTCAACAGCCATGCGTAATACAACTCGTGTATCCTGAATGTGTACAGATATACCGCAATATCTCATAGTTTGTGACTGTGCATATTTAAGTTTAGAATAGAGCTAATCTGATTTAAATTGTCTCTTAACGACAGTATCACGAGTTTCATGCGTCAGGCTGAACATTAAATGCAATTCTACTTTCACTTTTGTAAGTATGTAGTCAGTTTGATTGAAAGTTAGTATTCGAATTAATTCGGAAGAAGTAGCAATGTTAATTATACGTTAGCTTAATTTTTTGTTAGCTTTTTTTGCAATGAAGTGTCGCTTTAACCTATATATTATAATATAGTATTACAATATATTAGCTGCAAGATGAAGTGTGTTTTATGCAGCTGATGTACACAATGTCTTCTCCGTATGGCTTGATGACGAAGACGTCGAATTGCTATATGCAAGATGAACTGTTCAAACATGAACGTCCGACGAGTAATGGCAGTACTATCTCAGGTACCAGTTTGTGTGTGCTTTACGTGTATTTATCGTCGCTACCGGTTACCCATATGAGCGACGCCTCCTGAAGAGATTAGTAATTTTAGATTGTTGGAGGATAGTGCAATGATACAGACAGAGACCCATTCTATATCCTCCTCTGGTTCTTTTACGTGCACGGTGTAAAGCACCGACACGAGACCTCAGTTTAACGTCCCATCTGAAAGACTGTTAATTTTATTAGGGTCAGACGGGGGATTGAACCTGCGATCCCTGGATTACCAGTCCAACGTGTTACCACTGGACTACATATCCGTCTGTAGGTACCAGTTTATAATCATGGTATTGCACATTATCATAATTACACGCTTCATTTACAATGGATGTTTGCAGTTTAATTGAATACAGTTGATTTCCCAATTTAATGTTGTAATAGTCGAGCAGTCTAGGTGCTAGTACTTAGCACTGTGTTACTCTACCACAGTTCCGTGTGTAGATTTAGTTAACTATAATGTTCATTTTATTAGGTACAAAACACGTTTAAAATGATATTTTTATTCGAGTTATTAATGAATAAAAGATATTTTCCAAATTTGGGGTTGTTAAAAGTTTTATATTTATTCATTTTTATTTACTGTATTGTTTATTTCATGGGTTTTATTTTATTTTATGCAGTCTATACAAGTCATGTAATACTATTACATTTCATTTCAATGTTTAGCAATTTAAATCTCCATTCCGTCTTCACTGGCAATTCCCGCTGAGCTGCCGCACTCATCAGCCATAAGAATTGCATGCAGTGTGTTGCATATTTAATTATTTATATAAATTTTAAATATTGAATGATCAGAAACTCAATACGGCCCAATTAATATTCTCGGTGTTAAAATATATTTATTTGACTGACCAGTCAAACTATATCGTCGCCTGTTCCAGGCTATATTTGACTGTGTGGACTAGTTAATGTGAAATTACAAAATACAATAATACCAGTATAGTGTATGATGACAGTAATGAATAACGTGAACAGTTGAATCATATGCGTCACAATTCGATAGTGTTTAATTAATTATAACTAACGAGTACTTTATAGTTTGACAATGCAGTGTTTGATACGAGGTATATAAGTAATATAAGTTAATGCCACCATCCCCGGGCAGGACAGCTGGCCTGGTCGACGCACTTGCCCCAGTCTATGTATGCTATATATTCCTAGCTCATCTATGTACCGCACATACATTTCTGTTTATATTATAACACATACATTGCACATAGCCAATCTACATATTTCTACAAATGAGAATTATAAGAGACAATATTATACCTCATTTGCATATTTTCTTCTTTACTGTATGTGACGTTCTCCGGGCGTTTATATTCAATGGTGCCCGAAGGCTCATCAGTATGTTCACTGGTTGATATTTAATATAGAGCTCTAGATAAGATGGCTGTCCGATTAGCGCAGTGGTTAACGCTCTCGCTTCTCACCAATGCGACCCGGGTTCGATCCTCGCACAGGGAAGTACGTGAGATGGTACAATGGTCGCCAGATCGGACAGGTGCGTTTTCTCCGGGTACTCCTCCGGTTTCCTCCCACATGAATGACCACATATACACTTGCATCCGAGCCAACGAGAGTGATTACTATAAGTTGTTAAAACTTGCTTCGCAAAAGATTAGTAGTTTTCAATCATTTCCACCAGTTTCCGATAATATCCCTCTTATCTAGAGCTTTCCTCCAAACAAAAGAGAGATGGGAGAGACAGATAGAATGTGTGTGAGAGAAATTTAAATAAAATGTGCTTGTCTAATATTCGGTATAATATAACAGATAGAACATGATGTTTCTGGCGCCATGACTGGTCCATATCTTACTTCAGGTCTGACTCACCAGTCCATATATTTGCATAGCGCCCTCCACACCATGTTCTATCTGTTAAATAGCATATTACAAGACGTAAGACATGTTTTACTAGATGAGGGTCCGGAAACATGCTCCCACTAAAGATTTGAACAACTGAATACAAAAGTGTGCAGTTCCCTATTACCTATTGTGTATGGTGCAATTCCCTGGTAGCTATTGTGTACAATAAGGATAAGTGCTAACAACGATTTTATAGGAAATTAATGAGATGAACAACTATCACTCTGGAAATTAAGGGAGTGCTCAGGGGATTCGATACGCCTTTGTAAACCCGAGTATCATGAGAAGCGCACCTCTCCGACCTGCTGACCACAGTACCATCTAACATATTGAAATATGATTGAGCGTAGATAATAAAAGAGTAGGCACCCCACCCACTACTCAATGAGAACGAATCTATTATGTAATTAATTAAAAAAAGATATTGCTGTGTGTGAAACAAGACTATGTACATACAAGACTATGATTTTCAAGTTTTAAAAGAAAATCCTAAAATTGCCATACTCCATTTGTATGTATCGTCTAGTGCCAGTAATAATATAAGCACATCATTATAATTCCAAATATTCCTCACATACGGATCTGTAGTCCAGTGGTAACACGCTGGACTGGTAATCCAGAGATCGCAGGTTCGATCACCCGTCTGACCCTAATAAAATTAACAGTCTTTGAGATGGGACGACGTTAAGCCGAGGTCTCGTGTCGGTGCTTTACACCTTGCACGTAAAAGAACCAGATATACTATGGAATTGGTCTCTGTCTGCATCATTGCACTATCCTCCAAAATTTAAAATGACTAATCTCTTCAGGAGACGTCGCTCATATGGGCAACCGGTAGCGACGATAAATAAAACGTAAAACACACCAATTCCAAATAATCATTGAAACGGTCCCCAGGCAAATTTAATCTAAATTAATAATAATACTCGAATAAATGTAGGTCACGCGTATGAATTAACTGTTCGGTGGGACTTATATTTCATCAGATTCCCTGTTAATGAAATAACCCTGTACCCCTAATGTTTCTGATCGTAAAGTGTTGGTTTTTTATTTGAAGAACTGTGAAATAATGCTATCTTACTACATAAAGCGACAATGAATACACCGCCATGTTTGATTACCTTAGAAACATGTAAAAAGTAGTCCGCCGCACGATCTTCTTCTTCATATACTAGATTCAACTTGATTCGATTTTGGAATTATTACTATTTGAATGAAAGTGTTTTACATCCGTATGTTACTGCAATCAGATAACGTAATAGAAGGGCCAAGGATCCTAGGTTCGATCCCTCATCTAAATCTAATACTATTATTAGTCTTCCAGTTCGGACTTTAAGCCGAGATATCGTGTCGGTGATGTACATCGTGCGCGTAAACGAACCAGATTAGACACTGGAATGGGTCTCTGTCTGTATCATTCCACTATCTTATACTTTATTTATTTTACAACGATTACGAAGCAAGTTTTAACAACTTATATTAATCACTCTCGTTGGCTCGGATGAAAGCGTAAATGTTGTCATTCGTGTGGGAGGAAACCGGAGTACCCGGAGAAAACCCACCTGTCCGATCTGGCGACCATCGTACCATCTCACATACTTCCCTATCCGAGGATCGAACCCGGGTCACATTGGTGAGAAGCGCGCGCGCTAACCACTGCGCTAATCGGACATTGCACTATCCTCCAAAATCTAACATGAGTAATGTCTTCAGGGACGTCGCTCATATCCAGGGGTGGCGATACATAAGCATAACACAAGCACAGAGAGGCTGCAGCCTTCAGCAGATAGAATAGTCGCTGCCCGAGTTCATTGATTTAGTCGGGAGTGTCGTGAAATATGGACACTTTTAAAAAGTGGTGCTAATATATTTTATTGCATTTGTTTCATACAATACAATTATACACACAATGAAATACGTAGAAAAACAATATGAAATTATATTAGGATTTATTATTATTGCTGTATACATGCACTATTTTATCTGGGGGGAAAGCAAATGGGTTGCGCTACAAGTTATGACAACATTATTTACAGCCCTTCCCAGTAGTAGTATCTAATTGTATACGTTCAATGGGGAAACAGTTTCTACTCTCTACTGTTTTTATAGTGGTAACGTGTAATACATCACTTTACATTGCAACCGTTTTATAACCATTACTATGGGAAACAATTGGTTTGTTTGTTCAGGTTTTACGCCTGCATCAGCACCAATTTAGGCTAAATCACCGGCAGACAGTTTACCTAATAACATTTCCTGTGCAGGCTCCAGCGATTAACCAACTTGGTGCACCAACCTCCGTAAAAACTGCCAACATTTTCATATAAATGAAACACGTCCCGTGCAGGGCTCGAGCCCGTTACCATCACTGGGTTACAGTTGTAAGTATGTCAGGTAAAGTGACACGTGATCATAATTTTATATGCAGCATTCGTATTTATAATCGATAATTATACCAGAATGTTTACGCCAGGTAAGTAACAAACCTTGAAACGAAATTTAGTCTTAGTAAACAGTACTTGGTGCACCAACCTCCGTAAGAAACAGCAAACTGTTTCTTAATATAAACGATTCTTCTTCTTCTTCATATAAAGAGCTGGACGGTGCTCCAATCCGTGACCATCACGGATGATAGGTTACAGTTGTATGCATGTCAGCGAGCGTATCTACCCGACCACGGAGGCGGACCCGTGGGAAACAATGTGTCAATATGGCGGGCAACGTAAGCCGATACACTGTCGTGTAACTTTCTATATGTAGCACGTTTAACACAATACGATTAAATGTGATTTGTATCGTTGTAGATATTGACGAGAATGCAGACGTTTCGGAGGGACAACTTATTTCTTATGCAAGACAAGTAACTATGGGCATGGTGAGTTATTATATTTGCAGTTAACGTTCTCGCAAATCCAGCGTGTGATGATGATGATTGAGATTATTTACCCTCGACTCCGGCAAACGATGTGGGCGAGCGTGTCATGTGGCGGCCCATTTATGTCCTACCGTCAGCATTGATTTGAGTGTTTGTGTTTACGCGATTAATCTCCACAGCTCTCTCTATTATCATAGCATGCTATCTAATTACATGCATCGTTAAAATAATATATATAAGGCATTATGCCTCACCGTGATGTTATTACTAGGCTAGTATAGTTTTCGCACACTATATTGGCTCACCCTAAATATAGAACATATTCGATATGTATTGAGTTCAATAAATACCCGTTTTTTTGTACTTGTAAAACACATCGTCTCGGATTTTAGCTAGACGTGCTTTTTAGTACAAACACGTGCATTTATTGAACTCAATACATATCTAATATTTTTATTTGTGTGCGAAAACTATATTGTGGTAGGCAAATAACGGCAAAAAATAGGCTAATATTCATATACTCTGTATATCCTTAACCTTGACATTGCTATGTTAGGAATTTGTATATTATTACTTAGATATGAATATCAGCTTATTGTTTGCCGTTATTTGCCTACCACAATACTAGCCTCGTAATAACACCACGGTTAGGCGTAATACCTTTGTAGTAATAACATATATGTGTAGCTGTTTATTGCATTAAATATGACAACATACTTATAGCAAAGAATACATATATAAACAAAGTACAATGGAAAGACACGGATACATGTTCAGAAGAGCATAGATGGTTGTGGTGTCTAAACAAATTTAATTTCTTTTTTTTTGTAATGTTTTATTTATTTTCCCCGTCATAGGTACCAAGGGGGTCGGGGAGCCATCCCCCATTGTACCTTACAATAAAACGCATATTGCAAATAACACAAAATATTACAGTGTTGTTAGTGCGCATGTTACAGGTTAAATAACCACACAGCTGGTGTCGGTAGTATATATTCACTAAAATTTAATTTCTTACTAAATTTGCGTAACATATATGTAATATATGATATGTATTCCATTGTAGGAATTTCTTGAGCAAAGAAAATTTGTTCATCGCGACCTAGCCGCCAGAAACATATTATTGTACGATCACCGGCTTGCAAAGATATCTGATTTTGGTCTTACAAGGGATGTATACGAAACTAACGTGTATCAGCCTACCTCAGCAAGAAAATTACCGTATAAATGGATGGCAATAGAGTCTTTATTTAGTCAAAGATTCACTGTAAAAAGTGATGTGTAAGTATTGTTTTTGTATTTAAGTTTATTTAACGTGGCTATCGGTTGCCCATTTGAGCGACGTGAACTTTACCTAACAGCACGTTTTCTGGGCAGGCTCCACTACTTGGTGTACTAACCTTTGTAAGAAACAGTCAACATTTTCATATAAAGAGACACTTGATCGTATATGCTGAATTCATATTTATAAACGATAATTATTCCAGAATGTTTACGCCAGGTAAGTAAAACACAACTTCAAACGAAATTTAGTCTGAGTAAACAGTACTTAGTGTACCAACCTCTGTAAGAAACTGCCAACTGTTTCACATACAGAGACACGGTCTGGGCGGTACCTGTGACCATCAGTGATGACAGGTTACAGTGGTATACAAGTCAGTGACCTTAACCACTCGACCACGGAAGCGGACCTGACGATGTGTTGCAATTAGATGTGTCCGTATTTTGAAGTTTTGGTCTCACAACCTGCTGTGTGGTTGGATGATGAGCTGATATATGATTTATACGTGCATACGACCCTTTTGCACATAAGACCCTTTTGCACATAATACCCTTTTGCACATAAGACCCTTTTGCACAAAGACCCGTTTGTACATAAGACCCTTTTGCACATAAGACCCTTTTGCACATAAGACCCTTTTGCACATAAGACCCGTTTGCACATAAGACCCTTTTGCACATAAGATCCGTTTGCACATAAGACCCTTTTGCACATAAGACCCGTTTGCACATAAGACAATTTTGCACATAAGACCCTTTTGCACATAAGACCAGTTTGCACATAAGACCCGTTTGCACATAAGACCCTTTTGCACATAAGACCCGTTTGCACATGAAGACTCTTTTGCACATAATACCCTTTTGCACATAAGACCCTTTTGCACATAAGACCCGTTTGCACATAAAGACCCTTTTGCACATAAGACCCTTTTGCACATAAGACCCGTTTGCACATAAGACCCTTTTGCGCATAAGACCCGTTTGCACATAAGACCCGTTTGCACATAAGACCCTTTTGTACCTAAGACCCTTTTGCACATAAGACCCGTTGCACATAAGACCCGTTTGCACATAAGACCCTTTTGCACATAATACCCTTTTGCACATAATACCCTTTTGCACATAAGACCCTTTTGCACATAAGACCATTTTGCACATAAGACCCTTTTGCACATAATACCCTTTTGTACATAATACCCTTTTGCACATAATACCCTTTTGCACATAAGACCCTTTTGCACATAAGACCCTTTTGCACATAATACCCTTTTGCACATAATACCCTTTTGCACATAATACCCTTTTGCACATAATACCCTTTTGCACATAAGGCCATTTTGCACATAATACCCTCTTGCACATAAGACCCTTTTGCACATACGACCCTTTTGCACATAAGACTCGTTGCACATAATACCCTTTTGCACATACGACCCTTTTGCACATACGACTCGTTTGCACATAAGACCCTTTTGCGCATAAGACCCTTTTGCACATAAGACCCGTTTGCACATAAGACCCGTTTGCACATAAGACTCGTTTGCACATAATACCCTTTTGCACATAAGACCCTTTTGCACATACGACCCTTTTGCACATAAGACTCGTTTGCACATAATACCCTTTTACACATAAGACCCGTTTGCACATAAGACCCGTTTGCACATAAGACCCTTTTGCACATAATACCCTTTTGCACATAAGACCCTTTTGCACATACGACCCTTTTGCACATAAGACTCGTTTGCACATAAAACCCTTTTGCACATAAGACCCTTTTGCACATAAGACCCTTTGCACATAAGACTCGTTTGCGCATAAGACCCTTTTGCACATAAGACCCTTTTGCACATAATACCCGTTTGCACATACGACCCGTTTGCACATAAGTCCCTTTTGCACATAAGACCCTTTTGCACATAAGACCCTTTTGCACATAAGACCCTTTTGCACATAAGACCCTTTTGCACATAAAACCCTTTTGCACATAAGACCTTTTTACACATAAGACCCGTTTGCACATAAGACCCTTTTGCACATACGACCCTTTTGCACATAAGACTCGTTGCACATAATACCCTTTTGCACATACGACCCTTTTGTACATACGACTCGTTTGCACATAAGACCCTTTTGCGCATAAGACCCTTTTGCACATAAGACCCGTTTGCACATAAGACCCGTTTGCACATAAGACTCATTTGCACATAATACCCTTTTGCACATAAGACCCTTTTGCACATACGACCCTTTTGCACATAAGACTCGTTTGCACATAAGACCCTTTTACACATAAGACCCGTTTGCACATAAGACCCGTTTGCACATAAGACCCTTTTGCACATAATACCCTTTTGCACATAAGACCCTTTTGCACATACGACCCTTTTGCACATAAGACTCGTTTGCACATAAAACCCTTTTGCACATAAGACCCTTTTGCACATAAGACCCTTTGCACATAAGACCCGTTTGCGCATAAGACCCTTTTGCACATAAGACCCTTTTGCACATAATACCCGTTTGCACATACGACCCGTTTGCACATAAGTCCCTTTTGCACATAAGACCCTTTTGCACATAAGACCCTTTTGCACATAAGACCCTTTTGCACATAAGACCCTTTTGCACATAAAACCCTTTTGCACATAAGACCTTTTTACACATAAGACCATTTTGCACATAAGACCCTTTTGCACATAATACCCTTTTGTACATAATACCCTTTTGCACATAATACCCTTTTGCACATAAGACCCTTTTGCACATAAGACCCTTTTGCACATAATACCCTTTTGCACATAATACCCTTTTGCACATAATACCCTTTTGCACATAATACCCTTTTGCACATAAGGCCATTTTGCACATAATACCCTCTTGCACATAAGACCCTTTTGCACATACGACCCTTTTGCACATAAGACTCGTTGCACATAATACCCTTTTGCACATACGACCCTTTTGCACATACGACTCGTTTGCACATAAGACCCTTTTGCGCATAAGACCCTTTTGCACATAAGACCCGTTTGCACATAAGACCCGTTTGCACATAAGACTCGTTTGCACATAATACCCTTTTGCACATAAGACCCTTTTGCACATACGACCCTTTTGCACATAAGACTCGTTTGCACATAATACCCTTTTACACATAAGACCCGTTTGCACATAAGACCCGTTTGCACATAAGACCCTTTTGCACATAATACCCTTTTGCACATAAGACCCTTTTGCACATACGACCCTTTTGCACATAAGACTCGTTTGCACATAAAACCCTTTTGCACATAAGACCCTTTTGCACATAAGACCCTTTGCACATAAGACCCGTTTGCGCATAAGACCCTTTTGCACATAAGACCCTTTTGCACATAATACCCGTTTGCACATACGACCCGTTTGCACATAAGTCCCTTTTGCACATAAGACCCTTTTGCACATAAGACCCTTTTGCACATAAGACCCTTTTGCACATAAGACCCTTTTGCACATAAAACCCTTTTGCACATAAGACCTTTTTACACATAAGACCCGTTTGCACATAAGACCCTTTTGCACATACGACCCTTTTGCACATAAGACTCGTTGCACATAATACCCTTTTGCACATACGACCCTTTTGTACATACGACTCGTTTGCACATAAGACCCTTTTGCGCATAAGACCCTTTTGCACATAAGACCCGTTTGCACATAAGACCCGTTTGCACATAAGACTCATTTGCACATAATACCCTTTTGCACATAAGACCATTTTGCACATACGACCCTTTTGCACATAAGACTCGTTTGCACATAAGACCCTTTTACACATAAGACCCGTTTGCACATAAGACCCGTTTGCACATAAGACCCTTTTGCACATAATACCCTTTTGCACATAAGACCCTTTTGCACATACGACCCTTTTGCACATAAGACTCGTTTGCACATAAAACCCTTTTGCACATAAGACCCTTTTGCACATAAGACCCTTTGCACATAAGACCCGTTTGCGCATAAGACCCTTTTGCACATAAGACCCTTTTGCACATAATACCCGTTTGCACATACGACCCGTTTGCACATAAGTCCCTTTTGCACATAAGACCCTTTTGCACATAAGACCCTTTTGCACATAAGACCCTTTTGCACATAAGACCCTTTTGCACATAAAACCCTTTTGCACATAAGACCTTTTTACACATAAGACCCTTTTGTACATAAGACCCTTTTGCAGACATTGCATATACCATACTTTATGAGGTGCCCCCGTGGCTATGTTGTTACAGTGGTTGACTTCCAATCATCACTTTGCCTTCACAACTGTAGGTTCGAATCTGATTGGGGACTTCCAATTATTTCATGTGCTGAAGCTATCCAGCTGGCTTGCGGAAGGTTGGTGGTTCTACTCTAGGTCCTACCCGTAATTCTCGTAGTGTTACCCGTGCTCGTCATCCACCAATGATACAGGGAGAGTCGTCATATGACTTAATTAAGCTAGTTGATGTGACTGTGTTTTTAAATAATGAAATAGAGTATAGAGAAAATAATTATACCTTCGTGGATTTACCAATGATTATATATGTGGTAAATATCTTCATTTAAACAGAGCATGTTGTGTGTGTTCGTTACAAAATCCATTAGAATTTCAGAACCAAAACATGAAGGTATAGTTGGATATAGTGTTGGAATTAGAGCAGTACCTAGTCTGAGTTCCACGCTACCCATTTCTATCATATTTTATGTTCATGTGTTGGGTGGAGTGGGTTGGGGTTGGGGGGGCGTGGCTTGCGCCACGTGGCTAAGTGGTTATGGTCGTTGACTTCAAATCACTTGTCTTTCACCGCTGCAGGTTCGAATCCCATTAGGGAGTGTCAAATTATTTCAAGTTAGGAAGCTTCCAGCTATCTTGCGTAAGGTCGGTGGTTCTACTCGGGTGCCCGCCCGAACATTAAATACTGCTCGGAGGAGCACCTGGGATCTTCATCCAACAGTAAATAGCTGGAGAGTCGCCATATGACCTTCGCTGTTGATGCGACTTTAAACGCACACATGAAACAAACAATATCATTTGTTAAACGACAATATTGAACCGCGGCGGCCATTTTGAATAATATCATAATTGTTAGTAGTATCGCTTTCTAAACATAAACGTTATGTTTACACACACAGCTGCTCCAATAAGTGAAACGGTGTTGGGTGGTTTAGGGCACCTCACAGAACATCATTACCCATACGTCTACTTTATACTGCACCCACATTTCAAAACTTCCATACGAACTTAAAAAACTCTTATCTTTCTACAAGAACTTGAGTTGAGATGTTCGTGTATATTAAATGCGTATATAATTGTACTGTTGTCCTTCCTGTTCTGAGATCTACGGCCTTCGTTGTTAACTCGTTTTGGAATGCTGCTGTTATACTCGCCAATAGGCTCGCTTAATAGCAAACTCCCAAATTTCGTTTCATAAAATATGGTATGAAATCACCACTCATGTAAGATCATAATAGTGTATGTTATTCTTTTGGGCTGCAACTAATGTTTCTTCGGATATAAAACTCGATCCATAGGTATTTTCTATTGGCTTTCCGATTAGCGCAGTGGTTAGCCAGCTCGCTTCTCACCAATGTAACCCGGGTTCAATCCTCGGACCGGGAAGTATGTGAGATGGTACTGGTCGCCAGATCTGACAGGTGGGTTTTCTCCGGGTACTCCGGTTTCCTCTCACACGAATGACCACATTTACGCTTTCATCCGCGCCAACGAGAGTGATTAATATACGTTGTTAGAACTTGCTTCGCAATCATTGTAAAATAACAACGTTTAAGCCTTAAACCTTCTATTCTGTTTATTGTTGCATCCATGCCGCGTTCTAATGGCGCAAATCCGTACAAGGGAAGTAAGAGATCAAAAGCAAGTCTGCAATTTATTATGTGACGCATACAAAAATGCTAATTCGCAATATTATGCAGTGTTATGAAGCTATATGGATGCTATATGGAATTTAAGCATTAACGAAATGGTAATTGAATAGTATCAGATACAGGAACCTAGATACAATCCTGATAGTACGTTTAGCCTAGTAACTAGTCTCTAACATAAGCAAGGTCGTGTGTTGTAATGCTATGGAATTGTATGTGTCTGATATTGGGTAACGTGTAACATTTCTGGGAAATAACCTTTAATATTTTTCAGAAACCATGCGTCACAATTCCATAGTGCTTAATTAATTCATGATTGTGCTTATTAAACCACGCCGCCGGCGAACCATGTGGGCGAGCGTTTAATTAACTACTAACGAGTACATTATAGTTTGACTATTCAGTGTTTAATACGCGATAACCTAACTAATTTTAATATGATGCTCGACATCTGTATGTGTTAAGTTTTAATATTCTGGAATACATTTAGTTAACAGGTAAGTGTTAAGTCAAATGTATTAACCAACCTTTGTGTGCTTTATGTTTATCACATTTGTGTTCGACGATTTGTTGTGGTTTCTATGTCTTCTGTCTGTCCTACGACAGTCCTTCGACAATATTGCGACTGTCGTGTGATAAATATCGTGTCATGTGTACCATAAGAATAGTATTTAGTCAATCAAGATCACGACTGTCGCTCGGCTGTCGTGGGGCAATTGCAATATTGTCTCACGAATATTATATTTGGCAAGAAGCTCGAACAACATTGCAAGTAGTGTTGCAACATATTTTCGTCTCTGAGAGAGGATGGTTTTTCCACCTGAGCGACTACTCCTGGCTCTGCTGAGGGGCCGTCTGGGAAAAGGTTAAATAACATAATTTAACAACTGTCATTCGGGCAGAATGGCAGGCAACCGACCGGGTAATATAGTCTGGAGACGGACCCACGAGTGACCAACGATTGTTGTGCGGTTGTCTTGTTTGAAAAACAGCCCCCGACAATGCCCGACAACTCAAGATGGTCTCACGACTGTAGCACGACTGACTTGCGATACACCCACTACAAAGCCACAACATATCGTTTTTTTCTTTCGTGTCCCCATCGCCATTGTGGCCACTCGAAAAAATAAATCTAGTTTATGGGTTTATCACGACACAATTCCTTGCGATCCATTGTGTCCGGAGCGTAAATGTGTAAACGCATCTGGAAAGCACAAACGAGACGGATCAGTAGTCCAGTGGTTAACACGTTGGACTGCGATTACAGGGATCGAAAGTTCGATATCCCTTCTGACCCTGATGATATTAACAGCCTTTCAGATGGAACTTTAACCCGAGGTCTCGTGGTAGTGCTTTAAATCGTACAGGTAAATGAAGTAGTGGTAAAACATGCATGTGTGGCGTTGTGCTATGTAGTTGTATCTGTCTAGCTTTATTGGATGATTGTTAATAATATTTATTTGCAGTTGGGCATTTGGCATCGTGCTATGGGAGATAGTAACGCTGGGTGGATCTCCGTATCCGAGTATACCGCTTAAAGATTTATATGGTTTACTCAACGATGGCTATAGAATGGAGAAGCCAGACAACTGTAGTACGAAAATGTAAGTGTTTTTTAGAATGGTGACATGATATACTTTGTGGATCTGCTTATCGGTGCATTCCACATAACTAATATATGTTTTAACACCGTTGCGCACAGAACTACACAGTTTTGCAGTGGGCAATGACGTGCCATAGACAGACGCCACTGGTTTATTCATGTACTTGTAACTATGCATACTTGTAAATATACACAATAACATACTTTCTAACATGCATTGTATAATTATACTGCATCTTTGTAAATGCTAACTACGATAGATGCGACAAGTCAGAATAAATACAAGAGAGCAAACTTTGCCCACAATAGTTAATGAAAAATACTTGTAAAACTGCACCCGGTCCACCACATCCCACCCATCTTGCACCATATACTATTATTCAATAAATACATTACTTTTACGTCGCTCAACATCACTGAGAGTTTATATTGCTTACATTGAATAAATGTTAATATTACTTTTCTATATATCTTTGTGCAGATGAGAATTGGAATAGCGAACTTTAAATAAACGTCTGCATTGATCAATGTCAGAACTAGAACTGATTTTACTAAACGATTTCCTCGTGGCGTGTTAGTGCCACAAACCTGTTTGATAACTCGGTCATGTGATCACATACATACACATACATGACGGAACCGCACATTACCTAATGTAGTGCTTACAGTACTTTAAGACATATGTTCTGCGCTATACTACATAACGCTCAGAACTTCAAATTTTCCCAGGCTTGCAGTAATTCGATGGCTTGTGGTGTGTATTCAAGTGTAGTATTTAAATGCTCGATCATTTCGTGTATCGCGATAGCATAACAAATAAAAAGATCGTTGATACGTATAAACACAGCACGATAATCACAACATTATTGGAAGAGTCCATTGACTTGTTATATGTGTTTTATAGTACTATTTATATGCAAACCTTACCATTCAATTTCATAGACCATAAAATAGTCAATTTGTATATGAACTAGTAATATGAAAACACCTATACCAAGTCAATGGATTCTTCATATACTGTTGTCATTATCGTGCGGTGTTTGTATCTCCATTTGAAGTAGTAGGCATTACGTGTTTACATGCCATTTTAAGGGAATACAGCTTCTAGTATGTGCTAGAAATTGACTCAAAGCAAATACTTTGAAAATAAGCAACACAATGCACCGCCACAATGCTTTGTAATTATTAGATTAAATATTGGTCCAACTGCGATGTTTATAATATAGAAACTTGAGTTTGAAATGGGACTGTTAATTAATGAATCTATAGAACAATTATAGATTATTTGTTGAGCGTCATATCGACCATAAGGAATGAACAGTGTATGTGAATAGTTGACAGCGTTATGATATGTGTAACTATGCAGTGTATGAGTATTATTCAAGATATCCTAGATAGCTATACATTTCATAACTGCGTAAACTATTGACATATACTGTGCACTCGTTATCGTAGATATGGATCTCAATATGCAACATATTGTTCTACACATACATTATTTATATGTTATATTTCGGGTTTTACGCCTGCATCAGCACAGCACCATTTCGGGCTATATCGCCGGCGGGCAAATTACCTAACAACACCAATCCTGGGCAGGCTCCAGCGGTTAACCAGTACTTGGGTGCACCAACCTCCGTAAGAAACTGCCAACTTGTTCATATAAATGAGACACGGCCTGAGCGGAGCTCGAACCCGTGACCATCAGTGATGATAGGTTACACTGGTATACAAGTCAATACAAGACCTTAACCACTCGACCACACCTCTATACATACATATATTTATGCAATTCAGTTCAAACGGTCTAGTCCATTAAGCGAACAATTGAACATATCCAGTCAATCTATGTGTTTGATCATGTCCTCTGTCCTTCTTAAGTAATACTTCAATTTCGGTATTGTAAACTTGCTTAACGAGCCATTTTCACATGCATCGCTGATCTCTTTGTTTGCCTCCATTTTGTAAATAGTCCCCGGAAGTGGAATAACACACAATCACGGGACATAATCGATATTTTACTAAGGGAGATAACCTATTTTCGGGAAAGGCCTATAGGCAAACTTGTATACATACAACACGGGGAATAACCCGTATGTGTTAGACATTGTAGCATTATCGAGTTATTTCCCTTTTATAGTATACCGGTAAGCATGAAGAAGTGTTTAGAGCTGGGGAGGGCACTAGTTAACTAATGTTGGCAAAACTTGCTACCCAACCCATTTGCTTCTAGATTGTTGTTCTCACAGTGTTCAAGTATTAACATAGCATTAGTTGTATCATCTGTATCGTGTTTATATTTGTAGTGTATATAAAACAAGCAATAAAAGCTGTCCGATTAGCACAGTGTTTAGCGCTCGCTTCTCACCAATGCAACCTGGGTTCGATCCTCGGACCGGGAAGTATGTGAGATGGTACGATGGTCGCCAGATCGGACAGGTGGGCTCTCTGTGGGTACTCTGGTTTACTCACACACGAATGACCACATATACGCTTTCATCCGCGCCAACGAGAGTGGTTAATATAAGTTGTTAGTACTTGCTTCGCAATCGTTGTAAAATAAATAAAGTTTAAACCATAAACCTTCTATTCTTTTTATTTTTGCATCCATTCCTAGTTCTAATGGCATAAATCCGACAAGGGAAGTAAGCGCAATAGTTTAAAATAAATAAAGTTTAAACTTAAACTTAAGCAATAAAATATGATTAAATCAACTGTTCAGAACAGTAACACATGCTTAACACTTCTAACTGGCTATACTATTTGCAGTGTATATGTTGAGGCCCCAACATAATAATTGTATAACATAACTGTATGGGGGTATATATATATACCATATTTATCTTAACAATTAATTGATTATCGATAACTCTGCCTGGGCCTCAATGTGTTGCTAGTACTGACAGGTAATATAACAATAAACACATGCATTTATGTAAGCTATATTAATGTGTAATATTTACATATACCAATTATTGTATTTACAGATACCAAATAATGTTATCTATTCTTGTATTGTCTCTCTATTTACAGATACCAAATAATGCTATCTTGTTGGCATCCAAATCCTCACAGTAGACCAACATTCTCTCAACTAAAGACTGAGCTGGAGAAGCTACTGGAGGAGACTATGTCGTACATTGATCTATCAGTAGAAGTTAGTGAAGATTACTTCAACGAATCAACGAATGAGTAAGTTCGTTGTACATGCATTTATTTAACGAATGAATCGCGTGTTAATAGTTTCCATCGGGGTATGAACTACATTGGGCGTGGTTAAAGTGTGTGGATTGCCGAAGACTGAAATGGATGAAGGTGTAAATCTCGAACAAACAAACACACAATGTGCTCATAGAAATATATAATTGCTGTAATGTAATAGGTATACATTCATTTATAGGAAAACTATCACAGTTGGAGTTGTCGTCTCGTTCGTACTAATTTTCGAAACATCGAGTCTACGTGCCTTATAATAACCTGTTGATCGTCTAATAGTCGATGTATATAATCGAGAACACGGTGGTCATGTGACATCGACTTGGCCAATCAGGTGACACGGGGATAGGAGACAATAGTGTGTACATCTATTGTAAATGTATAGAGCTACTATTGGGATTTCAGCGTTATTATATACATAAGTGCCCAGTTCCCTAGAGCTTGAATCCATGATTCATCATCAAGTATATTGTCCATGGACGTATTATGTGTCCTGTCTACTAGAATGTTATTAATTACACTAAAGGCCGCATGCCACTCAGTAAATAAGAGCTTAATTGTCAATACCGAGTTACATGTGGTCACCTATATAGCATTATTGCATAATAACTCATGCCCATTCAATGCAGTCCGTATTTCTTTCTTGGAATAAATCCCTGATTTGGGTTTAATCATATTTCATTGCTATATACATGTACATAATAAATTCAAAGACATATATAATAAGAGCAAAAGCAAATGGGTTGGGTCACAAGTTCTGAACAACATTAGTAGTTGGCCCTTCCCATGAGAGTATGTTGAACTTAGTGCAATACTGGCGAATGTGTAACTTATGACATGCATATTTGAAGTTTAATGAGATATTATTTATCAAGTCGAAAGGCAATTGAAGCAGTGTTTGAATGATAAAAATAAAAAACTCAACTTTTTCTACCGCTGTTGCTAGGTTCCGTTCCCCAGGTGAGAGATCCACATGGTGCGCTCGATCGGAAGTAATATCATAGCGAATGTTGTGTTGCTAACGTGATCACAAATTATCCCTGATTAAGTAGGCATAAGACAGTTTGTGGGTCGATGCCGTCCAGTAATTATAGAAAATAGCACAATCTGTCTTTCCGATTGAACATTTGTAAAATAGCTGATGCTCATACGAACATATCTATGAGGCCCAACCACACTACTTAGCAAACTAACATTGAATGGACTAGTCATCACATATAGCTACTTGTTCAATTAAGGCTGCTGATATTGAATTGGCGTTATCCATCCATGCATTGGTGCGTCCGTCCGCCAGGAGCCAGTTCTCCGTACGCAAATGAGTGGAATTTTTATTAACATTAAGCATAGATATGTGTCACCATAGTGTAATGTTGAACGTAGACTATTCGTTGGAATTGGCCCAGTACCACCAGAATTATCGTGCTAGTATTTGATATTAAAAATCGATAATGCTCATACAGTTACATTTAGTGAGATATAGCTGTCTTCATAACTTAGCCGATATTGTTCTGAGGTTTTTTAGTATTCTGTTAAACGTATCAAGTCATTTTCTTATTCATTCTAAACAATAATGGTCTTGAAAACATTACTTACATTAGTACTACATACATCGAAACAAATTGATAGCAATATTGACCTTTAGAAAGGGATGTTGCTAATGTTTTCAAAACCTATAGCCCATTCTTTTTTGCACTTTGAAAATGTCATGTATATGTATATGGAGATTATCAGGATTTATGCATGTTGGAAATGTGACAGTAATGTAATTTATTTGCAATTTCTTCTTCCTAGATCTAATGCCGCAGACTACCCAACAACAGTCGAACAGAGAGACGCGACATCTGAATTGGAATCAGGCACCAATCAGGAATGTTTGGAGGGCCAAAAGTTATATGTGGACATACATAAACAACCAGTATCAATTGGTACAGCTCATGAAAATACAGATGGAATTGGTTCTTGTGATCTCGCGGTATCTTGTGTTGAACCTGACTATCTAGAAAGCATAAGACCGTGTGAAGTGTGTAGTGCCGACAGACTTTCGATGAGTGGTAAACAATCAAGTATAATTAAAGATGATATAAAACCATCGCATAGTTCAAACAGTGATAGATCAAATGCTGCTGCTATTTTGAAAGGGAAGTCGTGCCACTTAGTTAAATCAACTTTTCAAGACAGTTTACTGAGTATTCTTGACAATGTGGGAAGTGAGAATATAGTAGCAAGACCATTGGAGAAGAAGTTGTTTGTAAGTCTTACAGACATACGTGGCATAAACAGTGTTAATACAACATCATTGTGAGCATCAATTACCACACAAAATCCAGCGACCATTCCAGGAAAGTTGTTAGTTTATCAATCATTGTTTTAGTTATTCTCGTAGATATCCATCAACCATTCCAGGGAAGTTGTTATTTTATCAATCATTGTTTTAGTTATTCTCGTAGATATCCATCAACCATTCCAGGGAAGTTGTTAGTTTACCTAGCATGGTTTTAGCGGTTCCCTTAGATCTTGAGCTCAAACTAATTTTACACTGAACAATTGATCAGTACTCGTTTTATTGCGTACATACGCATATGTTTTACATGTAAAACGTCTAGCAGTCTACGCAACCTTTATTTCAAGTGATGTGATTGGCTGACCCTGACATGTTCCCTCAACTTAACCAATACTAGAGCTTGTCTTTCAGTTTGATGTGATATGCGGCACCGAATTACGGCGCATAATTGCAATAATAATGTGACTTCTTATAACATTGAACAGAAGTCACCATGACAAAGAGGTTAAGCTCATTAACTTAAAATCACTTGAATCTCACCGATGTCAGATTGAATCCAACTGGAGCTGTTTGGGGTTCTGAAAACGTTGGTATTAACCACGCAAGCCGTAGGCCTAAGTGGATACTTCCGGCGCTCACAACGACAAATCATTTTTTATTACACTATATAAAAATAACGTACATACAAATATTATTTCGATTGTAGCATTACCAAAACATCTAAATAGCGCAAACATAATTTGTGTTATTTTTATTGTTCATAAAAGACGTCACAAAAATACATAATTCGTAATAAAATGACGTTAACTTGAACAAGTTTTTATTGCAGTTTTAAACATGGTAAATACCTTCTTTGCTCATATAATTAGACAACATGTCGACCATGTTAGAATATATATGTGTGCATAGTGATCATTGTTGACATATATTATATATTACAACATCGTGTATGACGTCACGACAGTGTTTTTAATTACAGATACACTTAGGTAATAGTCATGCATCAACACAGAAAGGTGTGTTTTAGCGTATCTATAATGTTATATTGTTGTTTCTGCTAGATTGTCCCTCCTGAACAGATTTCAGCCGGGTGACAATTAAGATGTGACCCTTGAGCAATGTGTTTAAGCGCCAGTAAAACATGCATTTAGGCCCCTACTACTGTGTAACAGAGAGCTTTCATCTCTGTGGAAAAATACATGTTATCATATAATTAAATGTATTAGAATGATGTAAAGGCATTTGTGAATATGACTTGGTGCTGGGCTGGGTGGGGTAGGGGTATATAAATACAAGCAACATCGTTTCGTCTACTTACATATTCAGAAGGCCCATTCTGGTGCAGGACTATTATAATGGTTGTATAGTGATTATAATTAAGTGATAATACCCTTTTTGGAATATAGTAACTGTCAGTTTTAAATAGGAATATGAGTTTAATTAATCATAGTCCAACACGTGAACGTTATTATCACGTTATTAAATAACAGTATGTCGGGGGAAGGGACTAGAGAGTGGGGCTAAATTAAACCACGATGGAACATGTGGGTGTCTCATGACTGTGATACTGATGTGGAAACGTATTCTGAGTATATATCAATTAGTCATAACTAAGACTAGTACCGATATTTGTTACGTATTTATAGATTAATGTGTATATAGTGTGTTTCCAAATGTTCAATGCATGTGCAACCACGTAATTAATGTTGGTTTTACGTTTATGAATCATCGCTACCGGTTGCCCATATGAGCGACGTCTACTGAAGAGATTGGTAATTTTATATTTGTGGAGGGTAGTGCAATGATACTGACAGATATCAATTCCAGAGTCTCATCTGGTTCGTGTACGTACACGATGTAAAGCATCGACTGGCTTAACGTCTCATTGTTAATATTATTAGAGTCTGACGGTGGATCGAACCTGTGATCCCTGGATTCGCAGTCCATCGTGTTAACCACTCTACTACTGACCCGTTTGTAAGATGTTTTGATAAATCGTTAAGCATAATACTAATCGTATGTGTTTATGCGAAAATAGTACGTAGCATGCACGTAGCTAATATAAGGCAATGCGGACCGGGCCTGCATATTAATTGTCACACAAAATGAAAAATCGAAAAACCCGAAAATGCAATACACACTCTAGAGGTGTATGAAAAGGGGTACATCTGAAAATATCGAAACTGAACGTCTAAGACGTACATTAAAAATGCGTCCGATAGCTCAATCGGGCCTGCACATTCAAATTCGCTAGCTACGCCCCCCGTATAGTATTGCTCAAACCTAGGGATTATGCTTATCTGCTATATTTACATAACCATTTGAGTATCGTTTATCGTGATGGTGTACACACTGATCATGCAAATACTGATGCTGTCATATTCCATTCCATTGGCAAACTGTATATTGAATATCTGTTTCTGCCGACGAAGCCAAACGATTTGGGGAGTCGGTAAGATATATTTGTATCATATATATAAAGTCACAGAGTTATATTTATTGTGCTTTGACAAAGCATACTTATTAGCAATATCCGATTTCTTTTTAGCTAAAAACTATGCAGAAAATGTATTTTAGCTTATATATGTTTCGATGAAATATTTGTATTTTTGATTTAAAAATCCTTTTATTTTCATGTTGGCCTAAATTCATCACACATATATTTGAACATGATCTTGCTTAATACATATGTCAGAAACTGTTATTATTATCTTGCTTCTACCCGGTGCCCGCCCACGCCCACGCATGCAATCCTGCTAGGAGGGGCACCAGCGGTATTCCATCACCAATAATAGATGGAAAGTCGCCATATAACCTGCGACGTCAAAACACCACAAACACATAGTGTTCATCAACATCGGTATTATAATATAAACCTGAATAAATATTTATATATGAAACCATGTTCTGTTATTATTTTGACTACTACATATTCTCGGTGGAATAGTTCAAACTTTATTTATTTTACAACGATTGCGAAGCAACCCGTAACAACTTATATTAATCACTCTCGTTGGCGCGGATGAAAGCGTAAATGTGGTCATTCGTGTGGGAGGAAAACCGGAGTACCCGGAGAAAACCCACCTGTCCAATCTGGCGACCATCGTACCATCTCACATACTTCCCGGTCCGAAAACATTTTAAAGTGCAGCGGCTATGTACCACGTGTGTACACCAATGAGAAATACAATATCTTATCCATCTGTTTTCAACCAGTGGAATAACACCGTTTATTTCACTGATACATTTCTATGTACCATTGAAAGGCATAACATAATGTTAGTTCTCGATCCATACAGAGGATTTAATTCATGCTTGGGTATTTGGCATTGTACAGCATTAGTTGTCGCCGTTATATTTATGGTAGACAGTTCATGAATTAACTATTTGGGCACGTGGACCCCGAGCGCATGCTAAAGACATGCTGATCGACATGGAGGAGGAGTTTGTACAATATGTTTCGCACGACCTGTATGATAATCCAAGTAGTTCATTGTCCGTCAATATTACAATTACTCCTATGCAAAGAAGTAACAGTACACGAAGAGTGTCATTGCGTGCTTTTTATGAGATTTTTTAAGTAGGTCGGTGTGTCTTTAAATTGTGTCTTAGTACGCGGACAAGTAGGACGAAGTGAGTGTCATTGTTTGATTAAATTGTATTGTTTGTTGCCTTATCTGTCACATGTTCAGGATCGACACTGATGGAATGGATATTATGATGCTTTGGACGGTAAGTTTTATCTTTCACCATTATAGTCAACATATAGGCAAGCGATTTGAGTAGATTTCTCTGTATTGGTTCGTCTATAGTTTATTAATAAGCATATCTATTGCTCAAAACGTAACACATGCACTGATTATATATTTTGATAACAAACGTTGTAGCAAAGGATTTCAACTTTGCTTAAAGAGCCAATCTCCTTATTAGGTCAACCAAATGGAGTATGTATGTATGCATGTTCCATTAATGTCAAACCCCTTACGGGGACGTGGACATGTTTTCCTGGGCAAGCTTAGCCGACCTAAGTGGTTAACCAGTACTAAGCAATGTGTGTGAGGTGCCTTGCGCAATGACACTACATACGTGGCCTGACCGAGTATCGAACACGGAACGATCGATTCCAAATCCGACGCTCTACCGCTGGACCACGGATGCCACACGGATGAGGGGTAGGGCACGTTGTGGGGATGTGATAACATGTATTATGCTAGTGTGCCGGAGCTGCAACTATAATGGTTTAATAGTAAAATGTTTTTTGTAATTGAGGCTCCAACTGCTAGGACACTAAAATAACTTGTCGACCGGTCGGTCCCCTTTGAGGTAAATAATACAAGGTGTATAAATATACAGGAATATAAAACTTAAACACTATTTTATTAGACATAGCACAGGACTAGTTGTAGCAAGAGTTAAGATTGGGATAAAGGTTACTAAATATCTACAGTCTACAATACATTATGTCGAATTCCGTCAGACCGAATAAAATACTTCGACATAACCGAAGTTCGACTTAACGAAATTTGATATAAACAGAGCCAGTTATATGTAAACGGATAATGTCTGAAACAGGACTTTGATCCTACTTCGAGATAACCGGATAATTCGACATAACCGACTTTGACATAGCATATGTAGATTTATATATATATATATATATATCGTATATATAATTATATATATATCCCTAATAGCAAACCCCTCGTGGGGATGAAGACATGTTGCGAGTCGAATCGCAAAAGAAGTTAAAAGGATGATTAGCTAAAAGCAAAATATAAGACAGTAATAAAAAATAAGATCGGTTAACACTAGGTAATTCCTAATGTAGTAAGTAGAAGTCTCAGGATCCCTCTCGCTAGACTAAGAACCTCAGCTCATAATTTGCGAATAGAAACTGGCAGATACTCTAGACAGAGAATAGAGCGCCATGAACGAACTTGTATGGCGAACTTGAAATTCTGGTGTTATCACTTGTCATCTCGCATCTGGATTATTGCAATGGAATTCTATTTGGTGTTCCCAAATGTGATATCAAAAAAATGCAAAGAATACAAAATATGTGCGCTAAACTTGTTTTAAAGCTCAGGAAATATGATAGTTCAAAACAAGCACTGTACCAACTTCACTGGCTTCCCATCAGGGCCAGAATTGAATTCAAAATTCTTACTGTAATGTATAACTGTTCAAAAGGCCATGCCCCTGCGTATCTTACCGAGTTATTAATTGAAAAGGTACCAAGACGTAGATTAAGATCTTCAGATGTTACTGGTTGTTATGAGGTACCGTATAACAAACAAAAAACATTTGGTGACAGGAGCTTCAAAACAGTAGGGCCACAGCTATGGAACACTTTACCCGTAGATTTGAGAAACTTGGATTCTGTAGAAACGTTTAAGAAACACCTTAAAACATTGTTCTTCAGAAAATTTTATTCATGGTTTTAAAACAGTCATGTATTAACAGACTGAACAGGATAGTTGTAGAATTAGTGTAGTGTTAAAAAAGGTTTTAGAAACAATGATATAATTTACCAAAAATTATGCTTATAATAATGATTGATCAAATATGTGTTATTGTGTGGTAACATAATTATTTTTAGACCAATGTCTTTTTGTAAATAACGAGAATTTTGTTCAGGTTTTTATGTAAGTACATGTCTATATATGTATTTTACTTCTCTTGTACAACGCCAGTGAATATACTATGTGTAAAATTAGGCGTTTTATCAAATTAAGCAGTTTCAGTTTCAGTTTCAGTATGCTATGCCATAATAGCGAGGTGGAAGACGAATATCATTTTATCCTTATATGTCCACTATACGTAAACCTCCGAAAAACACTTACTAAAAAATACTATTATCAAAGACCGAGTATGCATACACTAATTACCCTATTTACAAGCACAGCAAACAAGGAGTTAAATAACCTATGCAAGTACGTGAAGAATGCAATGAAGCTGCGAGATGAGGTTCTTGGTCTAGACATATAATACTATGCACATATATTTGAGCTCGCTTTGTTTAAATTTAACATGATAATGTACCTTGTCAACATGTAGGTAGAAGCACTGTTTCAATTTTCAACCTTTTTACAGAGTATTTCCACTTTGACCATAGCATATAGTATGTAAGAATATAAACTTTTCTTCAACCGATATTTACTTATTTAGAAATTTAACACATTTTAAGAAAATATATACTGAGTTACACATTTGAGCTAAAACGAACCTTCAATTAACTGCATACACTTCAATTTAAGTCAAATCGAGTGATTGGTGCAAAACTAGTGTACCATCATGGATACAGTGAAGGGGTTGCGGTAGTTTTGCACTAATCCCTTGAATTATACTTTTAGGATGTTTTGAGATTAGCTCCAATTAGTAAGCACACTTATAATAATACCTTATATGTATATATAAATGGGTAATGTATGTCAGATATTTACAAATGCAATACAAGATTGATTGGTTAGTATTTAGTATTATTATATTCATTTGTTTGTAGACCATAAACTGTTTATGTCTTAATAAACGATTCTTCTTCTTCTTCTTCCTAATGGGGATAGCAGCCAGATCAGTATGAATACTATACATAAGTGATATCATATTGTTAATACACCGCAGAGATCTAGTATGCGTAGATTTAGGGAATTTAGCATGTCTATAACACTATATGTACGATAGAAGCCAGCCTTTATCCAATGGACTTCTCTTCGCTGGACACATTTAATTTTGTATATCAGTGTTTTGGTATGGGGCGACCAAATATCGGAGCAATATTCCATCTGAGGCCTCACATGAATATTGTAAGCAAAGGCCTCAAAGGGTTCGTAGAAACCATAATGGTTGGTTAGCTTTGTTGACATATGTACCAACAATGAAAAGGCAGTACACATATATGCGGACAAACTGACGGTCGATCAGGCGGACAGACAGAACGACAATGACGTGAATAACCTTCGGGATAGGATCATCAAAAGGTAATTAATCTGTATTGAGCTGAATTTGGAAATCGAATGTATGTTTCTGAATAATATTCCAGACGGTCTTCTTGGGCGAGTGGTTAAGGTCGTTGGCTCCACATTACTTGTATCTTATCGCTGTATGTTCTACTCCCAGTGGGGATGTCGGATACGTTCATATGGGGAAGATATCCAGCTGGCTTACGGTAGGTCGGTGGTTCTACCCGGGTTCCCGTCCGTGCCTGAAATACTGCTCGGAGGGTTATACACACATACCACACATGTATGATATTCCATATTTCACTGAACAATATTCCGTACTTTATTTGGTACACGTGTACTAAACATATCACACTACTGTGTCTCATGACGATCGAGAGGAATAAATGCTGCCAACAATTCCATTTCACATGTGTGATGCAAATCCTACTGGGGATGTCGATTATTCATGTGAGGATGCTATCCAGCTAATTTGCGGTAGGTCGATGGTTTTACCTGGGTGTCCGTCCGTGCCTACACTACTACAGAGTCGCCGTATGAACTACGCTGGTAGTGTGACTTTAACATTCACAAAACAAATAAACGAACGGTATACTAAAGAAGATAGTATTGAAACTTCAAAATGGTCTGCCAATGTTTATCCTCTTTTCTGGATAAAGAGAATTGTTAATGGTTTGGCTTTCGACTGAATGATAGTGATTGAAGGAATACTGAGTGATCATTCCTCATCATCATCATTCCTCATTCAGTGTACATGCAAGACACAGCTGATGTCACTCGGATAAGGCAAAGCTTAAAATGACAGCTGAAACCCGAACGTCCTATAATATATGTGTAACATTTATAGCCAGGTGCCTCCGTTGCCGAATGGTTAAGGAATTTGACATCACATCACTTGCACATCATCGTTATTGGTTCAAATCACACTGGGGTTGTCGAATTATTGCATGTGAGGAAGCTATCCGGTTACTTGAGTGTCCGAATTACTGCTTGGATGTACACCCGGGGTCTTCCTCCAAGTGAACACTAATAATGGCGAGTCGATATATGACAACAGTTGGTGGTGCGACTTTAATCTTTGGAAACAAAAACAACAAAACAGTTACTTCGTAAATCTATTCGTAGATCTATTACAGTCATATTTACATGCAGTACAGGACGGAACGACTTTTTTAAACGTTTATTTATCGTCGCTACCGGTTGCCCATATGAGCGACGCCTCCTGAAGATATTAGTCATTTTAGATTTTGGAGGATAGTGCAATGATACAGAGAGAGAGACCCATTCCAGAGTCTCCTCTGGTTATTTTACGTGCACGGTGTAAAGCACAGACACGAGACCTCGGTTTAACGTACCATCTGAAAGACTGTTAATTTTATTAGGGTCAGACGGGGGATCGAACCTGCGATCCCTGGAGTACCAGTCCATCGTGTTACCACTGGGCTATAGATCCGTCTGTAGTACGGAACGACTATCCGGATGAACCGTAGTATGGCTGAACCGTAGTACAGACCAGTTACTTCCCTTTTTAAAATAGTTCTGCATATAATATTGACGTTTGATTTAGTTTGGCGCGGCAGTCCTAAACCGCTAATATAGCACAAGTAAAACAACCACCAATAATATTACGCATACGATATCCAAGGTTATTAATAGACAATAGTGATGTCTACTAATGTGGCTCTGCATCCGAACTGGTAGAAGTGGGCGAAGTCTAAGCTGCATTAGGGTCAGCAGTCAAAATGGACACGAGGCGAGTCGGTATTATGACCAAAGCGGTTTATGCGAATTTAAACTCCGGAAACGAAAACAAAAAACAAGACAATTAGCCAATATGCGGTCATTATAGGATGTAAAACAACAAATAAATTGCCTATTAAATACATAGTAAAAAGTAAAAACATACAATCTGTTCATTTATATTTCCAATCTTTCATTTCTTCTGATACCACATCCACAGTGAAGAGGTATTCAAATCAAACTGTAAAAAGGGCAACTATCTTCCAAATGTAATGTTTCGCATAGCCAGTGCTCACTTGTAAATAACGTCACTGTGTTTAGACACTATATTCGTCCGCCAAATAATACAGTATACCAACCTTCAGTTTGAAATGGCCTGAATTCTTATAACACATCTTTTCTACAAATCAACTAGTCTGATGTCTTCTCAAGTCACATAATTTCTCAAAAAAACACAAAAACTATACACTGCCTGTCATGAAAATGCATTTTTACCAAAAAGAATAATGAACTATATTACTTATTGGGACTACATTCGAAACCGCGGATGCACTTCTGCCTATTTACGTATATACAACCTTAAAAATGGAACGTTTGGAAACATTGCACTAATCGCGCTACACGTTTTGCTTGCTTTGTTTCTGTGGCTTAACCCTTAAAACTGTTGAATAAATCCGAAGAAATGTACAAACACCATAAAGCCGTAACGCCGCGTCTGATCAAGATCTGTGTTGTTTGCTATTCAGTCAAGTGTTGTTTAGCTCCACTATCCGAATAGCTAACAGCATATAGCCTTATTAGCTGGAACGTTCTGTTCCGTCTGATCTGGCTCTATACTGTTTAGTTTATACAAATTTATTTTAGCTCGATTGCGAAACAAGTTATTTTAACTTATATAAATCACTCTCGAGACCTCATTCCTGATGGAATCCATCGCCACGAGGGAGAGAGAAGAGGCAACGTGGAATTTAAATGCCTTGCCTAAGGGCACAATCGTAACGGCTCCAGCGGGGCTCGAACTCCGGATTTTTCGCACCTGAAGCGAACGCGTATCCACTGCGCTATCACGACTTCCACTATACTGTTTGCAAAAGCAACTTTATTCGTGATTAGCTGGTTACGGGTTAAGGACACGCTAACAAGGCTAGATAATACGGCGGCTCTCCAGCTATTATTGTTGGAAGAAGACCACGGGTGCACCCTCCGTCCGAGCAGTAGTTCAGGCACGGACGGGCACCTTGGTAGAACAACCGACATGCCGCAAACCAACTGGGTAGTCTATCGACAAGTACTCTATTTAGTATCTAAGATATTACATTTAACACCTTAATATTGGCGGGGCATGAATCAGGCGAGCAGTATTACGGGCACCTAGGTAGAACCATCGACATTGCGCATGTCAGCTAGATACTTTCCTCACATGAAATAATTCCACACCCAAGTGGGCGTTGAACCTTCAGTTGTGAGGGTCAAGTGACTTGAAATCAATGATAGTGACCGCTCAGCCACGGCACGGAGGCGCCCGATCCCCGTGCTATAAGTGGATATATTAATATACACACTATATGCGGACTGTCATAGATCACACACGTGTTTTATTATAGACCTATTAACTTATAGCAATACACTACGGAGAATTGCTGTACAACTATAAAGTGATATAGTGTTGCATGATTCCTCTCGATGCGTGTGACCACACGAAATCCCTTGTGACATATAGCACACGACTACACTCTGATTTTGTCGAGAAGAATGACGTTGTAGATTTAACTGCGTACACTATGGACGTTGATTTATGTATTGTGCTGATAGTGTAGGAGTTTGATGGATATTCAAATGCGCATTGTTGCGATATTTAGGGCAATAACATACCCTCTACGTGCATAGTGATTCCATTCTATTGAATATAAGGAAGGATATGATTATATACCAGTTACAGCGGATGATTATGTGTGTGATCTGTTATAATATTCGTGCAAAAATGTCAAGTAAGTTTGCATATATTGTAGATGCATGCTTTACTATTAGGGTTAGAAAACGTAATTTAATCATTCAAATGTATGTCCGAAACGGCCTGCATATGGAAGGTAAACCTATTGATGACATGTGAATATATAAACGCACTGGCATATGGTATAAATATTAAATGTATGTGACTGAAGAATCGACTGACAAATTCCGTATACATCTTCGAAATCGTATGCAGTTGTCCTGAAGCGTTTATATTTGAAATCTCATCTTTCTCGGACATATAGCCGACTGCTAATCTGGCAACAGCTATTGACCAGTTTCATTCTGGATACATTTAAAGGCTTTTGCAAACATCAACAATGAACTATATAAGTTATTGGGACTACATCCTCAGATGCACTTCTGCCTATTTACGTATATACAACCTAAACAAACCTTACATACATATTATAGTCCTACACATTATTCATGATCATTGTTTAGTGTGTCGCAAAAGGTTTTAAATAACAACTAACTGCATCATGGATTTTCACTCGGGAATATATTCTTTAATTGTGCTCATCTATCTATGTACATATTGCTCCCAATGGTGCAGTAACCAATGTGATAACGTAGACGCCTTGGGCATACACGCCACCTACGCACTTCCTTGTTGAATATGTAGAAAACATATTCGATTTACTGTCGTGTATGGTCCCAGAGGAAAAATAAAATAATATTCTTAGGTTAGTGTATATCATCATAAGTCACGGTTAATGGAACAGATACAGCCTTAAAACCGAGCAGTGTATAAGTCATGTAGACATAGTGCATCATGTCCAATTAAACCGAGCAGTGTATAAGTCATGTAGACATAGTGCATCATGTCCAATTAAACCGAGCAGTGTATAAGTCATGTAGACATAGTGCATCATGTCCAATTAACCGAGCAGTGTATAAGTCATGTAGACATAGTGCATCATGTCCAATTAAACCGAGCAGTGTATAAGTCATGTAGACATAGTGCATCATGTCCAATTAAACCGAGCAGTGTATAATCATGTAGACATAGTGCATCATGTCCAATTAAACCGAGCAGTGTATAAGTCATGTAGACATAGTGCATCATGTCCAATTAAACCGAGCAGTGTATAAGTCATGTAGACATAGTGCATCATGTCCAATTAAACCGAGCAGTGTATAAGTCATGTAGACATAGTGCATCATGTCCAATTAAACCGAGCAGTGTATAAGTCATGTAGACATAGTGCATCATGTCCAATTAAACCGAGCAGTGTATAAGTCATGTAGACATAGTGCATCATGTCCAATTAAACCGAGCAGTGTATAAGTCATGTAGACATAGTGCATCATGTCCAATTAAACCGAGCAGTGTATAAGTCATGTAGACATAGTGCATCATGTCCAATTA